>OY982570.1:14105557-14590250 GCA_963859945.1 Euplagia quadripunctaria
TATACATTAATTTATAATATACACCCTTTAACTCATTTCATTTCAAAACATAAATCCTATTTACGACTACAAATAATTTTAAAAATATGTGATTTGCAAAGAGGTTATTAACACTAGTCTGTCATTGGTTGCTAAGAAACGGTTTGCTAGTTAACATTTTATATAGAATTTGGCTGAAGTAACTAATATATTAGTTTTAACTTACTTTTTCCTTTCCTGTGTATCTTGGAGTATTTTATATTTATCTTGCATATTAGCAATTTTTTTAATAGCAGGACCTGCAAAACTAACCGTGTCTACATTTTCTCTGTAATCAAATGTAACAAATGTTATAAAAATATTTTAGATTCTAGAGATAAAAATCAAATGTGAAATGCAATTATATGTAATACTTGATATATTCCTGGATTTTTCTTTCATCGTCTGATTCTGAGAAACTGTCTGTAAGAAAACATTAAAATTTAGTTTGTATTTTAATAGATAGCTTATTAATTTACCACACTATCCTAAAAATTTGCAAGCGAATTATCCTACCAGACTGGTCTTCGTCAGGTTCAAAGCACTCGAATAAAGCATCAAGCAAATCATCAGGTATAGTAATACATTGTTTATTTTTAACAGACATTTGCTTTCTCTCATCACGATCCTTTAGTAGGTCAGTCTCAAGACAATAATCACCTCTCAACAATCTGTAAATAACAAACACATAATACAGTAAAAATAATTCATGGTAAATTATCCGTCTGAATGGCCTGTTGGCCTAGTGGTCAGTAACCCTGACTGCTACGCCATAGGTCGTGGGTTCGATTCAAACCTGAGTCTGGGTGTTCTTTGTGTCCGTTGTTTGTATATTTGTAAAGTCCCCCGCGACACAGGAGTCATTTCTAATGCGGGAGTTATCTTTTTATAAAGAAGAAGAAATAAAGAAGAAACTATCCTGCAAACAATTGCCGCTGTGATAATGTCCGGCGCCATTGACACACTGATGAAAATCACGCCGTGTTTAGACGCGGCGCACCGAGGGCAGACACGGCGCAAAAGAACCCTACTTCGAAGGGCTGACAACTAATTATGGTGCATATGGGAAACGAATTTGAATAAAAAAACACAGGTGATTAACATGAGTCAATGGACGCGATCCTCTTTGAGCGGTGGTTAGAGAATATTTTACCAAAACGTGGTGAAAATGCGGTAGTGGTACTGGACAGTGCTCTTTACCACTCAAGACGCCAAGAAAAAACTCCCACCACAGCATGGAGAAAAGCAAGTATTCAAGATTGGCTTCAAAATAACGAAATAAGCTGTGATGAAAAAAACGTAAAGGCAGAACTTATGAATAAAGTGAACGAGGTAAAGACGAACTACCAAAGTTACGCTGTGGATGAGCTCGCAAAAAAAATATAAGGTGAAAATCCTAAGACTGCTTTTGCAGATTAAAGGTCGATTTAACCTCTCCAGGATAAGGCACATCTGTCAGAGGTAAATAATAGAGTTGGTCAAGCACCTTGCTTGACTTAGGCGTTTCGTGGAGAACAGAAATAATCGATTCGTCTGGAAAGACTTCTTCTGCCACCTTATCGTCACCTTATCACTGCGAACTCAATTCGATTGAACTCGTATGGGCTGACGTGATTGGATACATGGCTCGCAATAATGCCACATTTAAATTTAAAGATGTGAAAAACTTTTACAAGAAGGAATCCAAAATATATCTGCTGATAAATGGAAAAATTGTGTGGAAAGAACAATTTTTATATCAAAATTGAAAACATGATAGACCATACAATACATAGTTTTATAATAAATACGACTGATTTGGACTCTTCCGACGAATCATCCTTATGTAAAGACGACAACGAATAGAATATGAAAATTTAAATATCTTCTAATAAAAATGTTATGAACCCCTGAAAATTTATTTACATTCTTTATCTCGTCTTGTACTTTACATATGTCTGCTAAGTTTCAATAAAATCGGTTCACAATTATTCGTCCCCTTTTCCATCCTAAGGGTTGAAATATTTATTTGAAACTTAAATGGGACCAACTTCCCGAAATTAACCCTGCAAAATGCGTGGTCATACATAAAAAATAAAAATATACGGCTCGACTTGAGAACCTCCTCTGTTTTTTCGTCGGTTAAAAAACAACAGAAGGGACGAAGTTTTCGAGCGATGAGGAGCTTATAGGATTTTGAGGAGATATGCTGCTGAGTTCCAGAGGTATATTGGAGTAATGATTCCAGCACCTGGTTTAGAATGCAGTATTACTGAAAGTAGGGACTACTAGAAAAAAAAGAATTCACAAAGTACGACAAACCTTATGTAGCGCCCTAGTATTTGATAAATTAAGAACTTAAAATGAACTTACTTTTGCAGATTAAAGGTGGATTCAACCTCTCCAGGATAAGGCACATCTGTCAGAGGTAAATAATAAAGTTGTTCAAGCACCTTGCTTGACTTAGGCGTTCCGTAGGGAACAGTCATAATCGATTCATCTGGAAAGATTTCTTCTTCCAATTCATATTCAACGTATACTTCCACGTCAAAATTATTTTTCACACCGGAATATGCAGATGATGTTATACCAGAGCTTGCCCTATTTTTAAGTTCTTTTGCTATATCCTCCTTATTGCGTCTAAACCTACAAAAAACGTTCATGGAATTAAGAGGTAAAGAAACCCATTATAATCTTGTTTAAATATGGTGTTCATTTTTTTTTATAATAATAATAATTTATTGACAAAACCCTTCACAAGTTATATACATATGTACTAATGCTTAAAACGTAATGCTATAATTTTATTAGGTACTAGCTGTTGTCCGCGACTTAGTTCGTGTGGAAATTTTGGTGAAATCTATCCAAATAAATAAATTTTCCGTTCCGTAAGAACCTTCTACAAAGTATTAGAAAATATAAAAAAAAGATGAATCGGTTAAGTCGTTCTCAAGTTATGGCGTGACCAAGGGAAATAGGAATTTATTTTTATATATATAGATTACAAATAATAATAGGCGTATCTACTGACGAAATAAGTTAAAAACCTGTATCTCGGTAAGCAGTATCACCTCATATGGGAAAAAAAAGATAGTTCTTTTTTTCTTTTGCAAGTTAACTACAATGAGATGGTCGATATTGATTTCAGAGCTATGAACCTATTGCAACTTACAATTTATTGTATAAGATTGAACCTAAAAATACTATACATTATCTGATGAAGTATGTTCTTGGTGGGTATGTATGTATGGCTACTGCATAAAATCTACATTTGTTGTCACTTTCTGTATTGTAAATAGTTTCACGGTGTTGCCTAAGGATAGTACTTAATACAAATAATTGACAAACAGTAAGGACCTCGCAGTTCTAGTAAAATAGATTGGTGGGATAGACAATTGATTTAAAAGGGCATGCTTTAAGAATGGCTCTTCTAGTCTATTTCTAGACTTTTTAATATTGTCTTGCAAGCACCGCCCCAAGAAATGATGCAATAACCAATTATGGACTGACAAAGAGCTAAATATATATTTCAGTAGTACTTGCTGGCAAATTCGAAAATACTTCGGCAAAAAAAAAATGCCGCGTCGTGTCGCCGCTGCCATCACTTTCGTAATAATTGATTTACTTGTTTCTATGTTTTGACAAAGTAGTAAAGTATTAGATGTCAACTTTTCAGATAAGTAAATTGGTTTTTCGGGCCCTTTAATCAACAAGTGTATGGAGTGTAGTTTGTTATTTTTGTTTTTATTATTAAATAGTCTCAATACCTATACAATGTTTTTCTTAATAATGGTACTGGTAAAGTCGATAACCTTTGTTTGAGTGACTGTTTTGGTATTAGCACTAAAAGCATCTCTAATGTCCTGCATTTGTATAAGGGCATTCAGTACGTTTACCACTATAGTTACAATACCACTGTTACAGAGATTAAGGTCGAGTATTGCTTGACTTGGGATCTTGTGAATAAAATGCGTGTGGTTCGTGCAATAATATATTGGACACTGACTTACAGCTGCACATTAACAAATAGACTTAGCTAGTTAAGTACACCTATCTATCAACGTTGTTTATAAAGTTGTGAATCGAACATAACCGCCCACCAAAAGGGCCCAAGGCCTTTTAACAAATACAAGACTAAGTTATTGAAAACATGTAATAACAATTAAAATAAATATCTACTATCTTTACTAGGGCTTAGTTAATTAAAATTACTACGGAAGTCTAATTTTTTGTAGAAATTAGTAGTGCACACAAATATGGGGTTGATCTTTTAGTTAATTTGCCTTTATATCGCACGGTATACACGCGTGTTAAATTATCTCTTCCAGGATGCTTCTCAATCACCCGTGCTAAAGTCCACTTACTAGAGGGTGTGTTTTCATCTTTTAGCAGGACAATGTCACCGACTTCAAACTCTACGGTTGTTCTTAACCATTTAGGTCGTTGCTGAAGTCGTGATAAATATTCCGTTTGCTAGCGTTTCCAGAAGGTTTGCAATATCGCACGGTATACACGCGCTTTAAATTATCTCTTCCAGGATTCTTCTCAATCACCCGTGCTAAAGTCCACTTACTAGGGGGTGTGTTTTCATCTTTTAGCAGGACGATGTCACCGACTTCAAACTCTACGGTTGTTCTTAACCATTTAGGTCGTTGCTGAAGTCGTGATAAATATTCCGTTTGCCAGCGTTTCCAGAAGGTTTGCACCAATCTCTGGGTATGTTGCCATCTAGATAATAGATTTACAGTCGTGTAGTCACGGTCTGGGATCATTAGTAACGTTTCTCCTACGAGAAAATGTCCCGGTGTGAGTATCTTTATGTCTTCAAGCACGTCAACGTCTGTAGATATTGGCATTAAAGGTCGTGAATTAAGGCAAGCTTCAATTTGTGTCAGAACTGTTGTGTACTCTTCAAATGTTAAATTTGCGGCCAGTATTTTTCGTAGACGTTGTTTAACAGATTTCACCCCCGCCTCCCAGATCCCTCCATGGTTCGGGCTATAGGGAGGTGTAAAATGCCATTGTGTACCATCGTTTAATAATTTGTTTCTTATGTTCTCTGGTATCTCAAGACCTGTTTCTCTCCATAGTGCCGCTAACTCTTTGTTGGCAGCAACGAAGGTGGTTCCGTTATCGCTCCAGATTTCAATACATCTCCCTCTTCTGGCAACAAAACGTTTGAATGCGGCGATAAATGCTTCAGTTGTCAAGTCACTTACTAATTCCAGATGTATCGCCTTTACTGCCATACATACGAAAATGCAAATGTAGGCTTTACTTCTCTTAGCACCTTTCCCTTTAGAGTTCAATATATAAACTGGGCCAGCGAAGTCAACTCCACTTTTAGAGAATGGGCGTGAAGGAGTCACACGAGGTTCCGGTAAGTCACCCATCATTTGGTGTCTACAAGTAGCTCGCTGGCGCGCACAGGTAAGACATTTATGAACGTATTGCTTCACTAAACTCTTGCAGCCGCGTCTGTGTGCGTCGGCTAGTACAAGAGGAATAAACTCGCTATCCTTACTTAATATTACAGGATGGTTTAGGTCCTCATCGACATTTGCATTTCTTAGTCTGCCGCCCACCCTGAGAATTTTATGCTCATCAATAAATGGGTTAAGAGTCTTTAACTTGCTAGTAGTTCTTACTGGTTTATTTTATTTTAATCTGTTTATTTCATCAAAAAATGCAACTTCTTGTACCATTCGTATACAAATGTCTAATGCCCTTTGCATCTCTTGTGTTGTTATTATTTGTAATTTCAGTTTCTGTTGATCCTTCTTTAAGTTTAAAAATCTACAACAATGTATAATGACTCGTAATAACTCGGTAAGTGAATCATTTCCTTCAAACTTAATGAAATGCTTTCTTTCAGGTTCTGTGATATTAATGTAAGACTATATGGTTTTCTTCTTTTCTGCATCCGTTGACAAAGTTGAGGGTCTGGTGTAATTAATTTGTTCATTTATAAGCCAGATGGGTCCTTCCCACCATATTCCTTTCTGTAGTAGCTCTGCCACGCATGAACCTCTTGAAGCCACGTCTGCTGGATTGTACGATGACTGCACATGAAACCATTGAGTGTTACTTGTATGTTTCAGTATTTCCACCACGCGGTTAGCGACAAACGGTTTCCATCGATTTGGTTCTCCTAAAAGCCAAGACAATTGTGGAATGAGTCCACGCATAAACATTGTTTGTTGAGATTCTCATAGCTTGGCTTGACTTTGTATAATAATTTCACTAACAACACAGATTCACTCAGCTCGAGTCGCGGTAGTGATATAGTTTTGACCGGAGCTACCCTTGTTCTAGATGCAACCAGATGTGTTTTTATCTCTCCATCTTTCGTCTGTACACGACAGTATACTACCGTTGCGTAAGCTTTTATAGAGGCATCGCAGAATCCGTGCAATGTCAGTAGATCCTTTTCGTAACTGAATGTACTTATCCATCGTTTAATTTTTATTTGCCTGATATTCTCTAGATCTCCTCTTATACGCCTCCATTCATCGCTCAGATCTTTCCTGAGTTCTTGATCCCAACTAACACCTTCTAGCCATAGTTTTTGTACTAGAATTATCCACCCTAGTGGATCAAATAATCGGTGTAGATCTGAGAGTATTGATCTTTTTGTGATAGCTGATGACATGGGTTCCAACAGCAGTTCATAATTGAATTCATCTTCTCTCAGATTCCACGTCAGACCGAGGGCTTTGATGGTACCGTCAAGTTTCAGGTCTAAATTAACCTTCGTAGTGACTTTGTTAACGTCGATAGTTTTGAGAAACTCTGCGTCGTTGGACGCCCATTTTTGAAGTTCAAAGCCTCCCCGTTGTAAAATGGCTATTATTTGTTTACTGACGCGTACTGCGTCTTCTGTCAGATCGCAGCAGCGACGTCGTCAACATAGAAGTCTTCGCGAATGATTCTTGATGCCTCAGGGTACCTTTTGCCCTCATCATCTGCTAGTTTCATTAACGTTTTAATAGCCAGGTAAGGAACTGAGGCTGTACCAAACGTAACCGTCTTCAATCTGTAATCCTTGACGTCTGCAGTATTGCTATCGAGGTCGTCTTTAAGGGGTCCGCGCCATAGCACTCTGTGATAATCTGAGTCTTTCTTATCTAATAGTACCATTCTATACATTTTCATGACGTCACTAACAAAGCATACTCTGGGCATGCGCCATCTCATTATTGCGCATACACATCGACGCCCAGGAGTAGGTCGATAGAGCCTGGCGTACAGTAGCTTGGATCAGCTAGCACTAACCCGTTTAGATGAGGCCAATTGTTTGTGTTAATTGTACGGGATGGTATTTTAGTAGTCAGCTGCTTAGACATAACATATGCTCTTACTTCCAGGCTGAAAGCTTCACATCTTGACTCGATCTTAATCTGAACTACTTAAAGCTCTCAATGTAGTCGTATAATTATCTTCACTTCGCACTTGAACGATTGCTGTTGCTAGTAATGCTGTGCTCTGTTTTGTAGAAATGTGTGATGCTATCATTGTAATGTCTTCGTGTTCCATTTTCTCCACGTTTGTATGTGCTGCTACTTCGGATTGTTGTGTTTGTGTTTTCTCAATTTTTTTTCGTGAAGAGGGGAATGATGGCGTCTTTTGCATAATTGACATTGCCTTACCGAGTGTCCAGGAGCAAGGCAATTGAAACATAGATTTTTTTGTTTTAATAAATTCACTTCGTTGAACAATTGGTTGTTTACTAAATTCCCTGCAATGACTAAGAGTGTGATTCTCACTGCACATTTGACATATTTTCTTACTGTCAATGTTGGTTGCAATGTGAAATGATTTTTCTCGCAACTGACCTACATTTGATCTCTGCTTTGGTGGTTCTGTGAGTTCCAACGTTCGGAAGCGGCTTTCCAAAAATTTACGAAACAGTTCTAATGAGGGGAGGCTATCCGTGCTCTCATAAACACTACTCATACACTCTACCCAGTCTTTATGTGTTTCAGAGTCTAGTTTTTGTACTATTACAAATATTATTATAGGATCCCAGTTTTCCGTATTCACATTCATGTTATTGAGGTCATGTTAACATTGAAATGTCATATCTAATACTCCCTTGATTGAATTAGAGTTATTAACAGTAAGCTTCTTTTGTGAAAAGAATCGCCTCATTACAGCATTTATATTAATACGCCTGTTATCGTACCTTTCTTTCAATATGTTCCACGCCTGTAGGTATTTGCATTCCGCTACTTTTATATGTTTTAAAGCCGTTGCAGCTTCTCCTGTAAGGCTTGTCTTCAAATAATGTAGTTTTTGCACATTATTCAAACATTTATTATCATGCACAAGTGTTATAAATAAGTTATAAAACGATAACCACTCATCATATTGTCCACTATAGGTAGGTAACTGTATTTTCGGTAATATAACGCGTGTTTGTTGTTGTTGAGGCTCACTAGATCTCACTCACACACTCACTAGACAGGTAACGAAGCACAGGCAACTTCTGGCGATGGTAATAAATCCATTAAATCGGTCTTCAAAATAATAAATAGCTATTCATGTTCGTAAAACTTATCTTGTACAAAAAAGGGTACCTTTTCTCTTGCTTTTTTCGACGTATTACGAATTATATGATCATAAGCTATTTTATAATCACTCCAATTTGTTTCTATACATTTTAACCTTGCTTCGATGTAACTTCGTGTTAATCTAACTTTCGGGCACTTTTTCAGGTTAACATGGGTCTTCCGTATGTTTTCAGCTATGTTTTCTATAACATTTAATGTTTTTTGCACATCTATAGGCGTGATTTACGCCGAAATTTGCTCTTCTGTTGACATTGTAAACACACAAACTTCCACTCGTATAAAGTATTGAAATTAATTTCTATTCTAACTCAAAAAATTTGCATAAACAACTAGAACACTCGACCCAGCTTATCTATTTCTTTTGTTCTCGGGCGACCACCCGTCGACACCCAACTCAGGTAACTGGTTACTGGAATCCGGCTCGAAGGACCATTTGTTGCAGAGATTAAGATCGAGTATTGCTTGACTTGGGATCTTGTGAATAAAATACGTGTGGTTCGTGCAATAATATATTGGACACTGACTTACAGCTGCACATTAACAAATAGACTTAGCTAGTTAAGTACACCTATCTATCAACGTTGTTTATAGAGTTGTGAATCGAACAACCACAAACGCCATTCTTAGTTTTGCTGCGGTTCTTAGGAATATTTAAAATTTTCTATTTAGAAGACGCTCCAATATTTACACTTTTCCCTAAAGTGGATTTATATAACAATGATCGTCCCTTACGCACTGTTTTTAAATTTTACAGTCTATTTATAATATAGTAATAGCTCGGGGGGCATTCGTAATAGCATTAGCTGACCCGGCAGACGTCGTCCTGTTCAAATTTAGTTGAAAAATTAAAATATAATTGGATCTCAACCTACCGGCTTCAACAATAGCTAAAAACCATTCATGTGATCGCAAGTAGATATTATACCAAAAAAAAAAAATTTAAGAATCGGACAAACCGCAGGGGATGTAGATGTGCTCCGTCATATCTTTGGCACACGTTAACAGGGAATCGCGGATATCTTTTTGTGGATGTTCTGTTTTAATTAGGATATTGCACTAAGTTTTTTTAATTTTAATATTATTATTTTTAATATATTTTTTTAGTTTATAACTTTTCAGGCATCCAACAACATTTTCATCATCAAAAAAAATCGCAAGGTGTAAGTTCTGGGCTCCTCGGAGGCCATGGAATATCATCTCTGCGAGAAATCAATTTGTACAGAACCATTTCTTTCACTACTGGTAAAGTCACATTAGATGTATGACAATTTTATTTATTATATAATACATAATATTTATTATTATATCCTACAAATTCATGTACTTAACTGTGGCATTAAAAACTGTCGCAATATCCGTATTCATGTTTTCAGCTGAATTCACAGTTACGTTATTTCCTCGATTATTTAAAAAAAAAACCAGACCAATTATGCCCTTTGCGGATATGGCAGCCCATACTGTTGTTTTGGGTAAATGAAGTGGATTTTGGTTTTTAAGACGAGGATTTTCTTTGCTCCAGTAACGTAGGAATCGTCGTTTTTGTAAAACTGCTTCACAGAAAAAGTACGCAGTTGCCCGTGAAGCGCTCCATCGCATCGTGACTAAAAAAGCATTTAGCGACGCATAATACTACCCACTGCGCTACTACCTACGCTACCCGCGCGCCTCTCCCTCTAATGGTTTTTGATAAACTTAGTGTTGCTATTTTTGGCCCACCTGTATATTGAAAGGTATTTTAAAAATTGTGTCCATTATTTATATTTATAAAACGCTTGTGACATAGGATTAAAGGTATCGTTAAAAAAAGTGACCTGTGTGATGTTGTTTTCCAAGTAAATTGGCAAAGAAGTAAATACGTACAAGAGGCGCGCGAGTTCAATGCTGTCGGGGTCTGAGGTGAAGGGTGGGAGCAGCTCACTCCGCCGCCTGCAAACCTAGCCTTGCCCGCCTGCAAACCTCTCCCCACTGCCCGCAAACCTCCCGCCGCCGCCGCCCGAAAACCTCGTCTCGTATGCTCATAGTGTAACGACTAGCGCATTCCTGAGCTCTGCTTTCAACTCGCGCGCCTACTGTTAATACCTTGTCGATAAAATTCTATCCTCCTCCCTCTTCTATTCAAGATATAACAAACCTCCTAACTGCCGTATATACATCACTTTATTTATTTCATCACTATCTTCTGTTTTCAGAGGTGCTTCCCCCGTCTGGCAGCTTGACTTGAATAAAACATAAGTTTTAAAAAACTGTTTTAGGTACTGTTATATTTTGTGTGCTGTCACGTACTGTAGTGTGCATAATACGCTTTAAATGAAATACGATTATAAAACCAAAAATAGTAATAGAACTTATAATTCTCTTAACTTTCATTAGTGTATCTACTTATTACTCTATATCTCATGTTTTATATAGGCCAAAAGCTGGAATTTCATACCTTTGAGTAGATCGAATATCTTTTCCTTGCTTTTCTTCTTCTGCAGCCTCGGCTAGTAAATCTTCTTCCGCTTTTTTTTTCTCCTCAATTACCGCATATACTTTCTCTAATAGGGTCTTAAATATAGAAACCTAGTCATTTAAAAGTACTCAGCTTTGCTTTCTAAGAAATTTATGGAAACCATTAATAATCTTGAAAAATATGTCGTCCAAATATTTGGTTCATCTCTTTCATTATGTTTTTGACTACAAGGAAGAGTTCAGCTTTTCAGGAGGGGGCGGTATAGTTATTTGTAGTATTTTTGATACACTGAGATCTACCATACGATGGTTTTACCCTGGATTTTATTTTTGCAAAAATATATTAAAATTTTTACTTCAGTAAGTCGAAAACAAAGCAAATCAATCAAATATCTGTATCATTCGAGCATCTCATATGTACCTCTTTTTTAAGTGACTTTAATTTTTAAGGAAATCTCAAGACTACATCGAGTTAATTGACTGGAGTAATTATAAGTTTATTAAGCTGAGCATTAAGCTCTTGACTCCTATAGCACGTACCTCAAACAATATTGTTCCGAGTAGAAGAAGATCTTCAATATGGCCAGATATGTAATCAGTAGTAGTTTTGTTAATTGGTCTCCATTGGCACTCCATGTTAAAAACTCCTGCCTTGTAAATAGTTATTTTAGCTGTTGGTGATTCATACCACGTCGGTACCTCTTCTATCTTTTTAAGGGTGCGTTCACCTTCAATAAGTTGACCGAAAGCTACGTATTTGTGTTTCATCCAATGAGCAGGTTGTAGTAATATAAAAAATTGTGACGAACAATCTTCATTTCTGTAAACATGTAATTATACTGTATCTGATATACACTTTCTCTGGTATTCACTTTACTATGTTCAGTGAATTGTGATCAGGTTCTGATCACAATGATCAGAACCTGATCCTTGATTATAAACATAGGATCCAGAGGTTTGTCACATCGATGATATGTCAGACGGTACACGGTGCAAATATTTTATTTTCCCCCCCAAAAGGCCCTTTATATTCGAAATTTCTTTATTTGCGATGTACGTATGTGTTTGGGTTACAGGAATTAAGCTTCAACTTAATCGCTCCAGAAGTTTGGACGCAAATTGGCGATGACAGATAGACAGAAGCACAAGTGATCCTATAAGGATTCCGTTTTTTCGTTCGGACGTACGGAGCCCTAAAATCGTGAGGAAAACCGCGTATCTCGGAGGAATGATTGATTCTGAATGAATGTTCTTGAAGGTTTGTGAATTCCACAGCAGTATTCAAAATGGGAGTAACATTATCACCCAGAGTACCTCGTTTGGGTTCCGGCTGTTTTAGGTCCCCTTTCGTGCTTAACAATTATCTGTTTTTTTTTAATTATTAATATGGTGACATTGCAGGTTTTAAAATAGGATTGAATTAATAGACACTGCAGAATTTATAAAGAATAATCATTGTTGTTACAAGGGTCTATAACTCTTTAACAAAGAATAATAACATTCTCCCTTCCTTTCTTCTCTGTTTATAGTTCATTCTTTTGCTACCAAATGCTTTGTCTATTGGATGTAGAGTGAAAAGTTATTGAACTTTTAAATGTTTAATAAAACGATACCAGTGAACTGATCACGTTTTTAAATATTTGTCATAAATTACCTGCCAGCATTAGCCATGCCGACAACCCCACGTCTATCATGGGGAACAATATAATTTTCGCAGTCCATTTCGACGGGATTTTTCAACGTAAAGCCTCCACATTGTATCCAAGAGTCTTGTACTATGCGGTGGATGGGGGTCCCTGCATAACCACCTCTAGTTAATTCACATAGCTTTATGAAGTTTTGACATGTGAGTGGGACTATATCTGCGTATAGCTGTAAACATTATGCCCATATTATTTTTGCATAAAGCTTTGTCACTTCGTTTTCCATAAAGGTAGGCAATGTGTAAAGATAAAGATTTTAAATGATACAGATTTTTTTATTTAAAAAAAAAAATTAAAAAATATGTTCCATTTAAAATCTTTAACTTTACACGTTCCACCTGCTTTTATGAGAAACTGAGGTAAAAATACCTGGAAATTAAAAAAGTCATAACTTGTAAACGGATAGTTTTATTTTTTATTTTTTACTGGCAACCCGCCCCGGTTTCGCAAGGTAGAAAATCATATATTGTTTCGACATCTTCAACGATCATCGTCATATTTCAGCCACTTCACACAAACTCTTAATGAATTATACACCCAAACTTTCCTCATGAATCACTCCGCCTATTGGTGAAAACCGTATGAAAATCCGTTCAGTGGTTATTGAGAAAGTTAACTGACAGACAGACAGACGCGGGGCGGGGGATTTTGTTTTATAATATGTAGTGATTGTAACTGCATGATAAAGTCATACCCTTTCCGTGATTTAAGTAAATGATCTATTTTCAAATACACCTTGTATAAGTGGGGCCAACTTATAATTGATAAAATTTGAATGTTTAAAAAACCTCTCCTCTTACCCCTTCGGGGATACAACCATTAGTGTATGTATGTATGTATTTTGGACAAGAGTAACAAGATGCACAAAGGCATTAAGAAGCGGAGCATATTAAAGTGACGCCCTATCTTTTTTTTGCTTGTTGCTGGATTGAAATTAGAACACCGATAAGGGTCAAACACATTAATGAGGGATGGAAGAGTGGGTTAAATTTCTATAATAAACTTCATACGATTTCCTGCATGAATATGGCCTCTCTCTTGCTAAAAGAGGCTTTAAAACAACAGACTGTTGTTAACACAGCGAAAAGGGTTTCTTCTTTTGATTACTGCCTCTATGTACTTGCAATACTTGCATACATTACAATAGACTCACATATTAACGTTTGTGTGAACTGAAGATACACCATATCCATACTGAACCAGAGAACGAATAAATTATATCTAGATTGACTAGGAATATAAAAAACCTGGTCTAGGGGCGCCTCAATTGTGTTTTTTATTGCAACACTAAGTATAGTCATGTGACTAAGCAAACGTTTATGAGCTATGATACCATAGACAGACACACGATAAGCTTCGGTATAACACCCCTTCTTTTTGCGTCGGGGGTTTTATGACTATATTCTTATAGCTTTACCGATTTTTCAGTACTACTTACCATCAATATCAAAGGTCCTATGGGTATGTCATTAATAGAAATGTGTAAATAAGCACATGGTCTCTGAAAATGAAAATGAATATTAATGAAAATGAACATGTAACAAAAAATCTAGCTTCCTTCAACTATAAGATATCGTTAATGGTCAGTCAGTGTCATTTTATTGGAAATTGTAGCAACTAAATTAAATATCGAGACGATATGTGTAAAGTTGAGTAGCGTTAGTAGTGTTGGGCCATAAGTAATTGAACTTTTCAGCGATGTGACTTACCCCGTTAGACTTAATATAATTAGAAAATTGTTCAATGCCCTCCTTATAATAATCTAATGATTCAGGATAATGGTACACATATTTTGATTCAATTACATTTTTCAATTCGTTTTCTCCGCCGAGAAATTGGTTATTTATCAACACAGCTACTTGGGACTTTATACAATGCACTTCTGTACCAAAGTGGAGCTTCAAATCATTCCACACTTTGGGCCATTCTACACTCGTTACACCTTAAATGTAGTAGTAATAGCAGGTAAGTTAATAATGTAAATCGCAATACTTAATAGTTCATACTGCTTTCGGCGGCACTGATGGCGTCACAAGGATCTTGTGGATAGAAATGTTATGTAATGTATAATAATATTCTGACATATTTTACACAACGCTATCTACACCCAAACTAAGCATAGCATAGCTATGGGATATAGAACACGAACAAACATATTTTGATACTTATTTTTGTAAAATGCGGATTTTTTTCAGATTTCACCAAAATTTCCACGCGAACGAAGTCGCGGGCAACAGCTAGTCTAGCAGGAAAAAGGTTAATTAAATAATATGTCTACTTTATATTTATTTAAGTGTCATTCGCAGTAAAATCAGTTTGGGACACTCTATTAAAACAACTTTGGGGTCACCTGGCCATAACTTTAGACAAAATAAAATGTCTGGCATTTTTATTTTCATGTTAACTAAGTAATTATTTTATATTTGTATAGGTCTCATTCGAACTAAAATACCTTTTTTAAAACTTTTTTAATACAAGTTCGGGTCGTCTGGCACTAATTTCAGACAAAGTAAAAGGTCTGGCACTGTTATTTTTATGTTTAACTAGCAACCCGCTCCGGCTTCGCACGGGTAGCAGAGACATCTTCAACAATCATCATCATATTTCAACCAATTTACACCAAACCTTAACAAATTATATACCTAAACCTTCCTCATGAATCGCCCTTGGTCACGCCGTCTATTGGTGAAAACCGCATGAAAATCCGTTCAGTAGTTTTTGAGTTTATCGCGAACAGACAGACAGACAGATAGACAGACGCAGTGGGGGACTTTGTTTTATAATATATAGTGATAATATGTCTACTTTATATTTCTTTAGTCTCAATGAAACTAAAATACGTTTTTGGGCACTTTTAAACACATGTTCGGGGTTATCTGGCAACTAATTTTAGGCAAAGTAAAATAATAATAATAATCATTTATTGCAGGCTGCATAGGTCCATAAAGAAATACCTTAATCTAAATATACATACTAAAACATTGTGTTAGTAAATAAACTTAAAACTAAGTAAATGTCTGGCAGTTTTATTTTAACTAGAAATCGCGTGGTGGTCGAATTTCGACCATGGTTTATTTTATTGGCCAATATTACTTGATCTGTCATTGTATAGACTTTTGTACCAGACAGGTCAAAATATATTCTGGACACTCATAGCTGTATGTACCCGTTTTTGCATTTATTTTAACTTTGTAGCAAATATTGTTCAAAAATTTTAGCATTCGTCACTTCTTCTCTGTATAAACTATAAGTGTGCGAAATTTCATACTCCTCCGTCCGCCCAATTTTCGTAAATAGGGATCCAAAGTTTTCGCTTCACGTATTAATATATAGATGTTAAATAATAGTATGTCTACTTTATATTGCTGTAATTACATCATGCGCAGTACCAATGAATGCCGATTTGATCTGCTAGACTATCCATTTCTTACTTGAATGGTTCTGTTTACTTTTCAAAATATTTAACGCTCTAAACTTTGATTATAGACATATATATAATCAAAGGCTCTAAAATACCTTCTCAAAATTCTCTTGCTCTACTAGTATTTGAACGTACGCACCTCGTATGACAGGAGCTTCAAATTCCATTTTCCTATACTTATGCAATCCTCTTACCAAATGTAAGCAATAAATAAATTCTTTTGTAACCATGTTGCCAATTACGGTAAATTTCACGGGCTTAGTGTCTAAGACATTCTCAGTCCAGGGTAAAGGGTATAAGGGATTTTCCACAGAATTGTGACTGTACCTAAATGTGCCAGAAAATTTGGCTTTAATCCGGTGTTCCCACGGGTGCTTAGAATGTGGTTCTTGTTTATTAGGGATTTCAGGATTAAAAAACGACATTCTAAGAAATCGCTTCCGTTTATTGACAAAGTAACATATTTACACTGTTATGACGTTCCTATATTTTTTTATTTAATTGTAATAATCACTTTTGTCTTAGTGGCCTGATATCATTTAAAACTTTCTAACGGTTTATTTGGCGGTTTAACTAGGCGGCCATCTGACTATTCGACATTCAGTCATAATTTAATACGTGAAGAGAATTCTTGTGAAATTTGGAATATGTTATAAATTTTAAAAATTATATAAAAATGGTTATAAAAAGCGACATGCGTCCCATGTGTTGACCTGTCATGGTACGAAAAGTCTATTCTATCACAATTCAAATTATACTGATTTTGAAATAAACCAAAATATTAAAAACTTTATGAATTATGGTCAAAATTCGACCACCAGGCGATTCCTAGTTTATATAATACGCCAATTCTGTTTTTATTGAAGTGATAACTTCTTATGGGAGGGTAAACCGCTTCGTTACGTAACGCGTTACGGCGCCAGTCTGTCTGGCTTCCCTTTCTCTCACGCATACGGCAGCGGTAGGCAGGTTTCTCCTCTCTAGAGTTTTTTCAAGTTAAACAATTTAAATATTAAATTAAATAGTTCAACTTAGATTAAGTTATCACTTCTGTTTCTGTATCTGTGTCCCTAATACGTGTGCGTCTCCACACGTATTTTTTTTTAATTGATCTGGTATTTGTGATAGTTTTTAACCAAACCGGCTTAGATATTAGATCGATAGATAGATAGAAGGTAGAGAAGGCGTAATCACAAAGCTTGAACACAGGTTGTTCATAGTCACAGTAGATCGCCTCATTTGCTTTAGAGGCTACTTACTTCAGAAACAGACCACGATCAGCTATGGCTGTAATTTAAGACAAATCATCGTTGTATAGATACTCGATGACAGTTTTTTTTTTCAGTTGAGCATCAAATATTTGATTTAAAGCGTGGTATCCATGCGTTCAGTGACTCTCATTGGAAGTGTGTATTACTTCCAATAAGAGTGAGCCTCTATATCAGGCAGACTACCACGTACCTACAGTTTAAAAACGCGCTGCAGTACAAAGAATCTGCCAATTATCAGAACAGTGATGATGTGCTCTTAAAGTAATAAAACATTTTCATTTTATTTCAAAACGTTTTAATATTATTTTTCAATACTAGTATACAATATCAAACAAGATAAAATCAACAAAAGTAAAGTACTGTAAATTCAATAATAAAATTAGCAAGTATAATTATAAATTAAAATTAACAATAAAGTATTCCAACAATGTAGAGGACCAGTGCAAACAATAAGATTAACATCATAATATTTACTAAAAATATATAAAATAAAAAAAAAACTTTCTAAATGACAGTATTAGTAACTATCACAAACATTTAAGTATAACCAGAAGGAGGTCCGGTCCCCCTCTTACCGTTGTCCCTCCTGTAACAACAAAGAAATTAATTGAATCTATTATAGAATATTACACTACGAATTATTAAGTCACATAGTTTTTCATCAGTCTTTTTACTACACTGGAGTTTATCGCACTTTAAAAGTGTTCATTTAATTAAATTGTTTCAAATATGGAGCATGATGTTCCCTTGTTTTAACTTGTGTTGTAACGAAAAAAGAAATGTGTGTAAAGAAAAATTATAATTTACATCGTTGTGCACAATACTGCAATAAAGAATGATAATTAAATAAGATTTTTTTGTCCAATTATGAGCTAGTTCGTGCTAAATATTTAAGTGTGATATAATTATATATCCAGTATACATATATATATATATGTAACTCTCAATGTACAGAGTGTACGAATTCCAGGCTTGTATGTTTGTTACATCCAAGCCAATTTCTTAGTACAATAGTATCTGATTAAAAATCTCTCGTATGACATCATATTTTTAATAAATGCGAGTTTTTATAAATTTAACTATACATAAATACAATTTTGACATTTAAACAAACACAAAAAAAACACCACCTACTAAGATGGATTTTCCACCAGAGATTGCGCGGTGCGAGGATGTGTAGCGAAACTGTGAAGCGGAGTGTTGCTGAGTAGTGTTAGGATGCGTAGCTGCGGACTCTTCAACTGTTCGCAATGTATTACTTCAATTTTGGACACATCTCTTGTATTTGTATGTACAAATACTTTACTCCGCTAGCCCTTTGTCACCATAGCTGTGCTTCGTGAGGCTAGGAAAATCAAATAGGTAATCCTATTGCATCATCGCAATAGGATTACCTATTTGATTTTCGCACATTTGTGGTGGATACGCAGCCTCAACTATGTAGGTATTTATAAAAATTTATAAGTATCTATTTGTAAACAATGATGTACTTACATTAATATTAATTGATTCTTCGTTCTTTAAATCAGTTTCATGAAACTCATTTTTATTTTGGTATTCAACTACTGTCATTGATGGTTGCTTTTTTTGTGTGTTTATCAAAAATTGGCGTTCACTGGCTATACTTGTTTTAGTATATAAGCTTTTGAAAGACATTTTGCTGGGTAGTTCGTAGAGCTCCTCGTCTCTAACGTGGGTTTTCGTAGAATCATTTCTGTAGAATATTTAAAGATTCCGTTTTACATTGCATATAAGATAAATGAAATGTTATCAAAGTTGTGTTTGTAAGGTTATCCAAGTGTAAGTGTATATATGTGTACAATAAGGGAACGTACCCATACTACGTGACCCATTCTGGAGGGGGGAGGAGGGGTCTTCAAGATACCACGCTTGGTCACAGAGGCGGAGGGGGGGCTTAGGTTTTCGTCACGTAGTCAATATTCTCTAGGGAAATCTCGTGCTTTTTCGAGCTATATTCAAATATGGCGCGCAGCGTTTAGCGCTTTTTAACTTTCTCACTTTTTAACGTCGGCAAAAAATGATTTAAAACCATATTTATAAATTACTACGTGAAAACTAGAGGGGGAGGGGGGAGGGTCTTGGAATATCCTACACTACGGGGTGGTCACCGAGGGGGGGGGAGGGTATAAAAAATAGTAAAAAATGGGTTACGTAGTATGGGTACGTTCCATAAGCCTGTAAGTGTATATAATGTTATGAGCTAACAAGAATCCTGATAATGAACGACTCATGTGTAGTCTAACAGTAGGTGTAGTGTATGTAGGATAGAATACATCATAGTTAAATACATTGTCTCGTGTTCACTGTAGAGGGCGCACGTCAGTCGGTATTGCGTGTTACAGTAGGTATACTCACCTAAAAATATCTGAGGTCCTATCATAGTCACTGTCATTTGCTTCTTCATCAAAGTGTACTAGGTTAGATATACGTCTTAATATATTACTTTTTGTCTCCGAGTCTCGCATACAAGATGGTTGCGAAGCATTTGGACGTATTTTTTTCTTCCTAAGTAATAAAAATAATGACTTGACACATCTCACACACGGCCGTCTGACCTCAAACTAGGCACAGCCTGTAGGTACTATGATAACCAGACTGCTGATAAACATACTTATATATTTCTTAATACATATTATAATTAAATTACACCCACACAGAACAAACGATCATGCTCATCACACAATTATTTTTCTTGGGTGGGAATCGAAGCCACGTCCTCTGGCTACTGAGACAGAGGAGGTGGCCATGATCCCTGGCCTGTTGGTCCAGCTACTGAGCTAGACCAACAGGCCAGTGATTGAAATAAAAACAATTACAATTCTATTTATGCTCACAATACTTTGCGGAAAATATGGTGGTCATTTAATATCAAAATTCGACAGAGTCTGTATATTTTAACATAAACGGAAATAATGACTAACTATGTTAACTTTGAAAAGCGAAACTAAGAGCTACAGTATCAAACTCTTCAATATTTTTTATAGGGATTATAAAAAGTAAAAAATAAAAAAAAAGTGTGTGTGCAATTCACACACGGCAGAACTGAAACTTCAGAAAAGTAGCCTACGAGAGAATGATAAATAAAAAATAAAATCAATACAAATAATTTACTAATGTTAATAAATTTAATTTCAGATGATTTATATAAAAGTTATTGGTCAAATTAACACAGATGTGTTAAATAAATAACTAAGATAAATTAATTAACCAACAAATTTTAATACGCAAATGCACAAAAATTACACCACGTTGATATTGACGCATTTTCTGAAGGCTTTGTAGTACGCAAGCGCAAAGACAAAAAGATTATAGGAAACACTGATACTTGTATTCTATCTCATTCTTTCGCAGGCTAAATCCTATTTCTGAATAAGTTTGTCTCTTTTCAAAGATTATAGGAAACACGGTATACTTGTATTCTATCTCATGCTGTCGCCGGCTAAATCCTATTTATGAATGTTTGTCTTATTTGTCTCTTTTTAGTGTGAGTTTTTCGTTTCATCGAATTTCAAATCACAACGATTCTAAGGAAGTTACACTTCAATAAGTCGTTTTTAATCTCATCACCTATATTTTTGCTAGAAAGTAAATAGAAGATAAACTCATGTAGACTCAGTTTCCGTTTCTTCAGTGAGAGTTTAAAATCACGGGAATCAGTCTAAGTAAAATTAATGGAAACTGTTGAATCTTAATATTTTTTAGGAAGGAAGTTTAAAGCTCACTTCGAAATTCAATATTTGAAAGAAGATCAGAGTTAGGAAGGTTAGGTTTCATGAAAATTGGCCTGGTATTAAAGCAAGTAGTAAAGAAGTAATAGAAAGGTCCTGTATACTCTCCCTTTGCTTCACGCACGGTAGATCGCAATACAGGCCTCCGAATTTAATTCCTAACAGATTTCAAAATGATTTAACTATTTGTATCAAGAATAAACATACTTGGGTCACACAATAAATTTACAGCATACATTAACAGCAAACTAATTAGGCAACTAATAAACTAAAATAATTCCGAAGCAAACTATCAAGTAAATATTGTCACACTTACTTATCAGCTACGGTGTTATATTTTTTTGCCATACTGTAACATTAATATACATTTGAATCAAAGACATATTTAGGAGTAATTAAAGATGAAATACCCAAATTCAGAAACAGGTGGGTAGCCAAGACCATGAGCGTGCTGTCTTTGTACTGGTGAGTATGCGTATACACATTACGCTGACGACCGCCAGAGCTCTCAACAGACTTTTGTCATTCTCCTTTTCCATGGTAAGATAAACACTCTATATAAAACTTGATAAATAAGCATAATTATAAAAAGGGAGCTCGCTCGCATTCTATGGTTCTTTCCCTAATGCTGTCAAGACGTACATCATCATTATTAAGTGGCAAGGTGGCGGCAGAAGTCCGTCTGATGAAGTCGGCATAAGACCGCTCTTACGGCGAAACCTATGCTCAACAGTGGACGCTGAAATAATGGTTACTTACCTATACCGAAAACATTATTTTTAAAAATTGTTACAATGAAGATTTTACCGAATTAGCCTAAGTTCTTCATCAGTTATTGCACCAATCCTGTAAGTGATCAAAGATATTGTTATACATCTATGTAGTCTATTCCATGATATAAACGACTGTATTAATTAATATTTGTTCATATTAATTGCTCATTTATGGTCATTACTAGCTGGGCCCCGCGGTTTCACCTGCGTAAGTCCCGGTGCCGTGGGAATGTCGGGATAAAAAGTAGCCAATGTGGTAATGCAGGTCTCCAGCTATCTACATACCAAGTTTCATCGCAATCGGTTCAGTAGTTTTTGCGTGAAAGAGTAACAAACATCCATACATACGTCCATTCATCCATACATCCTCACAAACTTTCACGTTTATAATATTAGTAGGATTATAATTGATTGAGTTTATTTTAAAATTACACTTACTTGGTCGTCTCCTTTTTGAGGTTATCGAAAATCTCACGCTTTTTATTTAAGTTTGCAATTTTTTTTACTAGACGACCAGCAAAACTAACTGTGTCTATATTATCCCTAAAATTAAATGTACATATTTAATTAGTAGTTCCCATTTATTAAATAATCTGGATTCGAGAACAGAGAACTCATAAATTATTTAAACTAAGAACAATATTCTTTGGATATAATAAAAGAAAATGTTTGATTTTTTACTAAAAAAGTCAGCAAATCATTTAATAAACATAAAAGCCAACGTGAAAGAAATGAAAGACTTATTACTTTATATATTTCTTGATTTCCTCTTCGTCATCAAGACCCAAGAAATGCTCTGTAAGTAGATAAACATTAGTAAATTTTATTATTTAATCGTACTTGTTGTAGAAATAGTTGTAATAGAAAATAATAATGGCCCACAGACCAGACACAGAAGAAATGATCCTGCTCATCACACAATTATTTCTCCTGGGTGGGAATCAAACCCACGACCAGTCAGGATCACTAATCACTAGACCAACTGGCCAGTCATAAATAAATCATTAACTATATTATTACTTATTATTGAGAGGATCGCTAGATCAGGTGGTAAATGCTTGCCTGCTTTTTCGCGTCGTGGCTAAATCCACCTGTCTCAGCAAGATATCTGATATCGGGGACGGTATGTATAAGCGGTGGGACTCTGACAATCACTACCCCGGGGCCTCATCAATTTGGTACTCACGGACACAAGTTAGTTTTAAAAAAGGTATTTTTGTTTTTGTTATGGTATAGGGGGCAAACGAGCAGACGGGTCACCTGATGGTAAATGACTACCGCCGCCCATGGGCACCTGTAACTCAAGAGTCACAGCTGCGTTGCCGCCTTTTAAGGTGGGAATAGGGGAAGAGCGGGAAGACGGGAGAGGGAGATTAGAGGGGTGTGGAGGGGTGAGAGGGGAAGGGTGGGAATAGGAGAGAGGGCAGGATTAGGGCCTCCGGTAACCTCACTCACGCGGCGAAAAGCAATGCAATCATTGTTTCACGGCCGGTTTTCTGTGAGGCCGTGGTATCGAGCGGAGTCGAACCGGCCCATACGTGCCGAAGCATGGCTCTCCCACGTAAAGATCTTTTTGCTAGCTTTACTAAAATTACCTAGAGAGAATAATCATTACCCCATTCGTCGTCGGACTCTTCGTAACTTTCAAATAATGCACAAAGCACTTCATCGGGGATGTGACATTGCTCCTTTTTTTGAACGGAATTTTTTTGTAGGTCATTTTGTAGACAATAATCACCCCTCAATAATCTGTAAAACACATTAACTAAAAATATTATAAAATATAGAAAGTAATAAAATATAATATTGTAGAGAGTAAGGCAAATCAAATTTCTGATCTGAATTTAGCCACCCGACGGACGGTGGCACAAATTTAATCGATTCGAGGCAGTCTCGTTCACCTTAAGTAAGACCGAAATTTTCCCCGTTTTTGCAAAATTTTTCAGTGATGCTCTGCTCCTCTTGGTTGTCTCGTGATATTATATAGCCTTCCTCGATAAATGGGCTATCCCACACTAAAAAAAATTCAATTCAAACCTATAGTTCCTGAGATTAGCGCGTTCAACCAAACAAACAAACCAACTTTCAGTTTTATAATATTGTAAGGGTGCGTTTTAAGTTCGCAGAATGGAATAGAAGGGGATGAAATAATATTACAAAATTATTTATCCTTTTCAATATATTCACCTGCAACCCTAGTACATTTCTCAGATTTATGAACTAACTTGTGAATACCTTAATAAAAAAATGATTTATCTATATATATATTTATCTATATAATGATATATTTTCTTTGAAAAATACGCTGAAACTGCATTCTTCACTTCTTCATCGGTACTACCTCGAAGCTCTTTTCTCAGATTTGGAAAGAGATAATAGTCGCTCGGAGCCAAGTCTGGGCTATAAGGTAGGTGATCAATGATATTAAAGCCCACCTTATGCAAAGCAGCCAACGCAACTCGACTCTTGTGAACAGGAGCATTGTCGTGCAAGAGCAGGACACCTTTGGTTAATTTTCCTGTCCTTTTCTCTCTGATAGCCTCTTTTAACTGCACTAAAATAGAAGCGTAGTATTCTCCGGTTATAAAAACACCTTTTTTCCTTAAATGATTTTCAACCTTAAATGATCAACAAAATTCCTTCTGTGTCCCAAGAAACTGTCGCCATGAGTTTTCCCACCGACTGCGACACCTTGAATTTCTTAGACGGTGGTGTACCATTTTAATGCCACTGCATGGAATCTTGCTTAGACTCAGGTTCATTGTGATGAACCCAAGTTTCTTCCCCAGTAATAATTTGCTCCAAAAAAATATCCATGTCTTAGTATTATATTATTGGGCATTCTGCCCCACTCATTCGCTCAGGCTTGCGCCTTCGCGTCGTGGGACAGAATGCCCAATAACAATTCTGCGATTTTTTTTTAAATCAATAATAGCATAATACGTATAATGGGTTATGGTCATTCACGTGGGTTCGTTTTGCACGCCCCCAACTACTAGCACAGTCGTCAAACACACAGACTTTTGAGCTTAGTGTGTTAATTCATCGCAATAACAGTCAGAACCAAAAGGTAATGTTTGTAGTTTTCTTTTGCGCGCCCACAACTATTAGCAACTTTTAAACTTAGTGTGTTAATTCATCGCAATAGCAGTCAGAACCAAAAGGCAATGTTTGAAGTTTGCTTTTGCGCGCGCACAACTAATAGCAACTTTAGTAGGTACAGGGACTGAACACACAATCATTTGCGTGATAATCTTATATACAAACCATTACGCTAATAGGTCACACCGTGTTAAAAGTGAAATAATACAATACAATGAGTGTATGAAAAATCGTAGGTTTTTATTGATAATTAAATATGTTGCATCTTCGGTCAAATGAATGATTAGCTAATCGTATAGATAAGTTGTCATCTATTAAATATTTACTGCTTAGTAAATTAATACATTTTCCATAATTACCTTATACTATCATACGATTTTTTTCACTTGAGTTGTTTTGCGTTTGTTCGTAACAGGTGTACTTTTACAAGCAGAGTATTCACTATCTTTAGCAGATTGCAGAATTTGCCAGTGTTTGGTAAGTACTGTAATGAGACTCGAGATGATTTTTGGTCAATTTTATTTTATATTCATAACACAAGTTTAATCTTAACTTGCGTACCAGAGTTCAATACATGCTTCTTTTAACAAAGGTAATATCTAAATGTAAAAAATGTAAACTGTAAACCTGGATATAACATCCTTTATAAGTGGCTATTGTACATCTTTCTGAAGAATAAAATTTATTATTATTTTTATACAGACAGGGCTTATAAACTAATGTGGTGCGTGTGTATAATTGTTTTATTTAATCTCTAAATGTGACTTATGTAAGTACGCGCAATTATGTACGACGTGCTGTCGCTATATATGGTGTATATTATAACAATTCCTTAAGAATATGTTATAACAATTCCTGTCGTAAAATATAAATATACACTCAAACATTTTTAATTAGCAAGCAATATATAATAACATAATATGTATCTATTAACTGTAACCTTGCTGATACAGAAAAAAAGAAAGAATCCTGACGTTGTTGTTACGCTGCCTGGGTCGATGTACTTGGTTTGTGTAGGTGGATGCGCCATGACCTAGGTTATCCATTGCATTTGTGCTGACTATTTCCCGCGAGTGTTTTCATTCTTCTGTCTGTGGTCTTGAGAATTCCGTAGAGACCTCCTCTACCATGGATACCCAGTGTGATAATATTTTTTTCTATTGCGATGTTTCTTCTAATGACTTGATCACATTCAGAGTCAGAACTGAAACATTTTAAATAATTGTTTCAATAGGTTATATCAATTTTAGTGTGTGTAGATCCTGAAAGGAAATTTTACAACATTTATGTAGGTACTAAACCTCTTATTTAATTTGTGTTCATAGATAAATTTCTGCGTCATGGGAGAGTTCTATGTAGTAGAGACTTTGAACTATATTGGCTTTGATTATTACATAATCAAAGTATATTGGTAATACAGCGACATAAAGTAACCCCAAACTCAACACAAATATCGGTAGGACGTAATTTGACGAACATAGACAGTTGTTAATCTTACAAACAGAGTAATAAATATAATTATGAAATTAACATTGTAAGTACTTACATTTTAAATGAGTTCCCATGACTTCGATCACTTCAAGTCAATACTTTAAGCTGTTGACTGACAGTCTGCACTGTATAATGTAGTGTTGAATTGTCAATACTTTCGTATCGTACTGGAGCTCGAACGTCATGTTAAACGAAGCTAGAATGGGTGTGATAGACTGTTTTATTAAAAAAAAATGTAATTCAGACATAACAAATAAACTAACATTTTTCCTTGGACGTAATTATATCTGTTGTAGAAATAAAGACTAAGATATTTGATTAATAGTCAATGCAGCGGAAAGCCTTAGGGTTGTCAAAACAACAACGTTTAAATTAATATGTTACTAGCAACATATGCCGACTTCGCATGGGTAGCAGAGAATATTACATGGTTGCATCTTTTTTCTCTGTAGGTATATGAATTTTAAAAGATTAACATACAGTTATTTTTAGTTAAATAGATTCATTTAACAGGAATCACTCCATCCATTAAATGAAAACCATAAGAAAATACATTCACTAAGTTTTGAATTTATCACGTTAGACAGACAAACAAATTGAGGACTTTGTATTTGTGTTTCAGCTTAAATATACAGTGACAATATAGTAACATAAATATGAATACAAGTACGACAACCCTATTTATAAAGCTGACTGGAAAAAAATATTAAGTAGAGCACACTAGTACCTTCCTACGTAGTATTTAAGTAGGCATTAACAAATATTTTATTGATTTATTGGCAAAAAGGTGTACGATCTACTTTAAAAATAGGTTGATATGCTTTTCCTTCTATAACTAAGTAAAAAATATTGTTTGCTTAAAAGTCGCGAAATCGTCGCTAACTTTAAAATATGACAATAAAATATTTTTAGCAGTGGACATTATAATAAAAATCTACGTTAAACACAGTAATAAAACATACACTTGAAGATTGAATTGTAAATAATAAGTTTATTCAAGTCAATATTGTAGTGTCTGTAAGTTCCTTTATGTTATTCTGTAAGTATACTCCTTTACAACGATGTCTCAAGTTATTGCTTACGCTGCGCTATGGACTCGTTGTATGCACCAATGTATTTCTATAAGTTTTATTACATTTTAATTGTGGAAGTTAACCAGAGAGCCCCCATACATCTCAATATTTTACAGGTCATTATTACTACATTACATATTACATAAACTTCTTCATATTTTCTGATGGAATATTTCATAATTTGAGCTAGTAGCATCAACGAGTTATATGGATTAATGGACCTGATTAATTAAATCTTCATTTATTTTTTTAGGAAGACATATATTTGGTACCTAATCTTTGGCGTTTATTCATAAGATACGAGAGCAAAGCACACAAGGAGCGGACGAAACCAAACCCAGTCAAGCCGGCCAATCCATGCTGATTCCTATTGGTTCGCGACAGCAGCGTGGCTCTATACCACCTTTAAATTAAATTATAGTAAGGTATATTTTGCGAGTTCGTTAGTTTATTTCATCTATGTAGCGTAACCCTAATTTAAAATTTATTTTTTAGGAATATCCATACATACTTGACACCGTCGAATAATCATTATCATATTGGGGGTGTTTATGCATGTTATACCTGTCTAGCTAGGGCTGCCATCCGTCTCCCCGGATTTGTCCTAGTTTAGAGGGAGCGTCCGTGCGGGGTTTTCAAAAACGTCCGGGTAAAACCCGGACACTCTGTGCCAAGGGACAATTATAATTGTTAGATGAATCGTTTACAAGCTAAAAATTTAAATGGAATCGGCGTTCTTTTTAAGGTGTCCGGGAAAGAATCTCAATTTCACCCATGTGTCCGGATTTTTTTAAGTTTTTGTCCGGCGTCGGCAATTTAAGTGATGGCAGGCCTATGTCTAGCAAACTTAAGAATATGGAAAATCGTAAATATTAGTCGTAAGTATTAAAGCTTGAAGACTAGACTTAGTTATAAGATATATTTTGTGTTTCCACTAGTTAATATACCTATTAAATATAATTAATAATGCCTTACTGTTCGGCTTACAAATTCTTAGTAGAAAATAAGTGATGGTCTGGTCATTTACGCACTAATCTTCATAAAAACAAAAGCGTGATCAGGGTGCATGATATTATTGACATAATTAATTCTTCGTTTAAAGGACGTATTGTAAGTTATAGGATCACTGCAACTAATGAACAAATAAATGTTTTATCGGAGGTAGTTCTCGATTAAAAATCTAATAGATTAGTCTCTACAAAAACATACATCTCTCAACGTCTCTTGATACGTTTTATCATCATCGTCGGAGTTATTGTTAAAGAAAATTGAAGAGTTTCAGGAGAGATGGTGGTTGGACTTTTTTATCTAACTCTCATTTAGGAATTAATATTAATATATATCAACATCTCGGTGGATATAAATTTATATCCTTCCCAAAACATATAAAAAAGCTTGTTTAAATATTCAAAACAAAGATAATTATTTGTATGATTATTAGTTGTAAATTATTATTGTAAATTATTGTTGTAAGTAGTTTTAGTAAATTCGTTAGTATAAAGCAACTTTTTTATTGTACGTCAAGTTTCACTCTTTAAACTCCAACATTACACTTACTGTTAAGAGTACTACTAGAGAGCAATTAATATTTTTAAAATATATATATATATATATATATATATAAGTAAATTGTATTTATAATCTATACATGAAAATTTATCGCCATCTTGCAACCCTATTGCGGATCTGTGGATGGAACTGAATAATATAAAAATCGCGATTAAAAAACAGGGGTTGATCGTAGAAGGGTGAAAATTTGAAGTTATGTGTAAAAAAAACTACGTTTAAAAAAACCGACTTCAAAAACTAAAAAGTATAAAATAACTTAATAAAGATTTAATTTAATACACCTCTTATGCAAAAGCGGCGAGTGTAGATACCTACTATTACATTAAGCTTGGCACCGACTTCAAGCTTATCAATAGGTGGCACATACAAATAATAGTATTTTATTAATATTAAAGGTATTAGGTTTGCATAAGAGGTGTATTTTGGCGGTGTGAGCATTCTAGGCACCCATCTTGCACTGACTTTTGACATGCCGAGATGATTAGGGAGGACCTTAAAAATGGTTGTTTCAGATACTCCAACCATTTCTGTTAGTTGATTTTTCTTTAAACGTGCTTCCTCCGATATTAATTTTTCGATGTTTTCGATGAGATCTAAAGTGGTAACCTCAACAGACCGTCCAGGTCCAGGCCGAGGGGATCGTCTTTAATTGATTCCCTGCCTTGCTTAAGGAGGTTGTGCAGCTTGTATACCACGGTTTTTCCTCGACAAGAGACCCCGTAAACAGATGACATCTCTTCCAATATGGTTTCAACACATTTTCTTTACTTGGTAAGGAACTTTATAACGGCGCGTAATTCGATTTTCTCCATACTTACAATTTCTTCCGGATTAAGTTGTTTGATCGACGGTAGTTCAAAGACTAATGACCTCAATATGATAATACTCGGTATATAAACTAATGATTAGTCACTGAACACGTTAGGACCTAAGCGATGGCCCCCACCACCCTCCATCCCCGCCACTCCGCGAACTTAAAAATGCACCCCCGTAGTGTGGATTTAGTTTTAAAAGAGATAAGTTACTGACCTTATTTCTCTTAAGTACTTTAAATCCGTCACGTTCCTACTTACATAGAGGTTAATATGAGTTGCTACGTTTTGGCTACATATTAACATCCTGACTTGACTATAGAATGATTTCATTACAAACAATGGAGAATCTCGACAGTAAATTTTATGTTCAGGATTTTAAACATTTACTTACTTTTGTAGATCAAAATTTGAATGGACTTCTCCAGGGTATCGAACATCTGTTAGAGGTATGTAGAACTGCTTCTTGGGCTTTACGTCTGTTTGGCGTGTAGCAACCTTGTAATAAATGTACTCTTCGAACTCACACTCTTGTAAATAGCTATCATTGACGTCAATAGTCTCGTCACTTTCAGACATACAACGACTCTCAGTAGAATCAACTTTTAACAAGGGTTTGTCTCTGTCTTCATTCTTTAGCATAAAGCTAAAAATATAAGTAAATTTACATTTTACATGTGTTATTATTTCAAACTCAAAGCGTCGCCGCGTCGGTAGCGTAATGGCTAAGGCGTCGGACTTGCGATCAAGTGGTTGCGTCGTGAACCCACTCCTAACAAAAGCGTTAAGGTGGAGGGGTTAACGAGATTACTAGTAATGTGTGACCCATGTTACTAGTAATCATCAAAAAAAAAGAAAAATAGCTGTGCCCGCGACTTCATTGGTGTCTAAGTCGGAAAACAACAATAAGTCGCTTGTAATAGGCATAGCACCTCTTCCTGAAGGAGAGAATCCTCCAGGCAGAATTTCTTATAATATATAGGTGAATCAACTTGAAACGTAGAAAAAAATATTGTTTTGACACCCATTTTTTTCGGGTGAAATTTCACCTCCCCAATCTATAAACTACACGGTGTGCCTTACAGCACCTGTAATGAATGGACCGTCACGACGCGAGTGTTGTGGGTTCAAATCCCACACGGGACAAAATATATTGTCTGATCCACAAATAGTTGTCCCGAGTCTGGGTGTATCTTGTGTCCGTTGTTTAAATATTTGTGAAGCCCCGTGACACAGGAATATTCCTAATACGCGTGTAGTATGCTAATAATAAATATCTAAGAAAAAAATTACAGTTTAATATTATAGTGGGTTTTAATATTAGTATTACTTGGGACCAACAGATGTCGTTGCGTCTTGTATACATTTTTCTTGAAATTTTTAATTTTTTTGAATGAACCGATTGTGATAAATCAAATACTAAATGTTACATCGAATTACACACAATAATTGTGCATAATACGTTGCCGCGATTATTATGTCCTTTTTACGTGAAGCAACCAAACAGACTATCCCATATCAGAATAGACTATATATATAACTCCATGTCTACAGATTTATTATACATGTAGATATAGAAGAATAATTACTTATATACAAAAGTAGGTACCTTTTTGCGCGACGAACATTTTTGATGATGTCTTCTATAATTTTAGATTTAACCATTTTTTTGTCAATTTCGTTAAATAACTTTTCTAATATGGCCTGAAAATGTGTGAGTAAATGCACACTATAAGAAACATGTTTTAAAATTAAGTAGAAAACTTATCATACTATCTAAAAGCGCTATCTCAGATTTGAAAAATGTAAACCTATTTAGCATACTTATTTTGTAAAACAACTTGATACAGGACATTGTTGTGCTTGGCTAAAAACATTGTCGCAACATTTTCGTTTTGAAGGGAACGAAAACTACTTCTTGGTGATTTTCAGAGGTTGGGTGACTGGCTTTCATCTGTCGCTTTGAGGTAAATAGGACACAGAATCAGAGCCACTCGCCTAGAGAAGTACATGTACAGTCTACACTACAGAAGACCGTAATTAAACAGCACTATTTGCACAATCTCGTGTTTCTCCTGTCATCGCTGGTGTACCAAGGTTGTTTTAATCAATTTTTAAGATTATCACCCCCTATGAGATTAGCTTTTTAGAAAAGCTAATACTACATAGTAAATAACCCAAAAACGTGAAATAATTATTGCCTATTAGAATAAAGACTTTCGTGCGTGATATTCATTTTTATTAAGGACATTTGGTTTAACTCCTGTGTGTATTACAATGCTATTATGTATGCAAAAGTAAGTATGCAAATTCATATTTACCTATGTGACTGTACTTATTAGAAATATTCCGAATTCGTATTATTTATAATTAGGAAAATGAAGCATTCGGAAAATTAAGAATTGGTAAAATTAAGAATTTTTATAAAGAAGAATTCCTCCCGATAATAATTTGTAAAATTACACACGTGGAAAATTAAGAATAAGGAACCAATCGGCGACAGGGTTCATTATGCGTTCAGATAAGGCTAACTAGTTGAGCCAGCCTAGGTTCTTCCAGAAGCACAGAAGCCTCGTGGGGCGTTCGCAGGCTTCTAGGAGCGACCTCGCACTGGCGAGGATACTTGCCCGTTAGGAGGCCACTCTGTCGCAGTCTAGAATAACGTGAGCAGCCGTTTCCTCCGCGTTGAGTCATCCTCTGAATAGAGAACTGTCTGTCGCATTGATGGTGAACGCGAGTGTTATTTGTGTGGCAAAACCTTCCTAGTAAAAAATTAACTTTTCATTTTCCGGTATTTCATTTATTTACCTCATAAAAAATCTCTCCAATTGTGTTAAGATCTTCAATATGACCATTTATATAGTCCTTGGTATGTTGATTTATAGGTATTGTAGAGCTCATGTTGAAAATGCCGGCTTTGTAAATGATTATTTCAGCTTTTGGTGATTCGTAACACGTTGGTACATTCTCTATTTTTCTAAGAGTTCTTTCACCTTCTATAAGTTGACCAAATGCTACGTATTTGTAGGCCATCCAAGGAGCAGGTTGCAGTAGTACAAAGAATTGTGTTGAGCAATCGTTATGTCTGAAAAGATAACCTTTCATCTTTAACCAGATGCCTTATAATCGCTTCCTTAGTTTTATTAATCATACTCCCCGTTAAATGTATTGCAAAAGATTGAATATATTACCTACATAATAAGCGCGTTAAAAAAAAACTTCAGCTTTTTTATATTAACATTGACAAATAGCGAATATCTAAATTTATGTATATTATATTTATAGTTAATGCATGTGTCACAATGTAAAGGTGGCGACTGGCCGGAGCATTTCATCGTAACGTTACATTCATGGTGAGCATGATACTTTACGACATTGCTGAGTGACGGGTAACAGTGCTTGTTAAAGACTACTTACTGCTCGCCTGTGTCTATGTTCCTGTCTAGCCTTTTCCTGTACCTATGGATTTTTTTATTTTTTATCTTTTGCTCCTCATGTTATTATGTTATTTTTATAAACTTTCACTTCAGTTTCTAGTGATGATACCAAATTCAACCTACTTGTCACCGATAACAAACAGTACCTAGTGCTTTTATAATTTTACTTATAATAAAAGTGTCACATGTATTAGTAAATTAGTATAGTCTTTTCAATTATTATTAAATTTGTAATCAATTATTTTTCATTTTTCAGTGCTTTTGTTTGTGTTTCTGGAAGTGGGTTTTAATTTTTTTTTATTGTTTATAGTGTAAAACTAGCATTTTCATTTCAATAATAATGATTGATTTTGTTGTTAAATTACCTGCCATTATTAGCCATGCATAGAACCCCACGTCTATCATGTGGAATTATAAAGTTTTCGCATTTTAGGTCCTTGTTACTTTTGAGATCAAAGCCTCCACACTGTATCCAACAGTCTTTCACGATGCGGTGTATGGGAGTTCCCGCGTAACCATCTTTAGTTGCTTTACACATCCGTAGAAAGTTTTGACATGTTAGAGGAACTATATCGTCATATAGCTAAAAAAAGTCTCCTTATACAGTACTTAGGACTAGTAGGTTTAAACCAGGAACAATGAAAATAAGAAACATAATTATACTATCATCTAATTCAGCCATTCTTGATTCGTATATAATTCCTTTTTCTACTCGAACAATTATTTTTGAGAATTATTTACTTTACCACATTTGTTGTACGTCAACATTTTTTACTAATGAAGAGAGAATGTCAAGAAGTTGCCCTATCAGTGAGAAATTAATCTTTGTCCTTTCTGGGTCCACCAATGCGTCCCACTAGCTGGAGGTATAGCACACACACAGTGCAGTGTCATACCTCTAGGGAGCACTTATGTATGTACGTACTTTTCAGACTCATCGAAGGAATATAAGAGGATATTAGTTACGATGGAATGTAGAAACTGTGGTAACCCGAACCGGTTTTCCTGACGAAGTCATATTAAATTTTGAACAGATTTTTTATTTACGTCTAAAATAAATGAATGAAAACGCAACTCACCATAAATATCAACGTTCCCATAGGATTACCGTTAATAGAAATATGCAAATAAGCGCACGGTCTCTGAAAACAAACTGAACTATTTTATTCGTTTATTCTTTTATTGTAAACCATTTTTAGAGAAATCAAATACACATAGACTCTATTATATATTTTATTCAGTACCTACTTATAGTGTATATTATGTTATGTAGTAGGTAGTAGTTGGACAATTTGCTATTGAATCTTAACAATGTTACAACCAAGAAGTTCATAGTTAAGAATGGTACAGTCAGAACCATAAACATATTTACATTTGCAGCGGTCATATGTGTTCAAACCAAAGATCAAAAATATCTATCGACAATAATACCTATAATATTATGTGTGCAGGTGTGCACTCGCAGGACTTAAATATGTGTACATTGAAGAGGTTCAAATTCCAAATACATAATTATGTACAAACCAAAGATTTTAGATATCCGACGATAGATAACATCAATGATATATATGCACTCCGAGTACATAATATACATACACGTTGTAGATTTGTTATGCATTTGTTGTGTATTAATTGGTAATTGTTGTTTATGGCATTTAAGATTTATGTTTATGATTTTCAAATAAGAGTTGTTAAGAAATACAGTTTCCAGTTAGAGTTGTTTCTTTGCAGGTCCACCAATGCGTCCCACTAGCTGGAGGTATGGCACACACACAGTGCAGTGTCATACCTCTAGGGAACACTTATACACGCACTGTTCAGACTTATCGAAGGAATATAAGGGGATATTAGTTACGATGGAATATAGAAACTGTAAACTTTTCTCATATGTGGATAAATATTTATCGAATCATATCAATATGTGTTGCTTAGACGCGCACACTTCGTCATCATCCCATTGTGTATATATGGGAAGATAAGATCCGTAAATGCGATATTGCGTTCTCCACAGCCTCGTTTTGCGAGGAAGTGATGTATGCCAAGGAGACGGTGAAAAAGAAACAGGAGAGAACTAGTACTCTCCCACCGCTTGCCTGGAGTGATTGATAGGATTATCCGTCACCCTAGCAGGAACAGGTCCGAGGTGGCGCGACGGCACCGTGTTTCACGTGCGCCTTTCTGACTGACAGGGAGCAAGATCCCCGCATACCATAGCGAGTACCACGGCAGACTACGCCACCTGTTGCAGTCTGCTGGGGTTAACAGGATTTCTTTTCGAAGGTGCACCTGAGGCCCTGGCAATAAGGACTCCGTGACGACACACTGTGTGGTTTTAGTTGGTTCGTGTCCGACATACTACCGTAAGAACCGTGAGAGTTTTCACTCGTTAAAAACGCGATAGTGTGTTAGAATTGTGTATTTTGCACACATAGTGAAAGACAACCATGTCCCAATGCGTGGCGCACTAAAATGCCAAAAGCATTATTGGTCAGTTTCGGTTCAGTAAAACAACAACGATCTCGTGTTGTTCACTAGCATCAATAAATCCTTCCAGACATTTCAAGTTATTAAGCATATTTTATTGTTTTAAAGGAAACTTTGATGGACTAGATCATCATCATCCACCGCGCCTTTTCCCAACTAAGTTTGGTTTGATTGACTAGATACTTCTGGAATATTCACACGTGCTCATATTTAGTCTATGATAGTCAAGATAGTTTTAGAATAATAGTACCCACTCTAACATTTTTTCGGACGCTGATTCTAATCAGATATCTTTGGTCCTGATTGTACTTAAATTCAAAAAATATCACTTTGAAAATGTTCCGCTCGCTTTATTTCAGACAGAGTCCCCTTTTCAAGAATCCTTATTTATAATGGACAGTAAGACGAACGAAAGCAAGACTTATATATGTATTTAAGGTCATATATATCATGTATTCTAGTACCTCATGTGTGATTTTTATGTGTGATTTTAACAATCAAACATTTAAAATAATAGTCCACCGTAGACTGGGCATAGAAGATTTCTGGAAGTACCTCCAAACTACAGACCAGACGACCTTTAATCAGCTAAGAACACGCTATTTCAGTTGATCTACGATAAACCAGTTTCAGGCACTCAAAGTAACGCTGTCCTAAGAGTTGATTTTATTCAAGCATTTTAAATGGACAAATTACGATTCATGTAATGATTATAGAAGTAGCCGACTTGATACTAATTATGTAGCTATATCAGTGTCCAGATGGTAGTTTTTATGTGTGTGCAGCATATTATGTAGTAGGAGGATATATAGAAATATTACGAATTATGTTCTTCATGGCCTATAAGTAACGCAGGATTACCTGCCAAACGTGCTAAGTACTTACCCCCTGAGAGTTAATATAATTTGCAAACTGTTGGATTCCCTCTTTGTAATAATCTAGACGTAAATGGTAAACATATTTAGATTCTATAAATTCTTTCAATTCGTTTTCGCCACCGAGAAATTTATTATCCATAAATACAGCAACTTCTGATTTCAAACAAGGCACCAAGCTACCAAATTGAATTTTTAAATCGTTCCATACATTGGGCCATTCCACGCTTGTTACACCTAAAACAATAGTCGCGTATAAAGTTACAAAAAACAGAAGTATGAAATTATACTTATGAGTAGGCTTTGGTACAGCTGTATCGATACCAATCACAATTTCACAGATTTATGTTCAGGACACACATTCGCAAGAGCCAACTATTTACCAACATAAAAGAAATACCATTATTTGCTGAAGCTGAATAAAAATAGCTGATTGAACAGTTTGTAACAGCCTCCTACCTCAGCATTTATTGGTGAACACCACTACGTATGTCAAGATTGAATACTATATGCGGTAATTGTCCCAATGCAATCTTTTCTCCGGTATCCTGGTAAATGGACAGGACTAGTCAAACCTACTCTGTCTATAAAGAAGGAATTGGATAGAAAAAACTGGCTTTGCTGTACATCAATTTATCTATTACAGTTAACGTTACCGGTCTAGCTAACCGCTAGCTAAAAGGTCGCTTTTTATATTGTAACCACTTATCTCATATTATACACACCTCTTATCACAGGAACTTTAAATTGCCTCGGCCTATACTTATGCAAATTTGTCAACAGGCACATGCAATATATAAATTCTTTTGTAACTCTGTTCCCGACTACAGTGAACTTTATGTGGTCATCCGGTGTTTTGAAGTATTTCATATAATTTTCTTTATACACAAAGTTTTCCTCAGATTTGTGTAAATGCTTGTATGTGTGTCCATTTTGTTTTTGATCCGGTTTCATAGATGATGACATTGTGTTTGTTATTTTAAAGGAATCCCGTGGTAAAATAAACGATATTATAGAAACCGTTATATTTTAGAACTTTTTTAATCATAATTCTTGGTTATTTGTTCAGATTTGCCATATCAAATTTTTTGGGTGTATCTAGTAGGCAAAGACCTATAGTGCATGACGTGATTAGACCAATACCTTCGGAGTTGTTTTAAACACTATTTTCCTTTACATTTTTTTACCAACTTACAGTATTTATGGTATTTCATACAAATATTAAAGTCAAGAAGTTTGTCTAGGATACGATAATACAGTAATGTGTATCTTCAATAAAGGGTAGTACCTATGTTTTAGCAAATTAGCATCATTATTTCAGTATTTCTTTTAACGTATCAAAACCCCCAGCCACGGGGAGAATATCTAGAGGTCTGTAACAGTTACATTCACTTATCGGCCTGATATGTGCATAGAATTGCTTACTAAGCTTACCGTAGTCAATAGTTTGTATTATACACATTTTTGGCAGTTAATTACTTTTTTTTTGTTTGGACGGTAACGGTCAAGTGGTATGACGGAATCGAACCGACTAAAACCACACGGTGTTCCATCACAAATGGGGCAATTCAAGGGACCCGGATATACCCTAAGAAGGAAGCCTCCGGAAACCTCCCAGACCTCGGCCGCCTCTTGATTAACAGGTGGCCAAACCGTGGTGTACGGGGAGCCTTGGTCCCTTCCGGTTTAGAGAAGGGCGCGCGGAACACGTCGCGTTGCCGTGTCAGGCCTGCTTCTGCTAGGGTAACGGATAGTCCCATCCATCACCCCCAGGCCAGCACTCATAGAGGCTGGAGATCGTTCTGCACTCTCCGCCACCTGGTGCGTCTACTGCGGTGCTGGTGCTACTCCTCGTGAAATAAGGCTACGGAATTCCACGCACTCTCGCTTCGGACCATGGACAGAATCTATTTTTTATATATTATTAATGGGGGAATTTAAAACAATTTAGACTAGTAATAATTTCTTTAGATGCAGTGTTGACACTATATAATAATGAGTTTAGAGACCTCGATTTATTCAGCAATAATGTGACTACTTAAAAAATTAAATTACGCAAACAACTCGTAAAAGACCACTCAAATACATAAATTGTTATTGTCAGTAGTGTAGATAATTGTGACACTTATCATCATTGTTTTCATGACTGTACGTGTTCTTGTCTGGTATCCATTGTAATGTACCGTATTTTGAAATGTTATGGAACTCTAAGTCTATCAGTATTGTCTCCTAATGCAAACACTGTATGTGACTGTCTGTTTCCTGAATAAAAAAAACTGTCAGTCGTGAGACTGCATGTCAGAAGTGAAAACACATTTTTTAAAGATTAATTAATAAGGAGCTGACAGAACTCAATATTTAGATTAGCGCCCTCTAGTTGATCTATGTATTATTAGCGTGACGGTAAAGAGTTCAATGCAGCTTTTAGCAAAAGTGCACAAACGTGCCTAAAGAAGTTTTCACTTCAAAGAGCGTGAGGTACATTTAATGGATTGAATAAATTGTTGTTCGTAAAAATTTGTACGAAAATAAATACTTGTAGTAAATATTGTAAAAAGTCGAAATTAAAATTGCGCCATCTGTGAAATTTGCCTTAACTAATATATGGATAATTAGTATATATCAAACTACAGTATTATCGCGCAGAATCCACAGATGGCGTAAAAATATTTTTATAAATAAAAGAAACTCGGCTCCGTCTTACGAATTTTCGATCAGGTCACGTGTCCTGCCGCGAGTTTAACTTTTTTACCCATCCCAAATATTGCGCAACGCCTCTAAAGAAGTTTTCACTTTTTGTTTTTTTCAGGGTGCCAGTCAAAATGGGACCGTTAGTATTTTTAATTAAAATTATATTAATTACCTTTAATAAAAATTAATAATAATAATCTTTTATTGTCATAGAAAGGTATATATCAGGGAAACAGTGAAATATAATCAATATAAGATATCGTTAGAGATACTTAACCGCTGGGGCCGGACCTATCGGATAATCAGTTTAGTTTCCGTAGGTTTCCGATGTCACGCTGTTGCGCAGGGGTCAGTGTTGGGCCCTCTCTCTCCTGTGAAACATCGAGTACGACTGGGTGCTGCGCAGTGTGCTCTTAGGAGGTGTCGTTGTAACATGCTACGCCGACGACACCCTCGTGACAGCGCGAGGCAAGACGCACCGCGACTCGACCATAAAAGCAACGGCCGGGGTCACCCAAGTCGTTACGAGAATTCGGCGGCTGGGTCTCCAGGTGGCTCTCAATAAATCCGAGGCCCTCTGCTTCCATGGCCCTCGCAAGGGACCACCTAGGGGATCCGGCCTTATTGTGGGAGGTGTTCGCAACGGCATCGAGTCCTCGATGAGATATCTGGGACTCGTTCTTGACAGCCGATGGGACTTCGGACCTCACTTCCGAAGTCTGGCCTCCAAGCTTACGAGGGCGGTGGCAGCGCTTTTACGGCTACTGGCCGAAGCCTCCTGTAGGAGACTATACGTTGGAATCGTGCGGTCCATGGCCCTGCATGGGGCACCAATTTGGGCGGAGAACCTGACGACCCGCAATGTTGCAATCTTGAGACGTCCACAACGGGTTATGGCTGTCAGGGTGATAAAAGGATACCGCACGATCTCTTTTGAAGCGGCGAATCTCCTAGTCGGAACTCCGCCATGGGACCTGGAAGCGAAATCCCTCGCATCACTGTACCAGTGGCGCAGGGAGGTGCAAGAGCAGGACCTGGGACCTGTCCCCCGTGAAATCGAGACGCAACAGCCTTAGTTCCGCCAGGTGCTCATGTCTCAGTGGAAATAATTACTTGAGCGACCGAGCGCGGGGCACGCCACGATCGTGGTGGTAAGGCCCGTCATGGAGGATTGGCTGGAAGAGGGGACATGACGCTCTCTCCTACCAGATGACGCAGGTACTCACCGGACACGGTCTGCGTGCCACCACTGCGGGGGCCGCCGCGAGGTCAGCACGCTGCTGCGCCCACGCAGAACACTCCACCAAAGTGTGGAGTGCGTGTGGGCGGCCATCGGTGTGGGCAGCCTCTCGCTGGAGAGCATGTTTACGTCCATGATCCAGAGCGAGAGTGCGTGGGATTCCGCCGCCTCATTCTTTAAGGCAGTGATGGATGCCAAAGAAGCTGCGGAGAGAGAACGGGAGAGAACAAGTACTCTTCCGTCCCGCAGAAGATGCACTTGGCGCCGGAGAGTGCCAAACGATCTCCTGCCTCCATGAGCGCTTGCCTGAGGATGACAGAAGGGGCTATATGTCGCCCTAGCAGACGCAGGCCCGAGATGGTGGCGCGACGTGTTCCGCGCGCCTCTCTAAACTAGAGGGGATAGAACCATCTGCACCTCATAGGGGGGTCGCCTGGTTTAACAGGCGGTCAAGTCTACCGGGGTTCACAGGGATTTCCTTTCTAGGGTATACCTGAGGCCCCGGCTATAAGACCCGGTGATGGAACACTGTGTAGTTTTAGTATACCGACATACCACCTCGCCCCGCCCCGGTGAGGTGATGACCCGTGGGGGTTTCCACACATTATAAAAAAAAGAATAGTTAACCGCTAAGCGCAAGCAGCATTGGTAAATACCGTGCAATAAAAGTTATCACCAAATAATAGTACATGTAATGAAGGTCATATTGCCACGCCACCCGCGCGCCGCTATACCATGTGTAACGATCTAGCGGGGCCACTCGATCTAGGCCGAAAAAACAAGTGGCAATACTTTGTTTGTTCAATAGACCTCACGAATTCATTAACAACATCCAATGTACCTCAACTATTTTGATAGAAATTACAATAAATCGCCTAATCCATCCAGCGGGGCCCGTGGTTGTATTACGCTCCGAATACATCAAAATAATACTGATCGTAACTTGCGCCAATGTACCTCTCAATTCATGTATTAACTCCAAGGGATCTGGAACAGAACAGGAGAAATTCAGCAAAGCAAATTTCGTCTGCCCAATAGGGCCCTTTGTAATTTGAATTCATACGTGCAGAAAAAGTACACAATTGTTTTGTACTTGTCGGGGCTTTTCTACATTTTATCGTAAATACAAAATAATGATACTAGTAGGTAGTAGGCGCTTGGTAAGGTAAGATTAACAAAACAAATATTTCCCGCAATGAGGGAAATATTTCTTTTATAAACGCACATCTATACGTTCATGACGTAGGTATATTAATTATTTATATTAGATTAAAGCTAAAATACGTAAAATAAAGTACTACTACGTAAATAACGTAGTAATCTTGCAACTGGATCTTGCACTATTAGACTTTTCGCCTCTTAAATTAATCAAAATTCTTTTTTTTTGTTATTGATTAAAAATCTTTTTTAAATTGCCATACAGACTCCTTATTTTTTTGATATGGCAGCCATCAATCTAATGTCTAAATGAAGATTTATACGGTAGGGATGTAGCGATAAAGTATATCGATAAACACTGAAATTAAACGTAAAACAAACAGATACAATGCGTTTCACACAAGAGTGAGAGATCGCCTGTTGGTCGATGTTCGACCATAATTTGTTGAATTTTAATATTTTGGTTTATTTCATTGACCAGTACAACTTTAACAGTCATTATATATAGACATTCCTAACATGAGAGGTCAATGTGTTTACTGGCTGGCTACCTTTACCGTTTTCACATAATTTAAATAGTAAACAATATCTGATCCAATTTTTCATGTTTTTTGTAAAGAAATTGATTCTTTCGAAAATACCTGTTTTGCTATTCCTACCTAATATGTTGAAATTGAAAGAAAGAAATAAATAAAGAAAAATATTTTATTTGTATCTTCTACAAATTGATAGCAATGACATTACAATTTGGCGCAAGATCAATCCTATTCTTATTAGAAGCGCAGAGTACTTTTGTATTGTATACACACACTACACTATTTAAAATCTCCTACATATTTTGTTTCCCATTTATCGCGGAGTTAATGTTCGTGTATTACAATTTTATTGTCAAAATGCAGTAGCCTGTTATGATGTTTTTAGTAGGCATTCAGATATTTAAAAAACAACAAGATCAAGTATTAAAGATTCTAAATTCACAGCACATTTTGGTAACAATATTTCACCGATATTAATAAATGTCGCTCATCCCTAATTCTTGTTGAGTACTTGACTAAATTGTAAACAATGGAAAAAGTCAGCTGAAATCTGTTTTATTTTTCAGGATTCTTTCTGAAAACAAGCGTGGTTTTATAAAGAAAAGTGTAACTATCTAGTAAATGAAAGCCAAACTACGTGAAATAATTTGTTACTTGTCTCATGTTTAAAAAAATATCAGAACATGAATAGCAATCACACTCAGACCTTTTCGGTATTATGTGGAGAACTTTGCAATCTTCTCTATATAAAAGAATTTGACAAAGAAAAAGTTAATAGCCTTATAGATGAGTTGAACGCTAAGCCGTACAAAGTGGAGTTATTTGTTCGGAAACATGTAAGTTTAATAGGTTATGCTACACTAAAGAAGACACTTATGCTACACTACAGCCTGATAATGGTTTATTTATTTTTATAGGATGCGGCTACTTTGATGACTGCCCTTTGTTTAAACGTAAAACCTGTGGATGAGTTTTTGGCTGCGAAAACTTCTCATTTAGTAAATAGCATTATAACAAAACAGAATGTCCAATTTGGTCCAGATTATCTTTGGAAAGTAATATCTTGGCATGTGGAATGTCTGAAGAAGTGTTCTGAGATTGTTTTGCCTGACATCTTACACAGTACTCAGTGTATCTTACAGTCTAACACAGCAGCGGGTTCTAAGGTTTGTAACAATTCTTGTAAATCTTATCGAGTATAGTTTATTATAGCTTGCCTAACATGAGCTCTGCTGCTGCTCTGTGTATAACCAGGGGAGAGGGAAGGACAATTTCCCCCTCTTGGCTTTTGTATGTAAATAAATTTTTTGCACTCTTCTGTCTAAGAGGATTTGAGGGATTAGGGACTTAAGAAGAGATTGACCAAAAGCTGCTTATGCCCATGATAGACTACAATAAAAGTTAAAGGGTTTCTGAAAAAATATCTGATATATTATATGAGAACAAAGTTATGTATATAGGTATATATTATGTATTTATACCAATAGGACTTATCAACATCTAACTCAACATTAGACTTATAATTTTAAACATTATGAAAATACCCTTTAAATTTTTTTGGAACATAAATCAACTCCTCCCTCACCCTTGACACACCCAAGAATTTTTTGTAACACAATTTAACAAATATTTTTTATAATCCTTCCATTGGTTTAGTATATGGTTTCATCAATACCTACTGTATAACAAACTTACAAATTGTTATCCATAACTTACCTTTTAATATAGGTTAATTCTAGAACCATGAGTGTTATGTCTCATAAGACTTTATGCATTTAGTTATTTCAAGAATCATCATGCATCATCTAAGAATCAAGAAGCCTCATTATCTCAAAAAGAATATAACTGTGTTTCATCTTTTGACAGTTTATTGAGGACTTCATAGGCAACCAAGGGATACTGTTCAAGTTCCTTGACCTAAACAAGAGTGTGTTGCCCACCCAAAACTCTCTCCAAATACATTTGTTGGCAATGAAATGCATAATTTACCTCATATCTTCAATTGAAGAAAATAAAAGTGATTCTAATGTGACTGCAGAAATGAAAGATCAAATCTCTGAAATAATTGTTCAGTTTTTGATGAAAGGCTATTCAAAGTCTCAGGATGAATTTTTGTATTGTAAAGTAAGTATAGTTTTTTGTCTATGACTGGATTATTCATTCACTGCTTGTTGATTAGTAAACTTACTTCTATATGAAATCAGTTGTCTTATTATTTAAGAGGCTGAAAGAGAAATTTGCCACAAGCAATAAATGAAAAGCACATATGATATTCAGGTGTGTTGTTTGCCTACAAGTGTTTGTGTATAGTATAAGTTATGTATAACACACAATTTGACTATAGTGTAAAAACACTTTTATGATGTGTTATAAAGCTTTAATAAATTTTGATAAACCAAATGAAAAAACATAATAATCACAAGGTTGAATACCATGGATAGAACTTTTATATTCAATTCTCTTGTCTAGGGTGAAAGTTGTTTCTTTTTAAATACCTAAAACTAATATTGTAAGGCTGAAGAGTTGTTTGTTTGGTTGAACATGCTATAAATCTCAGGCACCATAGAATGTGTAGAGGCCGTTAGAATGGCCTGAATTAAACAATTTTTTAAGTTACAATAAAAAAATTCGTGAGTTGTATTCATGTTTATTAAAGACTATACGGTTTTACTCACGTTTGTATTTCGGGGATGCCTGACTAGTTCCGGACCCGACAGGGGCCCTTTTTCAAGGAGGGAAGAGTCCTGCCACGACACTGTGACAGATTTACTAAGTACAAAAGGATAGTAGTTTTCTCATAACAGCTTAGTTTTTAAGTATGTACATAATTTTTGTTTTTTATTATTGTTTGAGTTATTAAAAGAAACCTTTGTTATTTAATTAATTATTACTTCAGGTTATAATATCAGCACTTAGAGTTTTGTCACAACTGTACTTCAATGATCCAAATATCAGCATACCCTTACCAGATGTAATGGGAATATCTCGGTATTTTGTTCTCTATGGCCTGGTGGTGCAAGGAAATAAACCAGAGAAGATCATGCCTGCACAACAAACATTAGCAATGCCTCCAGTTGTACATAATCCTTATGCAAAAGGAGGAAAGGTAGACATTGTTATTTCTGTTATTATTCTTAAGAATAGGTAGTGCTTAACATTTAATTTTTCGTAAAATTGCTGTTATAGACATATTAGTTCGGCATCGATGTGTTATCGCCACGACCGTCGCATTAAATCGCACGTCTGAACTATTCGGACAACTGTGGGTATTGTGAGTGTCCATAGGTATAATTTTCACTTGGAGAACCGTGTACCTACTTGTTTGCTAACTTAACTGTTTAATAACCCCCCCTTAAGCAGTCGAGTAAAAAAATCATAAATCCAGTTATAATGGCTACACTTCAAACAATGACACAACATGTTGTTCACTCAGTAATAACTAGCTTGTACTGGCCGAGGCTGATTATGCATGTGAGGTCTACTTATGCAGTCCAGCAGAATTTTACACGCCAGTTATGCAGTCTTTATTTTATACGCCCACTTATGCAGTCCTTATTTTACACGTCCACTTATACAGTCCTTATTTTACACGCCCACTTATGCAGTCCTTATTTTACACGCCCACTTATGCAGTCCTTATTTTACACGCCCACTTATGCAGTCCTTATTTTACACGGCCACTTATGCAGTCCTTATTTTACACGTCCACTTATGGAGTCCTTATTTTACACGCCCACTTATGCAGTCCTTATTTTACACGCCCACTTATGCAGTCCTTATTTTACACGCCCAAATAAATTGCGTCCTTATTTTACACGCCCAAATAAATTGCGTCCTTATTTTACACGCCCAAATAAATTGCGTCCCAATGTGTTTGACAAGACCGCGCGACTAACTGATGTTTCCGACTGGGCGTTAAATGCCTTTACACGAACACTTTGTAATCTAGTTTGTGATTCAATATAAACTGTAAAATGTTATAATAAATAAAAGTTTTAAAATTAATCACATACTTATTGACATATACATTATGTAGACTGAACTAGCATTTGGCAAAGAGGATGACTTTTTGTAATTGCCAACTCTTAAATTGATCCGGCTTCAGCTATATTTTTATGTGTTAGGTTAGACATCAAGAACAACTTGTAATTATTTTGATTTCTATTAGTGGCTAACAATAACAACTTTTGCACCTAGCAAATGCGGTAAATTACTTGTTGTATTGTAGTTCTTGTAAAGGTCCACCTATGCATATAAGTAAAAGGTTTTCAAATGAAATGCATGTGACTATAGACTTAAAAGAAACTTTAACTCTTGCCATTAATTTGGTTTTTAGATGTTAAAATGGTTATCAATATGTTGTTTGCTGAGAAGAAAAAGGATCTGAACTCATATCCATAGACAGTGTGCACATTAAAGATGCCGAATTATTCTTGGAAATATAAGCATGATTAGCAATGTAAAAATATTTTTTTTATTATTTCAGAAACAAAAATTAAGAAAACAAAGGAACAATGCTATTGAAAGCTTAAAAAAAGAAATACCAGTATCTGACCGTAGCTTGATGAAAGATGTTGATAACTTTGAGAATAACTCGGCATACAAACCGGCCAGCAGAAACTATCTAGAACCTCAGAAAGCAAAAAACTACTGGGCTTTGACAAGTGATTCAGATATGTCAGATATGGAGAACAGTAGAGAAGTGAAACTGATTGCATTAAAGTCCAGAGTGCGACAGAGTGCTTCGAATTTGCTTTTGGTCTTAGTCAAGGTGAGTAAACCACTCCTTAGATTATAGCCCTTGCTGTCAGTTTTGCGGCGTATAAAATTAATATAAAATATTCTAGCCTTCCAGAATCATGCTCCAACCATTCTGCCACCGAGAGCAGAAAGCTGATGACAATAAACTTTTTCTTATACTTATCTTGTTTTTAGGGTACCGTACCCAAAGGGTGGCAACGGAACCCTCCATTGTATGTCTATCTGTCCGCGGGCTGTATATCATACCGTATTAGGAAGACAGTTGAAATTTTTACAGAGTGTGTATTTATATTGTCACTATAACAACAAATAATAAAAATAGAATAAGTTTAAAAATTAAAGCAGATTACAAGAAACATGATGTTTTTGGCGTTTTCGTTAAATCTTGTTCGATGGATCTGAATCCTTAGTCTGCAAGTCTGACTCGCACTTGGCCTTTTTTTTTACTAAAATATATTGTATTTTTTAAGGTGAATGAGAAAAGGGAGGTATTTGGTTACTGGTGGGCACTATTACCAGACTGCCCCGACGCTAGTAACTGGTCTGTGGGTGAGTCAGCTAAAAAGACTTTGGCCTACTGCGCAGCCACTGATCCTATCGCGAGCAGTCGTGCCAGTGTACTTAGTGTTATATTAGCGTTATTGTCTGGCTCCAGAATGTACCTATCTCAGGCGGAAACCAGGTAAAAACACTTTTTTTTATATTTTGCAATTTGACGCATATATATAGCTAGAACAATAATATTGTAGTGATCTTGTTTTGTATCATAATAGTTACTATGTAGTTCGGCTGGTTTTCACTAGATGGCGCTGAAATATGTTATGCTTGTATGTGGATGTCGCTAGTGTTTGTATACTCTTTGGATGTTGCCACATGGTCTTCTATATGCTGAAATTCTGCTGAAGAATTAGAAATATTTTAAATGTTCTGTGTTTATCCCAAAAGATGTTAGTCAACTAAACATGCTGGTCTTTACATTTATACTTTATTCCATTTCCAGCAAAAAAGAAAGCACATCCTTCATCCCGTTCTCCGAAACCCTTGGTTATATGATAACATGCATGCACAAGGTACTGCACAGTATACTTGAAGGCGAGCGAAGTCACGCGGTCATAATAGTCGCATTGAAATGTTGTGCGGCGCTTGTTCAAGCCACGCCTTACCATAAAATGAAGGAGGGGCTTATTACTGAGCTTGTTATGGCCACGAGAAAATTCTTGGTGCATCGAGGTAAGACTTTACATTGTATTTATACCTATGACTAACTTAACCCAGGCCATTGACTGTATCACATTAGCACTTCCATCTACTGACGTGACTCACATCGTTTGAGTAGATAGGGCTGTTATGTAACAGTCTCATTCAACGCTGGAAGTGAATCAATCTCTCTAAGCAAAATGATCACTCGCATATAATGACTGAGCAGCAAGTCAAATTTTAATCTATACTCCACTCTTCTCTATCATTTGCCTGACGTGTTCTTCTGATTTGTTATTTGTGCATCTATTATAGCTATTTTTATTATTTTGAGGTTTTGCTAAGATTGGTTGCGTCTGAGTTTAATATTAACAGTAAATTCAAATGAAGTTGTTGATTTCATTACAAAAATACGATGCAACGCCTGTAGTGTCAGACGTGGGTTGTATGCATAGCCTATGCCCTCCTCAAAAAATATTCTAGTACCCTTTACACCAACAAAAAAAAACATCACTACTCTGTTCTATTGCTATTCCAATTCGAGAAATCCAAAAATCCCACTAATATTATAAATGTGAAAGTTTGGATGGATGGATGGATGTTTGTTACTCTTTCACGCAAACGCATTGAACCGATTGCGATGAAACTTGGTATGTAGATAGCTGGAGACCTGGATTAACGCATAGGCTACTTTTTATCCCGATATTCCCACGGGATCGCGAAATACGCGGGTGAAACCGCGGGGCGCTGCTAGTAAATAATAATTGTACCCTGTCTCCATAAATACCTAATAAAAGATAGTCACTATCCACAAAAACTTTCGCGTTTATAATATTAGTAGGATTTGCAGTTCCAATAATTTTACATGCATATTTTTCAAAATATTGCCAACCTTTATTGAAGTCGGGTAAAAAAATCCGGCCATCTACATACATATACACTGTGTAAAGCATTTTTGAAGTGAAAACTTGTTTAGGCACGTTGGGCACTTTTGACTGGGGAAAAAGCTCCAACTCGCGACCGTATATAATTACAGATGTATGTGTGTTTTCACTTCTGACGTAGAGTTCTACGACCGACAGTTTTTTTTTGTGATTAAAGCAACTGATTATTCTTAAAAAAAAAAAACTGTTTATTTCAGATGTAACACTACAAGTAGGTGCACTCATAACAATGGGGTGCGTCCTCTCCGTTGATCCCAAAGTGGACGAAGTTATCAAAGCTATTAAAAAAGACTCGGTGCCTTCTAAAATATCAACCAGTATGAGTTCATCTAAAGTAGCTCTCAGTAATAACACCCAGAAGTTTGACACAGAAGAATGTGATGATTTTGAAGAGGGATACTCAGATGATGAAATGTTTACCTCTGTTGAAAATAATAAGACTGAAAACGAAGAGACTGACACTATAGCAGGTCATTGTTTTAAGAGCTGGATTTTAGATATATGTTTTAAGAATTTAGGATGGATTTTCAAAGGAAATGAAGTTGTGGTAAGATAATTGTTCGATATATGTATAAACTTTTTTATGCCGCTAACATATGCACTGTGGCACTCTCTCACTATCTCTCGAGAAAGTGGTGTATTTCTATATATCGTTGTAATCTTATAAATTTATATATTATATTTAAAAAAAAGCTAAAACGACTCAGCTATCTACCACATGCCAGAACCGCCGCCATGCCGCACAGCATGTAGAAACGAAAAGGTCAAACCATTGGCTTCTCAAGACTGCGGTTGAAGTTTAATTTGCAGTGTTGTGCCTCTGAATGTTGGAAATTAATATGTCTATTAGAAATGAATTATTATCACTTACTCTATCAGTGAATTCATTTAATTAAAATTACTAAAATAAGTTACTTAAGTTTGAACCTTAAAAGGTACCACAACAAAATTAAATGAAATGACTTGCAAAGCTAGATAACACTGTAATTGTTTTCATGATCCTACCTATTAAATCAGATTTAACCGGATTAATCTCGAATTGTTTTTGGAGGAGATAAACTTTAGTATGTCATACCTAGTGTTCAGATAGTATTTCTTGTTGAAACTGGTTTTTAAAGCAGTTGTGATATGCGTCCCTGACTTTATGATAGCTTATGATGAGTGCGTGGCGGTATTATCTAAGAGTATGAAAAACACTTTTACAATAACAATTGTGTTTGCCCAAGGAGTATGTAGAAGTTTATTTCGCCAACCAGTTTTCTAAAAAAAAACCGGCCAAGTGCGAGTCGGACTCGCGCATGAATGGTTCCCGCACCATCGTACAGGATTCAATATTAGAAGCCAAAACCATACGTCTCTAGTAGGGGAGCCCCCTATAATTGTTTTTATTTTTTTATTTTTATTATTTTGAATTTGAATTTGTTATAGCGGCTACAGATATATACATTCTGTGAAAGTTTCAACTGTCTACCTATTACGGATCATGAGATACAGCCTGGTGATAGACAGACAAACGGACAGTGGAGACTTAGTAATCGGGTTCCGTTCTTACCTTTTGGGTACGGTACCCTAAAAATGCTTATAGGATATCATCTCTCATGCAAAAAAAAAACAGTTTACACAAAACAAATACGAGTCCGGTAATAGTTAAAAAAATATTTTTTGACGCGTTTACCAGCTAACGTGTCCGGCATTTTGGGTCTACTAACCTGGACTCAAAAAGCCTTCGGCACTTGGTAAAAATAGAGGGGGCCTATACCTAGTAGTAAGACAAACATAACTAGGCTTGTTACATGGTGGAAATTATTGTTTTAATGGGAATCAAGAATACAACAATAACATATAACATTGTATTACAGCGCTGCAAACCATCAGCTATACCAATAGTACTAGAGTCTCTTCAAGTAATGTCTGCAGTGGCGTTCCACCACCTTCAAGATCTCTTATGTCCTCACATTTTGTTACTGAGCGATATTTTTAGTGAGATGCTGCGGCATGAGCACCAAGATATCGTGTTACAGTCCGCAAAAGTCATCAGCATAATTGGAGATGGGATACAGAAGCTGGGTAGGTTTGGTTATAAATTATGTTTTAACATTATTTTTTAAAGATTACAGTGTAAATAGAAGATTAACTGTCGAAGGAAAATAATTGTGATTACTTTTTTTTACCGAAGACGTAGTCCAGTTAAATTCTGAACTGTTTCTTATGTTACTTACCTATATTAAAAAACAAACTACTAGATAAACTCAACTAGAAGTCTATAGTATATAGGGTTGCCACCTGTACTTTATTATAAAGTATTGTACTTTATTTCGAGTAATTGTACTCAATACTTTATGACAACAATAAAGTACGCGTAAAGTAAAATTACTTTATTTCGTGTGATTTAATCATAAAGCATAAAAAAAAAGATTGGTCGTAAGACGGATTCAAAATTACTCAACAGATTTTTATTGAAATAGTAATGAATCTGTTGATTAAAATAATTGAGTAATTAAAAAAATAATTATTCATTTATTTTAACTCAAATATAGACTGTAAAGAAAGTGTGCAGAATTTTTACAGGAATAATTCTTTGCTAAAAGTGACGAAAATATACTTATAAAAAAGTAAATAAAGTAAAATAAATAGTACTTTATTTTAACACAATGTACTTTTTTTTCTACCTTTAATAACCAATTTACTTTATTTGGACAAAAAAGGTGGCAACCCTAACAGTATACAAAAAGCTTAATATTACTTGCTGCTTCGAAAATAAGTTATGGGTAAAATAAAAACTAAAAGCAGAGGTCCCAAAAATTTACTCCATTGTGAGATCCAGGTAGCAGTTGGCTATGCCAAGCATTGTCTGGCTTTTGTTACCCATAAAGGCATTCCAAATTGTCTTTTTTTTTATAGAACAAGTTGACCAATCTCCGCCGCTATCCCAGTGTGTTAAAATGTGGTCAAATCTGATAATTCCTCTATCCAGTGTGCTACAATGCCATGAGAACACACCTGTTAAAGCCATGGTGTGTGATTGTATCGCAAACATTGGAGAGAGGAGCTTCAAAGAATTGCCGGTAAATAAAAATTATATATTTACCGCCCTTAAATATTTCTTATGAATAATTATCCCAAAGGAATGACTAAAAAGTATTGCGGCGTTAAAAACCTAGTTCTTAAAATTATATAAATTGTCAGTAAAATTTTTAACCTCGTTTGAAATTGGGTCGAAATTAAATCTAAAATTAAATATTTTAGATTTAATTTCGGCCGTGTATTAGTAATTTAATGTCCCTAGTATGCATACTAAGGCTGCACATCGTCACTAAGAGGTTTTATAGATTGTTTATTACAAAATATTTTGTTTATGTTGTATAGAGACACCTTCAACTGCTGTGTTGTACGTTGCTAATAGGCTCGTGCAGCGACGAAGAAGCAATGGTACGTGCTGCCGCAGTCCGCGGACTTGCTATGCTGGTCATGTACCGAACGCTGAGAGAGGTTAGTGGATATACTAGTGTATATTACTAGCTGTACCCGCGACTTAGTTCAACGTGAATATCGGAAGACAACAATATTTCATTTATAAAAGCCATAGCCACCTCCTCCTAAAACGCAAAAGATAATGTTTGGTTTCGAGCTTTGTTAATAGCCATAGCGTAACAAAGGCTGACTGAGAATTTACAAAACCGAACAAAAAATTGTTGGTATATCTGATTCTGGGAATATCTACAACTTAACCGGAGCCACAATCTTTCAATATTTCGGCTCCGATGTAATTTAGTTGGAGATTTGTGACTTACCCCAAGTGCCGTTGCACATGGCTGCTTTGGAAAGTACCCGCGTCGTATAGGCCAGGAGCCAAAGTTTGCGTAGGTACAACCACTGGGGAGTCTGTCCCGAGGACACTGCAGTCTGCACTCCAGTGACTTCACTTGCCCAACATAGGCGCAACAGCGCCCCTACCTCAAGACACACAAACAGATACAAACTCCAAAAATGCTAAAAATGAATTCTCTTTGTTATATAATAAACTAGCAACCCGCCCCGGCTTCGCACGGGTAGCAGAGACATATTCAACAATCGTCAACATATTGCAATCAATTTACACAAAATTTTAACAAATTATATACGTATTTCTTCCTCATGAATCACTCTGTCTATTAGTGAAAACCGCATGAAATTCCTTTACAAGTTTTTCAGTTTATCGCGAACAGACAGACAGACAGAAGGACGCGGCGGGGGGGGAGACTTTGTTTTAGTAATATGTAGTGATCTATAGACGTGGCTTAATGTGTGTATAGATTGTATACATATATATGAAAGATAGAAGTATGGTTCTTGCGAAATACAGTTCATGGCTGTCTTTGATGTATTAATGTAAAATTTGACATCATTGATTTCATTTATACAGAAATAGTTAAATCAAAAGCTTGTTTAATTAGAAAAAGCCTGGAATTTATCAATAAAATATTATCTTAATGCCAAATAAATATATATTATTATTGTTATAAGACATAGAAGAATAAGATTTATGGTTTCAGGACATCGGTTTCGTGAGTGATTGTGGGGAAAACATTCTCAGAGCGTTAGCTGAACCGACACTAGTGGTTCGGATAAAGGGCGCCTGGGCTCTCGGCAACCTTAGTGACGCTCTAGTTTTGAATATGTAAGTATTTCTTGATTTTAGTTTGTGAAAAATCTTATGAAAATATACGACTTCGCTGTCTTTAAAAGGCTCATATAATATAACTATTGAAAATACATAGGTATTTTAAAACATACATTCGCACAGCTAGATCTAAAAGGAGCTAACTAAAAATAGCACTTTTTACGAAAACTAACTGTGCACTGGAGGAGTTTTGGTGTTTTATAAGCAGCTAGAAGAAAGATATTGTAGGAATCTTGTGTTTTAATCACGTTTTGGGGCTGAAAATTTGATTTTTGTAGTTATTTCCCTAATGCTTAACAATGTATTGTATATTTGTTCAGCTTTTGAGTTGAGCATGTGTTGGTGAATTTAGCGTCTAGCGTCGAGTAATATATATATATAAGGTATTTAATAGAGTGCATAACTCAATAATTGAAATTTTTGAGGTAGCTCCCTTTAGATCTGGGGGTGCGATATAGAAGTGTTATCGCCAAACATAATTGGGTCTAGGGGCGATATCCGAGTTGTATAACCATTGGAATCGCACGCCGACGGTTCTAGTACAATCCCCGGTCAAGAACCTAAGAGGTTATCACACTGGTCAATTCATATTGACCATATTGAATTATTTCTTCATAATGCTTCATAGTTGCGAGTACTCCTGTTCCTAGTAATAGGACAGCTGCTATATAAAGTTTATAATTTAATTAATATTTGTACCGCCAAAGCTATTATCAGTTAAACTTCAAATAACTAGTAAAAATAATCCGAAAATTCTAGATTAATTGTCTTAGTACTTCGTCGGTAAACATAAAGTCAACTATTGGTAATCTTCGTCAAATATTAGCACTAGCGTCTAGTGTTGCCTGATAAAGAGATGACGTAGATCACGACGATAAATTTCCTGGAATTCGAATGAATTTAATTATGATAGTGGGTTTACACAATTCCTATTTCCCTAACCTCATTAATTTGAAAAAAGAAATTCCCAGCCTAAGCGAATGATGAACATGGAGGCAAAATACCTTTAGGATTCTCCGAAGTTGAGAAGAAGCTAAAGAAGAACCATTACCATTCTGCTTGGAACCATAGAATTGGTCATTTGATTGAGATTTCAATGAGGTTTGGTTCTTCTTGATTGAAACGGTATTTTCTTGGTTCTTCTGTCTACGGGCATTTTACTTTCATGAATTTTTTAAGGCTAACATCTCGGAGTCGAAATATCGCTTATTTTTATTGTGTTTATATTAACTAAAGACAGACAAACAGATAGCAAGATATTGATTTGTGCAAGAAGCTCCAAGAATATATTTCTTATATTAATAGATCAATATTAATTTATATTATTCTTCTTTCGTCACCTAACTTCGTTTATTTACATGACATGTGTAGGTACACTTTTCTACACTGGCAAATTCATTTCAATACATTTATTAGTGAAGGACCTAAATAAGTATATTATATGGTCCGGAGTTCGGATAATTTATAATTAGAATAGTCACGGTTCTGATTTTAAGGTTGACTCTTAATAGTTCTATGTTTAACTGAAAATACATGACTAATGATAAATCGATTTAAGCCAAATTAAACGTATCCAGGCCGGCAGGCAGTGTTAGGCGGGTTCTCTGTTTTTAGATCCCTTTGATGGCGTTGAAAATGACAGAGGACCAACCGGCCTGCTTATTACCCTAGCTGGCGGGGACAAAAAGAACGACTGCATGAAAGAAATTACTAGTTTAGGCAATAAAATCATTTCGACAAAGCAAGCGAACATACCACGACTTACAAGATTGACGGTTATTTTTAAGTAGTTTATATGAAAAATCATTTAGATGGCCAGGTTTATCGGGTCAGAGAACACGCCGCGCGTTCAAGCCTCCGAAATAGTGTTAAAATATTCATTTTTTATGCAACGAAGTTGGTAAACAAGCACAGAACTCATCTTATATATGTCACTATTCGATCGCTGTCAACCCTAGACTCCCTTCCATGGAGTTCTGGTAAAAAACAAGACACAAAACCCATCTTTTGTATGTCATTATTCGATCGTTGTCAACCCTAGACTCCCTTCCATGGAGTTCTGGTAAAAAACAGCACACAGAACCCATCTTTTATATGTCACTATTCGATCGTTGTCAAGCCTAGACTCCCTTCCATGGAGTTCTGGTAAAAAACAGGACACAGGACCTATATTTTATATGTCACTATTCGATCGCTGTCAACTCTAGACTCCATTCCATGGAGTTCTGGTAAAACAGGACATAGAACCCATCTTTTATATGTCACTATTCGATCGTTGTTAACCCTAGACTCCCTTCCATGGAGTTCTGGTAAAAAAATAGCACTACTTTACACTACAGCGTCACTAGAGCTATGTAACAAACTTCAATATTTTTTTCTAACTTAACAGCCATCTTCTATAGAGCAGAAATCATTGACCTATTTCCTCTTTAATTTTATTCTAATGATAATCTTTTTTTATAATTGAATGTGATGTAACTGCTATATTACGGTGTCACGCAAACACACAGGGAGGAGCCTGATTCGGAAGAAATTGACGATGACCTCTTGGTCCGCCTACTGGAGGTCAGCGTGCAGTGCGCATTGGACAACGATAAGGTAAAATGTCAACACATTTTTTTTTGGCGTCACATTTCATCGTGGAAAAATTTTGTCCGATTTATTTACGCATTCTATAAACGGAAATCATTCATGTTTTGAATGTTAAATTCGTGCTTTATTGTAGGTATTGTTTAGGTTAAATTTTGTATTGGTTTTATTAATATGTGTGATAGATAATGTTATGAAATGTCACAATGAGAGACTTGGGACATGAAAATACTTTTTGAAGACGGTAGCGTAAAGTACAATTAATCAAACATGTAGACCGCTGGCTTGATCCACCTGATTCCATATGGACTTACGTGTACAGTAGGTGCACTACCTGACTGTACACTACCCACATGCGATTCGAACCCACGAGCTCTCGGTTTCAAGTAAACCCATTCCTAACTAATGCAATATAAGAGCAATACAGTTTGAGGGATCAAAAATCACGTTACTAACATTATTTAAAAAAAAAAAACATTTTGTTACGCTAAAGCCCCGGTATTTTTTAAAGCCTAGCCTTGAAATTAATATATACGCAAATGCATATATATCCCAGAATCTTGGCTAATTTTAACATAACTGGTCTTATCTACCTCACGTTTTTTTATCTAAAAACTTTTAATTTTAAAGTATGTTTATTTTTAGCAGAATTTTATTAACTTGACCTGTATGTATGTATCTATGAACGTAACGGAATCTTTCAAGTCGATTTTATTGTCTTCAAGACGTGTAATAATTTTTAAATTTTGAACGCTGTTTACGAAACGATGACAATACAAAAACTGCATAACTTAGTCCTTATGTCCTGACCCCCAGCCACAATTAAAAAATGTTTGGTTTTACATATAACCTATAAAGGTTACATATTAAAAAACCGAGTCACTGATTATTATTACCGTCATACCATTTCTACGGATGGTGTCTTGTAAAATAAGTTTTCTTTTATGACAATGATTCTGGTCAGAACATTGGGACAGACTTGTGAAATTATTGTATTTTTCAAACCTTGATATGTGTGCAAAATATGGTAAAAATTACCGAGACAGAGTGAGAGAGAAAGATGGAAAAGGAGAGAGAGGGAGAGGGAAAGAGAGGGAGAGGGAGAGGGAGAGGGAGGGGGTGGGAGAGGGAGAAAGAGAGAGAGAGAGAGAGACAGAGAGAGAGAGAGAGAACCTTGGTTTCAAAAGGTACTTCCCCAGTCGAACGGTCTCAAGGCCTCATATGAAATAACTTGACCGGCTGTCTCAGTACATATTTCGTAATTTATATTATGTACTTATACACAAAAAATGTGGGGTCAATATTAAAATAATACAAATACTAAAAATTACTGTTACATGAAACATTGTTTAATCATCCGTTACCATCACGGTTTTGTAATACAGGTGAAAATGAGCGCGACACGCGGCCTCGGCAACCTTCTACGGCTGATAAAGAATGAAAAATTACTAAGAAACACGGAAATAAAAACCTTATGTGAATCGGCAATAATGAAGCTTTTGGATTGCGCTTGTAAGGTGAATAATATGAAGGTTCGTTGGAACGCTTGCTATGCTATGGGGAGCGTAATGAAGAATGAACAATTATTCACTTGCTTTAGTGGTTGGCAGGTAAGATCATTCGATTATAGTTTGGTTAATTATTTTATTTGTAAATCCAAATTTTATCGGGTCAAATACCAACTTTTTTTAATGACTACTCCCGCATTAGAAACGATATTTTTGTCCCGTGTGGGATTAGAACCCACATCACGGCGCGGCGTAGTGGCGAGGTGACCACTGAAACCATTGCGCCATCTGTGCAGTCATGTCTTACTTTATCTCTAAATTCGATTTCTTTGGTTGCACTCTAACTAAAACATGATAAGGGTAACTTTATGCAATCTTGCAGATTACGATAAGCATTTGCAAAGTGCATGATGCATCTTATTTTTATGATATTACACTTATCACCTTACTCCACATAAAACATGATAAGGGTAACTTTATGCAATCTTGCAGATTACGATAAGCATTTGCAAAGTGCATGATGCATCTTATTTTTATGATATTACACTTATCACCTTACTCCACATAAAACATGATAAGGGTAACTTTATGCAATCTTGCAGATTACGATAAGCATTTGCAAAGTGCATGATGCATCTTATTTTTATGATATTACACTTATCACCTTACTCCACATAAAACATGATAAGGGTAACTTTATGCAATCTTGCAGATTACGATAAGCATTTGCAATGTGCATGATGCATCTTATTTTTATGATATTACACTTATCACCTTACTCCACATAAAACATGATAAGGGTAGCTTTATGCAATCTTGCAGATTACGATAAGCATTTGCAATGTGCATGATGCATCTTATTTTTATGATATTACACTTATCACCTTACTCCACATAAAACATGAAAAGGGTAACTTTATGCAATCTTGCAGATTACGATAAGCATTTGCAAAGTGCATGATGCATCTTATTTTTATGATATTACACTTATCACCTTACTCCACATAAAACATGATAAGGGTAACTTTATGCAATCTTGCAGATTACGATAAGCATTTGCAAAGTGCATGATGCATCTTATTTTTATGATATTACACTTATCACCTTACTCCACATAAAACATGATAAGGGTAACTTTATGCAATCTTGCAGATTACGATAAGCATTTGCAAAGTGCATGATGCATCTTATTTTTATGATATTACACTTATCACCTTACTCCACATAAAACATGATAAGGGTAACTTTATGCAATCTTGCAGATTACGATAAGCATTTGCAAAGTGCATGATGCATCTTATTTTTATGATATTACACTTATCACCTTACTCCACATAAAACATGATAAGGGTAACTTTATGCAATCTTGCAGATTACGATAAGCATTTGCAAAGTGCATGATGCATCTTATTTTTATGATATTACACTTATCACCTTACTCCACATAAAACATGATAAGGGTAACTTTATGCAATCTTGCAGATTACGATAAGCATTTGCAAAGTGCATGATGCATCTTATTTTTATGATATTACACTTATCACCTTACTCCACATAAAACATGATAAGGGTAACTTTATGCAATCTTGCAGATTACGATAAGCATTTGCAATGTGCATGATGCATCTTATTTTTATGATATTACACTTATCACCTTACTCCACATAAAACATGATAAGGGTAACTTTATGCAATCTTGCAGATTACGATAAGCATTTGCAATGTGCATGATGCATCTTATTTTTATGATATTACACTTATCACCTTACTCCACATAAAACATGATAAGGGTAGCTTTATGCAATCTTGCAGATTACGATAAGCATTTGCAATGTGCATGATGCATCTTATTTTTATGATATTACACTTATCACCTTACTCCACATAAAACATGATAAGGGTAACTTTATGCAATCTTGCAGATTACGATAAGCATTTGCAAAGTGCATGATGCATCTTATTTTTATGATATTACACTTATCACCTTACTCCACATAAAACATGATAAGGGTAACTTTATGCAATCTTGCAGATTACGATAAGCATTTGCAAAGTGCATGATGCATCTTATTTTTATGATATTACACTTATCACCTTACTCCACATAAAACATGAAAAGGGTAACTTTATGCAATCTTGCAGATTACGATAAGCATTTGCAAAGTGCATGATGCATCTTATTTTTATGATATTACACTTATCACCTTACTCCACATAAAACATGAAAAGGGTAACTTTATGCAATCTTGCAGATTACGATAAGCATTTGCAAAGTGCATGATGCATCTTATTTTTATGATATTACACTTATCACCTTACTCCACATAAAACATGATAAGGGTAACTTTATGCAATCTTGCAGATTACGATAAGCATTTGCAAAGTGCATGATGCATCTTATTTTTATGATATTACACTTATCACCTTACTCCACATAAAACATGATAAGGGTAACTTTATGCAATCTTGCAGATTACGATAAGCATTTGCAAAGTGCATGATGCATCTTATTTTTATGATATTACACTTATCACCTTACTCCACATAAAACATGATAAGGGTAACTTTATGCAATCTTGCAGATTACGATAAGCATTTGCAAAGTGCATGATGCATCTTATTTTTATGATATTACACTTATCACCTTACTCCACATAAAACATGATAAGGGTAACTTTATGCAATCTTGCAGATTACGATAAGCATTTGCAAAGTGCATGATGCATCTTATTTTTATGATATTACACTTATCACCTTACTCCACATAAAACATGATAAGGGTAACTTTATGCAATCTTGCAGATTACGATAAGCATTTGCAATGTGCATGATGCATCTTATTTTTATGATATTACACTTATCACCTTACTCCACATAAAACATGATAAGGGTAACTTTATGCAATCTTGCAGATTACGATAAGCATTTGCAAAGTGCATGATGCATCTTATTTTTATGATATTACACTTATCACCTTACTCCACATAAAACATGATAAGGGTAACTTTATGCAATCTTGCAGATTACGATAAGCATTTGCAATGTGCATGATGCATCTTATTTTTATGATATTACACTTATCACCTTACTCCACATAAAACATGATAAGGGTAACTTTATGCAATCTTGCAGATTACGATAAGCATTTGCAATGTGCATGATGCATCTTATTTTTATGATATTACACTTATCACCTTACTCCACATAAAACATGATAAGGGTAACTTTATGCAATCTTGCAGATTACGATAAGCATTTGCAATGTGCATGATGCATCTTATTTTTGTGATATTAAACCTTATCACACACTAAGTAGTAACAAACATCCATCCATCCTCACAAACTTTCGCGTTTATAACACTAGCTGTAGATTTCGTTCGCGTGAAAATTTTGGTTAAATCAATCCCATGTATATTCCAGCCTATGTGCTATTCCAGAATACAATCTATCTCTGTGCCAAATTTCACGCAGATCCGTTCAACCGTTTTTGGGTGAAAGAATAATTAACATCCGTCCATTTTCACAAACTTTCGCCTTTATAACATTAGTAGGATTAGTACCGTTTAATTTATTTATGAACATAAAAATTGCATACAAAAATAACAACTATATTTTCATGGAAATTAATTTAAAAAAATAATAAATAAAACCTTTTTAAAAACGCGAAATCGATCAAGTCAAAAAAAAAATATAGGCAGTCATGGGACTGCCTATATTTTAAACGATGAACTTAAAACGTTACATTAGCAGGTTGGTGACATTAATTAATGAGGTGACAGAACTCAATGTTTAGATTAGCGCCCTCTAGTGGATCTATATAATTATGTATTATTAACGTGACGGTCATGAGTTCAGTGCTTTTTCCCCATAGCAAAAGTGCACAAACGTGCCTAAAGAAGATTTCATTTCAAAAAAAAATTAAATTGTTAAAAAAAAGTCGAAATTAAAGTCTGTCTATCCCTTGATGATACTACAGACTGACACACAGATACACACGTTAAACTAACAACATCCCTCGTAATTGCGTCGGGGCTTAATAAAAATAAGTTTAGGTTGTGTAGATTTAGTAGAAAAGTAGGTTTGACAGATTGGTTATGGTTACGGAGCGGTTACATCCCTGATATAAATTCTTGAGTGTAGTTGTTAAATTAAATATTCACTTGTTAACATAATAGCTTGTGAATTATTGGATGGATATCTCGTCAAAGAATACCTCGCAAAAATCGACATATCCGTGTTAGTCCAAGGACAATATCTCTAAAATTTACGTAGACATCGAGATCCTATGAATGAATAATTGTATGATAAAGATACTATTTACTTTTCTAAATGATAAATAGTACGTTTGTAGGTTTAGTAGCAGTGACGTAGCGACAGTGGCAACTGCGCATGCCGCATATCATTTTAACTAACGAGACAACCACGGACAAGGATATTGATAAGTAGTTTACAAAGTAGTTGACACATATTGAAATACATATATCACTACATATTATAAAACAAAGTCCCCCGCCGCGTCTGTCTGTCTGTCCGCGATAAACTGAAAAACTACTGAATGGATTTTCATGCAGTTTTCAGTAATAGACAGAGTGATTCATGAGGATGGTTTAGGTGTATAATTTGTACCCGTGCGAAGCCGGAGCGGGTTGCTAGTTATGTAATATAAGAGAACGGATGAGAGACGCCAGCCGAAATTGGGACAAGGTTAGGCAGATGATGATACTTTGTAATACATTAAGGAACTGCAATTATGCAAAATAAAATATGAAAATGGTCTGTCATATGTGTGTATAAAACATACAAAAAATGTCATAGGTACGTTTAATATACAACACACAAACTCACGTTTTTCTCATTACGGGGTAGGTAAAGGTTCTCCTTTTTCTTATCTCATGAGCCTCTTCTACCGCCATTAGAAGCCAATACAGGCTAACTGGCGTCTGGTTATTCCGAATTTCCTATTTTTAGATAATGATTTGTCATTCGTTTCAAGAGAATCTCTTTGAACTCATACCTATTTCATTTATCATCATTTCTATTTTTACCAACTGATCTTACACCGCACCATATTCACATTTTTTTTACAATTAGTAGGGTAACCGATAATAAACTGACCGGCTTCCCTGAAGCATTAAAATGTGAAATATAACAATATTAAAAGAAAATGAAATTGACATTGGTTTGTAACGGTCAAAATCTCTGGCCATCTGTCCTAATCATACTGAAATCTGAAAATTTAGATAGTCGTATTTTCTTTGATTTTAAATAGGTATGTTATAGTAATGTTTGTACTAATGTATTTCTAAATAAGGTGTAATTGTTTTGTGTAAGTGTAGATAAATTACTCGTACAATAGAACATACTTGACAGAGTCACGTCACTGCAAATTATTCGTCATACTAACATTATACATTTTGAATTTTTATTTGTTGTAATATTATATAGACAACACAAACAAGCGACATAAGTCGTATACATGGACGGGCAGCTAGCATTAAATATACGTAAAGCCTATGTGGATGGTCGTCGGTTAATTAGGTTTGATTGGCACAAGGGGAAAAGGTACATGTACACAGGCCTCTCATAAATAGACCTGAAAGATCTAGCTGGGAAAGACAGTTCATACTGCTCGGAGTAGGCTTCTTCTCTGCCGCTAAATACTTTTAGTAAATTAATACTGCAATTTATGATAACACATAAGATAATAGCAACCCGCCCCGGCTTCGCACGGGTAGAAATTATATACCAAAACCTTCCTCATGAATCACTCTGTCTATTAGTGAAAACCGCATGAAAATCCGTTGGGTAGTTTTTCGGTTTATCGCAAACAGACAGACAGACGCGGCGGGGGACTTTGTTTTATAATATGTAGTGATGTAAGATATCATTAGAATTCCCGCCACGCAGCTGGAAAGGACCCCCACTTCATAAATACCAACAGATAAAAACCCCACTTGATTAGTGTAATAACTTAAGTCGTCAATATTCATAAAAAAATGCTTGAAAGTGAAAACGTTCTAAGAACGGTAGTAATTAATCCCCAGGACAAAGTATTCCCAAGTTTCTGCACACTGGTTCAAGAATGCAAGAACCTAAAGGTGCGCATTACGGCCGCTACAGCATTGCGCGCACCAACTGCGCGGGCGCACTATGGCGATAACTATGCATCTGTTTGGAGAGCGATGCTCACTGCCATGGAGAATGCTGCACATGTCGATGATTACAATGAATATAAACACAAGGATAATCTCATTGAACAAGTAAGTGTGCTTCAAGTTTTGGGTAGTCATTTAACATTAAATTAAGGACTGTCAGCCTCTACATCTCTTGAATAGGTACGTAGCAGTTTAAATACCGTCGGAATATTATTCAAATAGTATTAGCTTATGTCTAAGTATCAATCTTTAAAAACGATATTGTGCTAACATTCAAAGATCTTCATCAAAAATAATATATTAAAAGATTTTTGTAATTGCTTAAAGAATTTTATAAAGAACATAAATTGTTTTGAGCCGGTTGTGATTGAGATGCCTAGTCTATGAAGTCAGGGAGCTCAAGACGTGGACAAGGCGGCTGGGTTTGATCTAACACAAAGAATCAGCCATGTTGCTTCTGGGTACGTTATCGGAAGAGAAATTCCATTCTGCCATTCCATTCATTCCATTCTTCATTCATTCATTCTTCATTCATTCCATTCGTCTGTACTGTATATTTTATATTTATATTTTCTTCCCGAGTTTTTTTCACTGTCTTCTGTTGTTTTATTTGTATTACACATAGATAATACAAATAAAACGGTTAAGTAAGTTACGGTAGACAATTGTAGTCGTCATTATGAGTAATTGAGCGATATCTATACAAATATTTAAACTTAAGAATGAGAATGTTGTTAATAATAGAAATATAATAATGTGAATTTTCAAACAACTTGTTCCTAGAGAGTTTCAGAGATTTTATTATTCTCGTATAAAAATGTTACTACCATTAAAAAAATATAAAGTTACTATAATACGAGTCACGAAGGGGTCTCAATATGTTAAGAAAGGTCACCCATTCTCCTAGACTGACCTGGCTAATATTACTTAACTTTGTAATGTGCTAACCTACTCGGTTACCACTCGGCCACGGGCCTCTCAATTTATATGTCTATTTATCTACATACTTAGTTAATAATTGTTACAGTTGTGCGTCACTCTTGCCCATTTATGCTGCCTGCTGACTCAAGCGGACCTATCAGAAATCCTCGACCCACTAGTGTTTCACTACGAGTGCGCCAAGTCCCTATTCACACAAGTATGTCACAAACTGCCGCCTGAAAACGCTTCCTGTCTAAAGATACTGCAAGCCGCTAAATACGTCACTGTGGATTTAACAGCCGCTAATGATACGCAAATGCAGTCTTTGAGCATGCTGCAGAATATATTTATATGGGACATGTAAACAGCCTCTCCAGTGATACATGTATACACAATCACGCCTGTGTCCCTAAAGGGTTGTAGGCTGTAATATGATTCCACTTACTTTATATTGCCGTCAACGATCGAAACGTCAGGCAATTTAGAGGTATGTAATACCTTTTCGTGATCGCGTTAATTCCCGTAAATACGTAAATAATATTATAATTATCAACATTTTTGTCATGATACACTTTTTATGATATGGTCAAGACTATGTCACAAACACGAGCACAAATATTAACAAGAGAATCAAATTTATGTGTGTCACTGTTACGTTATAGTTGTCGTCATTCGAAACGAGCTGAAAATTAGGTTAAATGTGAGACAATTTATATTTTATCTTCTGTATTGCAGGATAAATGAGTGTATTAATCACTCAAATTATTACAAAAACTTAAAACAGTATAAAGAGTCATTTTGTACCCACAAATCGTGACGGCATTTATTATGTACTTTCTGTTATGTATTTCTATGGGCTAGTCAGCGTATGTAAACAATAATAAAATTATGCGTGTATATGTGTATACTGTATAAAAAATTATAGTATTTGTTGTGTCCAAATATTTAAGGACAAAATCAGTTGAAAAGTATCAAGTCAAAAAATTTAGTACCTACTTGTTGAATTGAAAACTCCTTTAGGCACGTCCTGCACTTTTACTATGGGGAAAAAACATTGAATTCGCACCGTCATGCTAATATTACATATATAGATCCACTAGAGGGCGCTAATCTAAACATTGAGTTCTGTCAGCTCCTTATTAATTAAACTTTAAAAATATAATTAGTTCAATAAAGTACTTATCGTGTGCGCAATTCATATGGTAAAATAAACTAAAACATAATTGTAATTAACGAATTGGCTTCATAGTACGCAGGCGCAAAGACAAAGATTATAGGAAACACTGTATGTATACTTGTATTCTATCTCATTCTCTCGCAGGCTAAATCTTATTTATGAATATGTTTGTCTCTTTTCAAAGATTATAGGAAACACTTTATACTTGTATTATATCTCATTCTCTCGCAGGCTAAATCCTATTTATGAATATTTTTGTCTCTTGTCAAAGATTATAGGAAACACTAAATCCTGTTTATGAATATGTTTGTCTCTTTTTAGTGTGGCTTTTTCGTTTTATGGAATTTTCAAATCACGATTCTAAAGAAGTTTCACTTCAAAAACTATCCTATCTCTCAAGTTTGACCAAATTGTACTCATTGTGCAGAAGTTCATTAAAATCGCTTCATTGATTTAGGAGTTCTTCGCGAGCAAACAACGTGACTCGAAAGTTTCGGTAAAAAAAGTGTCGTAACACAAAAAAAGTGTCATATCACATGTTAGGTACGTTTTGACATTTTTGTAGTATTGAATAGCAAATGTTGCATTTGGTCAGCTGTAAAAACATCGTTATTATTGGCTGTTTTGTTCAATTCAGTCAATAAAAGTCGTGTTTTCTCGAAATAGCAGTTTTTGTATTGTGACACTTTTTTGCCGAGCGATAAAATATAAAGATAGGATATATTTTATTCTATCTATTTCTTTAAGTTACTCATAATTTGTACTAAGGCAAACACGTTATAAAAATATTGAACACTACGAATGGCATTTGTTTGGCGCGTGCTTGTATAGAAGTAGTAACATTATATTGCGTGGTTTAACGTGCTTATCAGGCGACTATTATACTAATGTATATATACTTAAGTGAGCTCTAACATGAATGGACTTTATACCCATGCATATCTCTACCTGTTCAGATAACCGTTATGTTTGAATATCCCATAAGTAATTTACGTGAGAATTTGAATGAGGGCCATAAAAGACACTTAAGTGATCTTAAAAACGCGTTAACAAATTTTACTGATTTGTCGAAAACCTCATTAAAATTTACTAAATACATAAATAAATTACTTTCGATGGTATCTAACAGATAGAGCAAATTAAAAATGTTAAAATTGTTAATAAAATATATTATTGAAGTAGAATTGAACAACATACCATATTCTTTACCATAACTAAGATCTAAATTGCTGTCTATAATACTACACTATCTCCACTAAGTAACTGTATATGTGTATGTGTATGTATATAAGTATTTATCAATTTTTATCAACCATCAACTACTATGTATTTATTAAATAATTTTGATATTATCTCCATCCTAAGGTTGTCTGGTAGAGATCGCTTTTAGCGATAAGACCGCCCATTGTACTCTGGTTTGTAAGATAATAATTTTTTTCAACTGTTTTTATTAATGGTGTACAATAAAGAATATTCTATCTATCTATCTAACATACATTTAGTCTGACAACTAGTTCATCACTACATATTATAAAACAAAGTCCCCCGCTGCGTCTGTCTGTTTGTTCACGATAAACTGAAAAACTACTGAACGGATTTTCATGCAGTTTTCACTAATAGATAGAGTGATTCATGAGGAAGGTTTAGGTACATAATTTGTACCCGTGCGAAGCCGGGGCGGGCTGCTAGTTAACCATATGATGAATACCAATAGCGTTAAATCGAATGTCATAGAATTAATTAATTGATAATCTCCTTATTCTATCACGCAATATAGTGTTAAGAGATTTGTTTATATTCTGTAGATAAAGTTAATAAGTAAATTATTTATATTTTTACACTATACTTAACAATAAATATTATTTTACAATCTTTGTTTTATTGGAAATCCTTATAGTATTGTTACGGAAACCTAAATTAACCTGCAGGCGCCATCTATTGACGAGTAGAGGAAATCATAGATTACATAAATTGAGACGCACACCATCTTTTGATGAATAACGGAACTAATCTGTCTATCAAAAATAATGTTCTACAAAAATAAAAAATATTGTACGAGATGCTTCAGGAAAGTTCACGAACTTTCTATGAGATGTTTTTCGAACTATATAAGAACGTTGCAACGTTGAACTGAATGTCCATACCGCCGTATAAATATTCATTTCTAGTTGAGCGATACTGCGAGTAACAAGTGCCAAGTATAGCGACTACTCGCTATATTTGATACTTGTGAAACGGCACCAGTGAATAATGAGTGGAAATAGTGAGAATTGTATGTGTGACTTATAATTGTGGTAATTGCTAAATATTTAAATAAATTATGTCTATTTCGTTACAAATTGGTGTACCTATCTAATCCCGAACCCCGGCTCATAACAGTATGTAATCGTTATGCATTTCAAACAATCACAATTGAACAATCAATTTTTCACTCGGCCTCGGTAAGACTGTTTTAATAACAGTTTCATTGTTTGCCACAAATTGAGGTTACAAGTTCATTCCGTACCTACTATATAGAGAACCCAACGACTATTTTCATATTATCATAATACAATACTACTTTATATACCTAATTGGCGGTATATGAAATGAAATATCCATAAAGGAATAATAAAAAACAGTGAAGTAACAGTCGAAATAGAACCCACTAAAACCACACCGTTTAGTGGGAGAGCCATGCTTCAGCACATATGGGCCGGCTCGACCGGTGTGATACCACGGCCTCACAAAAAACCGGTAATGAAGCAATTTGCTTTTCGCCGAGTGACTCTTGAGTTGCAGGTGCCCATGGGCGGTGGTAGTCATTTACCATCATTTGACCCGTCTGCCCGTTTGCCTCCTTTACCATAAAAAAACGGTTCTTATTAAATCAAAAGGTTTCTCATGGATAAGCGTGTGCCATCTTCCACTTCATTGTCACTTGCCATCAGGTGACTTGGAAGAAACGAACGCTTATGAATAAGTTTCTATTATTATTGGAGTCCGTTTAAATTTAATTATTAATAGCGAACAAAATAAATTCTATATGAAATTCATCATCCTCCGCGCCTTTTTCCAACTATGTTGGGGTCGGCTTTCAGTCTAAATACTACGATACGGCCGAACTTAACATTTTACGTTGAGCGACTGCCATCAGACCTACACAATCCAAGTACTAGGTGTCGTCCAAGTTCTGTAGTTAGACCAGGTTGTCGGACTGTTTAGGGCTCCAACTACCTGTAATGACGACGAACGAATGCCACAGATGTTCGTATGCCAACCGGGACCGACGGCTTAACGTGCTCTCCGAGGCACGAAGGTGTCTCGATGTGTTAAGAATGGTCACCCACCCTAAGACTAACCTGGCTAGTAATAGTTAACCTTTGTTTCGTGCTAACCTACTCGGTTACCACTTAGCCACTAAAAATATTTACCCACTATAGTACACACACATACACAATAAACATTATGATAATACCAGAGACGGATACCTTCAATTAAAGGATATACCTACGAATAATAATAATTCTTTAAAAAAAAACCAACTTCACAAAAAAACTATTCCATAAAAGACTTATATATGGTTTTCTCATAGATGCCATTGTCAGAACTGGACCAAATTGAAATGGGACCACACGGGAAGCACCAGCTTTCAAATAAAAAAAGAATCATCAAAATCGGTTCACCCAGTCGAAAGTTCTGAGGTAACAAACATAAAAAAAAACATAGTCGAATTGAGAACCTCCTCATTTTTTGAAGTCGGTTAAAAAGAGTGTAACAATGACAGCACTATAAAGATAGTGCTCTTAATCCATATGGCAAGTTAAAACGCAGAAAAGGAAAAAGTACCTACGTAACGCTGAAGCAATTCCGTCATTATGGCAATTTACAGTTAAGCGCTCGCAGCCTATGTATACCTACCTACATAAGTAGTACATAATATACCTATGTATTGCCTGTACCAGCTATGCTTGAAAGTGTAATAGAGGCTGCCATGTTGCCTTTTAAGCCAATACATTATGGACCTCGCCGCCATTTTAGCGTTCCCTATCGTGGTATACTCATGGTCGTATAGCTCGCTCTCACCGATAACAATTTCAAAACAAAACTGTACTTTGTTCATTAATTTATTTTCTTTTTGACAATTGCTTGAGAAGAGTTCGTAAAATTAAATTTCAATACGCGGAGTAAGAAAAATGTATAGATTATCTATTTTAATTCAATTGTAGGTACTATTAATAAATACCCTTTTTATATTATGAAACTGTAAATGTAGTATTTCTTGTTAAAAAATTATTCTTGTTTTAGGAAATAAAAAGAGTAATGTTCTATTGAACGTAGTCTCTCTAGATAATTGTAAGTTGGCCTTCACTCACTTAGTATTGAATCTCAACAAATGCAGCCCTCTCCTGATCTTCTACTTACCTATTAATCTAAATTAAAATTGTGAAACCATATAAAATTTTGTAATATTCGTCGAATAAACAATACAAGTCGGTGTACTTGACATGTTTACTGTAAGGGCAACACTGATTGAATGAATACTTTATTACATGAAAACACTGATAAGGGCCAATTAGATTAGGCACGCGTTTATTACAGAATAGAACAAGATTCGAATGAGATCGAGGAATGCGATTGATACTACCACTAAATTTAACCACCTTGAAGCTAATAATATCGATTCAAGAAAGAAGAGGCGGTGTTCAGAAATATATACGTATGTGTCAAATGTCAGGAACATCTGTGATACTGATAACCGACTTTACAATTAGGTACTTCCCTCTGATGTCTAATGAATGATCCTTTGAATTTTATCGATTAAAGACGACGTTTAACACTGAGTCGTGTAATTTTATTCTTTATCGTTAAACTAGAAGGAACATTTATGGAATAATTTTGTAAATTTATTAACTATAAAATTAAAAAGTGCTTCCTACAATAATACCTTTGCATTTATTTTTTGAGAGATATGTCCTTGAGGTACTTCGTTAGCTACCTTATTTTAAGATTAAGTATATTGTGTATAAATACTAAATAAATAAATTCTTACAATTTCAAAGCTTTCTGTTTTCTGAGTTTGTTTTATCGACGACTACGAAGACTTTGTGGACGTGGTAATTTTTTTTTGTACCTAATTTGTCCCAGAAGATTTCGAAGATTCGTAACATTGACCACGTTTCCTCCTTTCGTCACGAATTGAATTGGCTCCCGATTCGTCAGCGCCATCAGCTGCGTGCTCTCACCACACTAAGATTCTATTCAAAACTCACCCACTTCTCCCACATACTTAACATCCTTATTCTAGTTTTTATGTTCCAATTATAAGAGATCTCTCTCTACAAACAATCTTCTTCTATTATGCCCCACTTATACATCCGCGGTGTGTCTTTCCTTTCTTTCTTATTCAAACTGTCCTCCTCTAGACGAACCTCTGAAAATCAGGGTAGCACCTAGTGTCTTTTCATTCAAGGCGAATGTACGAGCTCACATTTCGCATAACTTAGCAGAATCATCACAACAGTAATATAATAGGCATAGGAAGTATAGAAATAGTAATATAATTATATTATTTCCATATGTATGTTTGGAAGTTAGCAAGTATGTATGTATGTGCGTAGATATATGTGTGTATGTATTTATATTATATGTTCTCGTGTGATCTTTCCTAGTTTCTTTGTTTGTACTTAAATCAAGTGCTCCTATTCACTCATTTCTAGAAATACCTATGGCGTTAAATCCGCCATTGTACAATTTTTTTGTGCATAATGTGTTAAATAAATAAATAAGATTAGCATTATAAATACAGTTAATAAAAACTCAACAAGTACCTACACAAATTTATAAATAAATAATAACTAAATGAAGTAATATGTTGTTACAGTAACGAACACGTATTAGTGACCTAAAAGGTGAAGCTCTTCGACAGTAACTCACATATTCCCTAGATGTGTAAATAGCAATTACAAGGCACAATACCTTTTTTGGTCACCCGACGTTTCGATCGAATTGCACCGATCGTGGTCACGGATGGACCGGTAACTAGTGGTGAGTTGGTGAGTAACCGAGTACTCAGCGACGCCTCCGTGAAGACGAGTTTCAGCAACTACCCGCACTTGGTCTTCATTATTTTTATTTGCTTTCGCATTGTCAGTACTTCGACACACCACACTTACGAAGTTATGACGTCCGTTAAGTGTTGTTGAGTAGCGTGAAGGAATTTACTGAACATTGCATTCCAAGATTGACCATGACTTAAATATGTTGACAAGCAGTATCCATCTTCTCTGTTGATTTTATTTTTTATATTTCGATTGCTTCCCGTACTATTCTGGAGTGATATTAACGGTCGGTGGAGAAGACCTGAGGCTGGTGTTGTTCTATCCAATGGTTTTTTACAGCTTTTGTGGGAGAGCCATGCTTCGGTACGCATGGGCCGGCTCGACTCCGCTCGATACCACGGCCTCACAGAAAACCGGCAGTGAAGCAAGGCTTGCATTTCATTTCGCCGCGTGAGTGAGGTTACCGGAGGCCCTAACCCTTCCCTCTCCCCTATTCCCGTCCTTCCCCTCTCTTCCCCCCTCCCCCTCTTCTCCTACTCCCACCTTAAAGGGCGGCAACGCACATGTGACTCTCGAGTTACAGGTGCCCATGGGCGGCAGTAGTCATTTACCATCAGGTGACCCGTCTGCTCGTTTGCCCACTATACCATAAAAAAAAGCTGTAATGTATTTTTGACCCGTTCTGCGATTGTACGTTTGGTCTGTCCGATATACGAGCTACCACAGCTGCAATCTACCTTATACACTCCAGGCGTCTGTAGAGGAACGACATCCTTAGATGTTTGTAAGCAGTTTACTATCTTTGAGTGCAGACTATATACATTCTTAATGGAGTACTTCTTCAATACTGTTCCTGCCTTGTAATTGGTATCGCGATTAGGTAGGTCCCGATTTAAACAGCTAATAATGTTTAAAAACAGTCACTTCTATTTATTGATTCTTTCAAGCACTAACATAGATAATGGTCCCGATTATAATGTACACTCGACTAAACTAAAACCTGACTAAATTTCTTCATATGAAAGTCGTAGTCGACAAATAAATTGCTTATTTCGATAGCGACATATGTTACCTACTTGTTTAAATTTGAAATAAGACCTTGTTTCAAAGTGTACAAGGTTTACATTTTGTATGAAGAAAATTTAGTCAATTATAGTCAAGCGAGTAATACAACAGAATTGACACCAATGCTCCATAAAAGAGTGGATGTTATTATGCTGTTAGATTGATAGATACAGTTTTCAAAGCTCACGTTACCTGTGGTCACAAACAACGTGATTCGCGAAATCATAAAGTCTAATAGAATTATTCCTAGATCCAACAATGGTTACGAGGATTTTCTGTCGAATATACGTTGTAAGTATAAATGTTTGTGTGTCGATTGTAAATAATGTATTATTTAGAAACTGTTACCATTAGTGTAGGTATTCCTTTATGTGTTTTTGAATAGTAAGTGAAATTCTTTGTGGGAGGAGATTTTTTTTGTGTTTTGGTTCATTTGGAGTGTTTTGATCTTAACTCGCGATCATATTTCCGATCCTAGTCTCGATCTCAATCTTACTTTCTCTTCGATCGTATGAGCTAATGTTTCATTTTGCAAGCATTATTTATAGTAAAAATTAAACACACGCCCCGATGATCGGCCCTTAATTGGCAGCACGGTCATTAAGATCGTTGTTAACAATTGGGTATAACATGGCGCTGTCGATCGTTGTACTTAAAAGCAATGACAAGGTTAAAAGCAGTTTTCTTTCTTCAAAAACGTATTATCTTTTACAATTTCTTTTATGAAATATATGTATGTACCTAATTATTATATACTAGAGATCGCGTGGTGGTCGAATTTCGACCATGGTTTATTTCATTGGCCAATATTACTTGACCTGTCATTGTATAGACATTTGTACCATGACAGGTCAAAATATATACTGGACACTCATAGCTGTATGTACCCATTTTTGCATTTTTTTTAACTTTGTAGCAAATATTGTTCAAAAATTTTAGCATTCGTCACTTCTTCTCTGTATAAACTATAATTGTGCGAAATTTCATACTCCTCCGTCCGCCCAATTTTCGTAAAAAGGGATCCAAAATTTTCGCTTCACGTATTAATATATAGATAAATAGTATAGCGTACTAATATAAATAGTATTATATTTATTGGGTAAGTATTTTATCAATGCAAATCTTTTCACTACACCCACACTATAATAGAAGAATGCATCCAAATTAGGCTTTACTGAACAAAACATATCACAATGCGGTTTGCGATGGAAAAAATGTGAAGGAATTATCTTTTTTCTTTAGATTTTTGATGGTTGGTAACACGACTACACGACAGGATTTAGTGTTTGTAGGATCTATTATATATAGGTATATATATTTACATACCTCTTAAATACAATTACAAAACATCTACACCTGTATTTAATCAAGGTCAATTTAAAATGATATCATTTTGAGTAATATTTATTCTTAGACATTGTCATCGGTTGAAAATTTATTGACATAATTTTTTTTGGGTCAAACGGTGCCCAAGTTATCACACGGATACGGTCTGCCTAATGATAATGATGAACGATTGGCAGTGCTCGCAATCAACTGTAACACGAGTTCAACAAATTGGACTCGGTAACGAGGATCTAATGAACTGAAATTGATTATAATGACTGGCCTCTTGGTCTAGTGGTTCGTGGTCCTGACTGCTGAGTCAGAGGTCGTGGTTTCGATTCCCACCCAGGACAAATAATTGTGTGATGAGCATGATCATTTGTTCTGTGTCAGGCTGTAATTTATCTATAATATAATATGTACATATTTCAAAATATATAAGTATGTTTATCAGCAGCCTGGTTATCATAGTACAGGCTCTGCCTAGTTTGGGATCAGACGGCCGTGTGTGAGATGTGTCAAGTTATTATAATGTAGAATTGAGTAGCCGAAGCTTACCCAATCGTAATAATACCTAATATCTCAAGATTTGTGTGTTTAAAATGCTCGAGTTTAGATACAAATATTTATTTTTACATTTGAATACCTACAGTGCGAAGAGTCCGTTAATTTTACACATCGCAGCGCAAAAATAGTCACGGTTAAATTTAACTTGTATCAGTGTTTATGTTTATCGCCTGACCTCAATCGATCGATATACCTATACTATAACTTTCTAGATAAATCAGACGGGAACGTGGCGTCGCTAGCTTTGTAAATTCGTATGGGTTGACCGTCTACTTATAGTGGAAGCCTTACAACTGGCAAGTGCTATTGCCCTTAGCTTTACTAAATTACTCAATTCATTCACAAGATTGCACGTTTACTTCAGTAAAATATGGACGGTGATACAACTGGCAGTAAATATTATGTATGAGAACTATTAGTTCACTGTCTATTAGTGTCTATTAATGATTCCTTTTTTAAATGTTTTTTTTTAAGTTGCTAGCCATACCTGCAAATCTAAGTTGCTGAAGTTGAAAAGTAGTAAGTACTTTACATTTTTACTGTGTTTGAACGTCCGTGATCGTACTTTAACAACATTTTCTTACACCAATAAAAAATGAGAGTCCGTGTATGTTCTGGGGTGAGTTCATGAGGAATCCGGCGGCAACAAAGTTTTGTAACTTTTAAATGTTGATGTAAGATTTTTTGAATTTGGCTCACTGATACCAATCCCCAAATGTTCTCGAATCTCCTCATAGGTGATACGCCGGTTTTCTTAAATTAGTTGCCACATTTTCTTCAGTGATCGCAGTTGAGGGGCGACCTACACAAATTTCCTCCACGAAACACGGCCACGATCAATTTCTGCGCACCAACGCCATACGGTGCTCAAATAAGGTGCTTCCCTCCTAAAAACATTTTGAAGACGAGTAGTGCAGTCTTGCGGAGTCAGTGAACTTTTAAAATAATAAAAAATCATCGCCCTACAATCTTTTCGCGTAAATTCTATTTTTGCTACGGACGACGAACTTCAATGTGTGTTAAAAAACGATTGACACGCGATTTCCCGCCAATTTTTTTTAATCAATGGTTGAGTTTCTTATGTTTAAAGAAATATAACATTCGAAATTCAAACATTTATGAGCGGCCAGGAGCGCAGAACTTTCAGTGTGCCCTGTGTATTATAGACAAATTACACCCAGACACAGATTATCTGTTCTTTATACAAGCAGCGCCCCGCGGTTTCACCCGCGTAAGTCCCGATCCTGTGGGAATATCGGGATAAAAAGTAGCCTATATGTTAATCCTGGTCTCCAGCTATCTACATACCAAGTTTCATCGTAATCAGTTCTAAGTTTTGGCGTGAAAGAGTAACAAACATCCATCCATCCATCCATCTATCCATCCATCCATCCAAACTTTCACATTTATAATATTAGTGGGATTAGTAGGAAATACATAATCCTTTTTAATTTTGAAAGTTCTGTGAAACTAATCTAGTTTTTCTGGAATTCAGGATCGTTATGAGGGTGCGCGCATAAACATTAGTATGAGATCTCTCATCTCTCAGTACCGACGAATGTGTAGATACTGTAGATTTAGTGAATCCTATCCTAATAATATTATAAACGTGAAAGTTTGTGAGGATGTATGTATGTATGGATGTTTGTTACTCTTTCACGCCAAAACTACTGAATCGATTGCGATGAAACTGGGTATATAGATAGCTGGAGACCTGGATTAACATTTCGTACCGAGTGAGAAACAGTGTCGCTAGTAGCTATATTTTTTGCCCTTAGCGTTGCGTATACATCATTATGTATAATCTACGCTCAATAAATAGAACGCTCGAATGCATCGTTACACGCTCCACTGGCGCGGTTTCGTTTGGGTAGAACGCAAGTCATCTCGCTTTATATGAATCAATAAGTTATCGTGACATGAATATCCAGTAGTAGCATAATACATTTACGCATAAAATCTAAAATTGTGCAGTCTTAATTTTGAAAGGTTGATTAAGATTATATCAGTTGAAAGGTTGATGGTTGAACTCTTAAGGCCCATTCCCACATCCACACCTGTCAGTGTCAGTGACGGCACAGTGCTCTCAGTGATAGTGCCGTCACTGACACTGAGAGGTGTGGATGCGTTCATAGAGAATGTATGAAAGAAGTGGCGGTACTGTGCCGGAACTGTGACTGCACTGATATGTGTGCGCACTCCTTTATGGTCGATGAACAAGTTTAAGTACCTTACATATCTTTTTCCGTCGTCGGAAGCTGCGATTTAGGTAAGTATTCCGCTGTGCCGTTGGTCTCTTTTTATTACTAACTAGGATTTCCGCGCAGTTTCACTAGCGCTTATGGTCACTGCTCTGCTCCTAAGCGTCGTACCGTGATGTTATGTAGCCTATAATCTTCCTCAATGAATACTCTATCGAATACAATAAGAATTATTTAAATCTGACTGATAGTTCCAGAGATTAATGCGTTTAAACAAACAAACAAAAAAATCCTTCAGCATTATTTTATTCGTATAGATTATAATTTAAAAATATTTAACTATGCACGTCTATATTATTATAAATATAAAAAGAAGCATTGTCTGTACATACGATAGATAAATCATTATTATCTTGTTTATAAATTCAGACTAGGCGTGGGCTTAGTGCGATTTGCTGAACTTCTAAAATTGGTGACTTATCTAGAATATATTTTTTCACTTATTCCCCGTACACACTCATATATTAATAATATAATAATAATTCGTTTATTTTCTCTCACAATTGATACACAAAACAGGTGTATATCATTGTAACTGGTTTAATCTAGTTGTAATAGTAATTGTAATCAATATATCAGGGTGAAGTGTGTAGAGTTAGACTGATAATAACCTAATTAATGCGGTTTCAAAGATCATTGACGCAAATACTAGCAAGGCAAGTATACCTCATATCAGTAAAGGTTATGATGTTTGGCTATTATAAAGCTGCATGCACACAATGGATTGCAGATGGTAGAATCAGATACGCTACGGATTTGATCCTGGAGTTTGAATCTTGTCATGAAAAACTAGTATGTAATGTCTCTAACCTGAGGCTATTGTATTTAATAATATAATCTAAACAGACATCCTATTTGTAAACACAAAAAGGACAGGCAAACAACAGATGAAATTGTGGGGTTTATATATGAAAATAACGTACAAAATTAATCTTGGTGTAATTATTTTATATTTATTACTGTTACTTTGATTTTAATATCGGAGCCTCGAATCCGGACAAGGCATGAAACATCGGTTTGACGTTAGACATTTCTGGAGTGACATTATTCATTATAAGAGAGAGTAGATAAATTACAAAAGGAGAGAGTTTTCTACCAGAAAGGAAGTAAACTCGGGAAGCTAGTCTCTGTATCGACTACACTTCGTTTCTGAACAGTAATCCACTTAAATCGATAATAACGCCGCGTGCTTTCTGGTATACAGGTATATCGAAAATTGTGCAAGGTACATCGAAACTTGTGTAATGGACACAAAGATACCCATCTCAAAAGGATATTCGACCACCACATTCAAAAAGAAAATGGAAAATATTATTACCAAACGATTTCCGATTATGTCCGCTTTCTATAACATAGGCTTATCAATTAGGCGTGTAATCTGCTCACGGATATAACTAAAGTTCTATGCGATAAGTCATATTTAGACTACGATATCTAATACAGTGAACTAGAGGTCATATAGTTCGCATTGATAACTTGATGTCGATTTTGAATAATGATTTTATAGTCGACTTTTGCTTTCAGACACTTATAAATTATATATAAGTAGCAATAGTGATGCTGTTGAACTAATTACATTGTCACTGTTGCTTCCGACTTAGGGATTTAAAATAACGACTTTAGGTTTTGAGGTAACAATTCCATTAACAACAGCATATTCTGAGAATTTAACAAACAATACGAAATAATATTATTATTCTTTATAATAATTTTATAGAAATAGATACAGTAAATATGGTTGTTTAGTTTGATTTTAAATCAGTATTTTTATAATTTTTCAGAAAAAATGCTTCCTCCAAAATATACGCCCTATTCCCATCAAAATGCTTTGAATGAAATCAATGATAGGACTATATGTATGTGAATAAATTTAATAAATGTGTAAAATTGTGTCAAGCTTGCAATTTTATTTAAAATAATATTATTCACTTACATGTTTTGTATTTAGATGAAAAACGTATGCTTCGAAGATGGCTCAGAATTAGATACAACGATTGCCGGAATTAAGTCAGGAGCCTGGTAGTAGTAGCGACATGTTGAAGGTACAGCAAAATAACGATTATTAATATAAATTATGGTTACATTATCATAGTCTACGAAATAAAAAGTTTCCATACCTAGCAACTTCCGACTTTTTCTAAAAACCAGCATCAAAGTTGAAAATGCCTTAATATATCGTAATGACGGTACTGTTATGGAACTAAATTGAGACACACGGTGTCATCTATTGATGATTAGAGTAATTCATAAAGGGTTACGATTAACTAAATTGAGATGCACGCTATCTTTTGACAATGGAACTAATAATCTATTTATAGAATGTCCCACATTATAGGTATTAGAAAAATCCGGAGTGGTTTCGAGTTTTCGGGAATTATTACGAACTCTTTATAAAATAACGTTCGGAGTATAAAAGGGCAGTTGCATTGCAGAATTAATGGAGTTCTAGTTGAGCGATCAGCGAGTAAACAAGGGCGATAAGTGCGAAGTACAAATGAATAGAGACGTGGAAATAGTGATAATTGAAATAGGGAGAATTAATTGTAGTTGTGTTAATTGCGAATTACTAAAATAAATTGTGTCTATTTTGGTAATAAATTGGTGTTCCTTACTAATCCCGAAACTCAGCTCGTAACAGTACATTTATATTAGGTGTAACAAACTTAAAAACCGTGTTGTCTCAATTTTGGACCGTGATGAGCACATTATATTTAAAAAGTAATAATAATAACAATTTTAATACTATTCACTGTAATATTAATATTATTCTTAATATTATTCATAGAAAAGAAAATACCTACAGACTTTTAGTATAGAATCCCCCACGGGTCATCCTCCACCAACCTCACCGGGGCTACTGGTGAAGTGGTATGTCGGAATTGAACCGACTAAAACCACACGGTGTTAGGTCACAAGTGGGTCTATTGCAAGGGACTCGGGTATACCCTTGGAAATAAGCTCCTAAGAATCCCGGCAGACCTTGGCCGCCTCTTAAAAACAAGACAGCACACCCTTGCGTACGGAAGGAATTGCAAACACCTACCTGTTTTAAGATTACTAGAAATAAAAAGAGTTTTTAACTAAATTATAATTAAGTTATAGAATATCTTATTATTTTACATTAAATTATTATTTATAATTGACTATTATATTTATTATTTAAAATGTATATATTTTGATTATTTATTACATTTTTATTTACGTGTTATTTGTGAGTGGGAACTACGAGCTATGCTGTACATTCGTACATTGACCTTTATCTGTGTGTATCTTTTATGTGTCGTACTTATTTAATGCATATCGGCATTTTGTTAATATATATGCAGGTGTTCAATATAAAAAATTTCTAATTATATTTTTAGTAGCAATACATCTATCAAGGGAGTTATTCTTCTACTCATTTATCATGAATATTTAACATGACAACACACGCCAACATACCATAACATCAACGTCATCATCGTCTTTATGCATCGTACAAGTAATTAAAGTTATGTTTATTTTACAATTATAACTTTTCATTGAAATACTCATCTAAGCTATTTATAGCTTTTTTATTAGTTTTGGAAGCTTATTATTGACTGACATAATTTCCTAAGAGTTTACACGATATCGTCCGATATCATCATCGGACGCTCCGAAAAACAGACCGTTAAAGGCAGTTTATTCGAGATGCCACCAGAAAAAGAACGATTATTCTAATCTCTAGCAGACAAGTCTAGTAACTTTAATGCTTTACCATCTTGAAATAATAAATGCGTTTGTTCGTGTATTAAAGTGGAATAAAAGATTTATTACTACTATTACCTAACTATCGCGATGAGGTAATTTATTAGTGGAACATTCCAGAAGATTTGTGAAGGTCATTGATATCGTGGCGGGTTGTTTTGTTTGTGGCTATTGTTGTGTTAGACTGGTTAGAGCCTTGGAAAAGTACAATTAATTGGTAGCGTTTGTTTACAAGAAAGCACTCCCGCATATATTACTAACTATTACCCGCGACTTCGTTCGCGTGGAAATTTAAATTTATCCCAGAAACCGTACATACTGAACGTACCGTACCGTTGGTAACCCGCCCCGGCTTCGCACGGGTAGTGGAGAGACATCTTCATAACAATCATCATCATATTTCAAACAATTTACACAAACGTTAAAAAATTATTCATCCTCCTTAACCCTCCTCATGAATTCACGAATCACTCTGTATGGTTTGGTCTGTATTGGTGAAAACCGTATGAAAATCCGTTCAGTAGTTTTTCAGTTTATAGCGAACAGACAGACAGACGCGGTGGGGGACTTTGTTTTATAATATGTAATGATTAGTTTAAAATGATTGCTTTTAAACTCTTATAACTTTTAAATACATAATTAGATAGGTAAATCAGGACTTAGTCGCATCGGTGGTACTAAGTCTCGATTTACCTACCTGGTTGCCATAACCACGATCGGTGCAATTGGGTCGAGTCGTCGGGTATCCTAAAAAGGTATAATATTCTACCTTGTAAATATTATCGCAATTGAGTCCCGATTTACACATCTAGTTTAAATGCTAAAGTATTGTCAAAGTCAAAGTCAAGGTTTAAATATATATATTTTAAATCAGATAGCTGAAAAGCGGATCTTGCTTTTCACCTTCTGGGCAACAAAAAAAAATGAAAATAATTCATTTCTCTTCTGTAGTATTTATATGTAAACAACCTTTAAAAGCTTAAAGATACAGATGTTTTAAGAATTTTATGAATCACATATTACATTTAATATTTCCGCTACATATTACATACTTTTTTAAACTTTCAACAAAAAAAAATGTAATAGGTACCTAGCTATTACTTTTCCGTGGAAAGTTTATGAAAAGTCACAGTCGTGCTCTTTCAATGTCAACTAAACGCCATAATATGACCCGTGTTGCACTATATTGTGTTATGTAGATAATACTAGCACGCACATAAAAAAAACATGTTTAAAACCTTAACATAGGTATGACGCGTTTTAATATTGCACGAAGCCGTTGAATGTCATTTTCTTAAAGTCGAGCAGTATTCATTATGGTATCGAATTAATCTAAATGTTTTTCCGTTCAGAGTGGCCTTTGGCGTTAATTATAGTTCTGGTTAGTCCCCCCCGCCTTGAACAGTCCGTCTCGAACGTGCTTAACTGCTTATAGTATAAGTTAGAGTATTTCTTAATAATACCTCTTATCGGTTTTCAGTCACACGTGATTCACGTGATTCTGAATCGTAGCACTAAAAAGTTTAGTATCGCTCTGTTACCTACGAGTACATTAGGTTTATATGTTAGGTTAGTAAGTAAAATGAAGTACTTAGGTACTTAAGTTCGGGGTGGCGGTGCGGGATGAATACCTATTAGTTGAAGTAACAAATATAGTTTATTTTTGTTTATTATAAAGTCAATGCAAAGTTTAGTGCGTCACTCAATTATCTTCTTACCTACGTATTTTTATACTCATTTTTGTTTAATATTTTTTTTTACAATAATTTGTCATACTCAATGTGCGTGTAAGATTTAACACAATAAACTTTGTTATATCGTAAATGACATCTTTATTTATTATTATTTTTAACAAGTACGTATACATTTCACTCTAGTATACTAAGTTTATTGTCGTACGTCAATTGTAGAAGTATAATTTGTGATTAATTTAAACGTAATATGTTTACAAGTTTGCCCTGTTAGGGAAACAGGCTACTTATCATAATTTTGTTGAAATTTAGGTACTTGTCAGTGCAAGTGCAACGCTCTCACACACTAGACATACTACGTACATAGATCGATGTATATGGGGTGCTATACTATACTGTAATATATTATACCTCTGTGTTATATATTTGTACTGGTGTATGAGAAATTCGCACTGAGTTCGAAATTTGAAATTTTAAATATCTTGTTAGAAACAAATGAGGGAAGTCTATCAAGAGTGGTCAAGAAGTGCGAGCGGTCTGAACAGACACACCGCTCATATTATAATATTAATTGTTATGTAATGTTAATTTAATCTTGATATAACAATATCAATAATATTCTATTCTATTCAATATTCCATATAAACCTCTTTTATAACCTATGATAAAATTCCAGATAATATTCAAATGTTAAGTCTAAACAAGTTTAAGTTCACAGTAAAACGACAACTATGCCTTAAGGACTATTACTCAATAGTGGGTTATATACAGGATAAAAACGCTTGGGATGGAATTGTATTGGATTCACAGGCAATTTCATATACTTAATAGAAATGTAATGTGAGCTAATATGTTTCTTATTTTCCATCTCTTATGTTTTTCTTTTCTTCTTTTTTCCTTAATTTTCAGTATCCCTATTAATTTTTTTTTCTTTAATAATTTTAAACATTTGCCAAAGCAAACTATTGTTGCGGTGACTCTGTGTGTGTTGATTTATAATTTTTAATTATAATAATTATTTTTTAAATTGACGATATCGAATAATTGATGATCAATTTTATGAAATAATTGCCCTTGAAGATTTTGCCCTTTTTTACTGAAAGTAAAACTTAACTTTGTATAATTTTTCAAAAATACTCTCCCATACATCTATTTACGTCACAGTAAATTTTCCACCTGAAGAATATAGATGTGAGACCTTCTAGGTCAAAGGCAAATCCTATAGATTTGTTTTACCTGCGAAGTGTTACAATTGATTAAAATAAATGGCTTAATTCGTGTCTTTTAATGACGTTAAGTTCGAAGCTTGATTTTTTTACAGCTTCAAGGGACCGCAAACATAAGTATTTGATGTTAATTTTACCTTGATACCTCTGTGAAAAAGGGTCTAGACAGACAGACCAACAGACAGGCGGACAACGAAGTAATCCCAAAAGGGTTCTTTTTTTCCTTTTGAGGAACGGAACCCTAAAAATATTGAAATCGCTTTAGGTTTATCTATAAAGCGGATGACAGACGAACGGATAAGCACGCGTAGTTGTATGTCTACGACCTCTTTCGCATTCTAAAGTACGCGTACTTAAAAATCGTCGAGCAAGTTCGTCGGTGATCCAACCCACGAGCAAATTTTCAAACCGGTTGGATCCCTTGGCTTGCATGTTTAGCAATAATAATATGTTTATTTCAAATAATAAATAATGCGAGCCGTGAGCTGCCATTTTGTTTAAAAATCATAATCTGATTCACATGTAACGCGTTTATTACTTGTTGTTTGTTATTTACTTTGTTGGAAATGACCGATTTTGGAAATTATTTACACGAGTTTATAACCGAATTCATAGAATATTTTCGTAGTTATCCATGTCTTGAATACAATGGTAAAAATAAGAAATTAGAAGGTTACAATAAGTTACTTGATATTTTATGGAAAGTCATTAGCCATTCTTTTACCCAAACTCTTCGATTACATCTTTTGTTGTTTTTCATGTGCTTTATCTAGCTCTTGTTTATCATATAATTTTTCAAGAGTTCGAAGACTATCGCAGTAACTACTCTAGCTTTTATAAGTGAATTATTTGTATTATTGGGTTGTTAGGTGACATTCGTGCTTCTTAATATAGTTAATCGTAGTGGCGTATACACCTTAACAAACCAAGGGGCAATCCACAATAAGAGAGAACACGAGATGAAACAAATAATTTTCCATCTCGTTCCAGCCGTCTTCTAGTACTCGGGGGACTTAAGCGCCGTACACACGGAACGATTTCACGCACAATTTGACTAGATTTTCAATCCAATCGTTTCGTGTGAACGCTAATCGTCGAATTCAAGGCCATTGTGTGGTCAGGACCGCCTGACTTCCGTCACATCAAATTGGTTCGTGTGACCGCTAATCGGCCAATTGTGCGGATGCGGTAAACTTTCTTACCTACGTCCGTCTGGCACAGAAAATAAAACGAAATGAAAATTGGCGATTTAGTCGTTACTTGTGGACGTAAAATTTGTTCGTAAGCTAATTCAATCACGAATCTGATCAGGTAGTAAAATTGTGTCGTGTATATGCCGTTTTACACAAACAAAAATCCGACGAACTGAGAACCTCCTCCTTTTCTTTAAAACGTTTAAAATTAAAATAAGTCATGCTTGTACTCGCACTTCCTCGATTAAGCATGCGCTCATGTTACACGAAATAATGGCCGGTTTTTCATAAACATGAGACATGTTTATAAAGACACTGAATGGTTATGTAAAACTTTCAAATCCGAAACAAAATTGTATCCATTTAGTTTGGATGTTGAAATTGTTATATGACTTCTATCAACACAGAAGTTATTGGAAACGCATTATGATCTATCTTAAAATAAACAATGCTTCTTTAGCTGGATGGTTTTTCGAATTATAATAGTTGAAGTTATAATAACTAATGCTTTGAAATGTATATTTTATGTATTACATAGAAAAATACATTAGCGTTTTAAGGCTTAATCTAAGATTGATGGACTAGGGATAAAATAATTTAATCTAAGAGAGCTTGATCTTAAACAAGCTCTCTCAGTTTAAATTCTACTGAATATGATTTGTAAGTCTCATAAGACAGTTTGTATTATATAGTCTCCGTTTTGAAGTAGCAGACACTTTTGCAGATCTTGATGATAAAAAGAACTCTGATAAGAATAATAAGAAGCTCTAATACTGGGTTTAACGCAAGTCTCTTGTGTGAATGTTTTGATTCTGATCTATCGGATGACCAGTTCCAGGTTAGATGATCGTCTGGGTTGCGTGACCGAAGAGATGGTAAGATGCAGCCTATCGCTAATGACTCTTGGAAAATTTGCTAGATCGCTTAAATTTGTCCTCAAAGGTAGTCTCCAAATAGTTGATCTGGTATTCCTCCAAACACCTTTCAAATGACTCTGTCTCCAACATCCGTGGTAGCCAATTCAAGTTTATAGTGGCATGGCTAAAAATCCTAGAACTTGACGAAAAGTTGCTATTTTAACTCTCTTAATGGGATGCACTTTAGAGTGTAACAAGGAATATATTTATGTTAATGGCGCCATGGGACTGAACAATTTGGTACTCCCTAGCCCCGTTCATCAAAGAATAACTAAACGTATGACTCAAACCTCAGTATGGTTACATTAATACACTAAACGCTTCGCTTCACCTTTCATCATGTTCATCGTTAAGGAATATCAATTTTTTTTATGCTTTTAGATTATTACATCCTGGGTTTAATTCAAATTGCAAGTGAATAGGTGTTTCCTTCGTAAGCGTGTTCGATTGTGGGTCGCGTCAGTTAACATTGGATAGATAGTGATTACGAGGAAACCTATTATTTATCATTCATTTAAAAAAATATTATAACTTGATTGACTGAAATGCTAATTTTGTATAAGAGGCTAGTGTGGCGTGATGTAGGTGTAAAAATGTTGGTTGATAATATGAAGATGATGGCAAACGACATGTATTGTGGTGGATAGCACCTAAAAATACAATCATAGATGATTATAGTATCTGGTTGTGTTTTATACAAATATAAAATAGAGATATGATCTCGTTTACATGCGATCTTTATGTAAAAATATACTGGTTTCGACAGGATATGGTTATTTCTATTTTTAACACTTGTTGTACATGACTGCTGAATTATCATTCCTTTGCTTTTTCGTGCACATAAATTATTGAAAGCTCGACAAAGGTTATAATAAATTTCCTTTAATTTGCACTATGCTAATTTTATTAATAGTTGGTATCTAATTTGACTATTTGATGCATAGATGCATAAAAAAAAATTTCGCACATTATTATAAGGAAAATATCTGCTAATTAGTCTAACAAGATATCGCAATTAAATAAATAAAAATTCAAAATTTCTAATAGTATGGAAAAGTCCTATAGAGGTTTGTATATAAAAGTTTGACGATGACCTTCCCGCTGATCAACAACCTCTTTAACTTTTCCCTGGGACTTGCAGAGTGCCACAGCCGGGTTTTCTTTGTGGGATGATGATCTTGGTGTAAAAGAATAACAGCAGGGGAAATGTGGGTGGGTGAGTTTAGTAATATATAACTTAGCTAGCTTATTAATTATATTTTGTAAGGTGATAGTGTACCAGTGATAGTGTAATATGACGGTTAGCCTTCAATTGTGGCGATTTCGAACTCGAAGCACGTATGGCACATATCTCACAGTTTACGTGCGTCCTAAAAATCCTAATATGTATATTTAAATCATTTTTAATGAGTGGTATTGCTTAATTGTGTATTTATACGGGAATTAACGCTATCACGAAATATGTATTACATTCCTCTGAATTGCCTGACGTTTCGACCAGGTTGCACCAGGACCTACCTATTCACGTAATAGGTAGGTGCAACCTGGTCGAAATTCCTGGCGTTAATTCCTCTCTAAATACATAATTAAGTAACTTTAAAAGTTAGTAAGTGGTATTGCTTATAAATTTTTTCCTTTAATGATTTTCTTTAAAGGGCTTATTTAGGCAAATAATGTTAACGCTTGATTAGTTCAACTAAACTTTGTTGAGTTATTTTCCCATTCCCATTGAAATTTTTTTCCCATTGTGATTGAAACAAGTGTTAGTGACGTACTTTAAAAAGGAACGTATTTTTGATCGCATGAAAAACTTATCCTTATATTTAAAAGTGCTTGGTAGATATTAATACTTTTGTTACTATATATACTATAGTTTTAAATTATTTAGAATCCAATTTAAAAAGTGTGGAACAGGATACTTTTAAGCATTCGTATTGATCCCTTTTTGTGTATATCTAGGAAAAACCGGACATGTCGCAAAAGTATATGTAAAACATTCATAGCAATATTTTATTATATTTTATGGCCTAACGACTTTTTGTTATCGTTGACAAAGAAGCGGAATATATTATATATAAATGTGTACGACATTGAAGACTATATATTCAATTCCAATAACGTTACCTAACATTATGGTAAACAGTTCTTGGCGCTATATTTAGAATATATTAATTATGTCGTATTTTAAACGAAATTTACCTACGTCTCTTGTCCTGTCTTGTAAGGCGAGACGTGTCAAAAGGAAAACGTGACAATGTTTATAGCCATATATATACACATAGATAACTATCAGTCACGCAAGCATACGATATCACATGAACAGTTAACAGAAAAACGCATTTTGAGCTGATAATATAATTAGATACATTTAAACCATTTTGTCTGAACTATTGCTAATGTGAATATTGTGTGTAAATTAGACTTTCATGACTTAAAAACTCACGAAAATAGTTGTGATAAATCCTCTAAATAAATATGAATACATTTGATTTAGTTTGGTTTAGTGAGTTTAGTCTAATGACTTAAAGTTTTAGTTAAGCCGTTCCGGACATCGTAACTTAAATATTAATATTTCGACTGGGATTTATTACCTCATAAGTTGTTTAAAGACAAATATGTAAATTATCCATTCATCCAACATCATGTTCTATAACCTTCTAGACTAATAATATTTAAGGAAAAGAATATTTAAATTATATTTAAAGTAAGTAGTTGACGCTGTTATGTAACTAACGGGAAATATATTTTCAATAATTGCGGTAACATAATGGTCAAGATGTCCGACTTGTAATAAAGACGTTTATGGTTTGGATATGAGCTACGTAGCACATTATATCCGCTAAGTAGTGGTAGTAGATCCGCTAAGTAGTGGCTCACTTAGTGGTGTAATAAAGCCGTGAGTCACGCTTGGTGCCAGTAGCAAATCATGAGGTTTGAAGGCATCTAACGAATTTATGTACCTACCTACGCGACCATTGAGGATCTCGTCCTTTGTTTATACGGTTAAAATACAGACTGACTGAGAGGCATTTTAATCGTCTAACAAAATAAAAACAAAAAATCTCAAAAATAGTTTGGTTGCTAGTACCACTGTAAAGATCATCACAATATAAAAATAGATCATTCTTGTGGGACTTATACTTCTTGTCGTTATTCAATGGTATTTTAGTAGTATGTGCATATGCTCTCCGAGGCAGAAAAGTCAGTAGAGAGCATCAATATGAGTAGTTTCTGTTCGACCTTTCTTTACTCAGGTACCTTCATCGCAGGAAACGCACAGCGGGAATTCCGCTCAAAGCCGATTAGAAAAAACCCCAACAATACTGAACTCATCAGCTTAAATAATTTTGTATTCTGTGAGCTCTTTCCGCCGTATAAAGCCCCTTTACTACTGTAATGATTAATAAATGTGAAGTACGCTGTCAGTGCAGCAACTAGGTAGGTACTTTTGAAAATAACTCCTTAAATGCGATATCAAGCTCGTATTTGGTGTTTAAGTTTAACATTTTATTAATAAGAATTGATAAATGTGTTGACCATAGATTACGGTCTGCTTATAAAACATTAGTTCAACCAACAAATATAGACCACTGATTGATTTTCTAATTATTTCTCTTTAAGGCGAATAAACAGTCATTTATAGAATATCTGTACAGATATTAAACATTATGTACGTCAAGTTTTAGCAGACAGTCCAAGATGTAAGTGCCTGTCCAGTAGCCATTGCATTTATCTGTAGGGTTATTTATCTCTGTATCTTTGCAGAGTTAATAAAAAAACAGTAAGACACACGCATCAGGGGGGTCGTTCTCATCCGCTGACCTGGCACATCCACAGTTTGTCCAAGTAGAATAGGTTGCTATGGTGCAAGACTCAGCCTAAAATTTGTCTCATACTGACAATATCAATGAATTTATTATCTGCAGATATAGCTCAATCCAATTAAATAAAAAAAAAACAGTCAGTCGTAGGACTGCACGTCAGAAGTGAAAACATAACTGCACAATATATTTACCTATACATACACACACATCTGTATATATATAATGAGGTTAAAAATAAAAAGTAGGTAATAACATATCTCAATGTATACATAGGGTACACTGGAAGTTCTGCGCTCCTGGCCGCTCATAAATGTTTGAATTTTGAATGTTATATATTTTTTAAATATAAGAAACTCGGCTCCGTCTTACGAATTTTCGATCACGTCACGTGTCCTGACGCAAGTTTAACATTTTTTAACCATCCCAAAAAGTGCACAACGGCGCTAAAGAAGTTTTCACTTCAAAAATATTGCTCCACCTATTGGATTGTGACTTCTTCAGAAGGTGCCATTGCTAAACCATTGTAATGGTTTAGCTATAAGGGGTTATGTTGATTGATGAGATTGTACATTGTTTATTCTCTGGTAACTTGTGTTTGTTAAACATTGACTTCTAAGAAAGCGGAAGGTGTCACTTGACAGTTGATACTTGTAGTAGTATGTCTCGGGTCAGCTATATGGGAGAAATATATCAGTTTGAAAACATGTTAAAATTTTACAATTAGAATAATTTGAAATATATTTCGGATGATTTATCGTTATACATGCTGATTTTGATGTAAAATCTACTTAACTAAATTATCTCTACGACTATCTTATTTGAGTTAGAAAATATCAAGTAGTTATACAATGGTGTTGTGCTATCAAATGAAATTTAAACCTTTTTAAGCAATTAATTTCATTCTAACATAACTTAGGTTAATTAAGACAAATGTCGTATGTTTTGTTGCTAATTTTATGTGTTTACGTTTCTTATTTTAGATGATATAAGACATTCAACGACTTTGCAAACCTAACGCAAAACCAATAAAGCAATAAATGGACTAAGTTTTGGTTGAGTAACTTAAAAAAATTTGTTATTGAACTAAATGTCAACCAAAACTAAAGTTCAGCTGATTTTCAGTTGACTATAATTTAGAATTTTTTTAGGTACAACAGGATCAGCATGCAGCAATGTTCACTACGTCCACGTATGTTTTACCTATAATAATCTTAAAAAAATGTTCAGTGTTGAAAATCAGATAAAATAATAAATTAATAAGTACCCAAAATAAATTATGGACTTTTTTTGTTGTTGCTAGGGTCGTTTTGTTCACTAATCAATTTGTCACATTGCGATGACGTCACTCGTCCGGTGCGGTGTAACTCGAATCCAAACACGTCGCAACACCTTAGTGTAAAAACATTAAATATCCGGTTATAATGGCTCGACGGATTATTGACATTCGATATCCTCCAATTTATCCCTGTAACCCTTTTTAGCTATCAAAAAACCTTTCTAGTGCGAGTTGAACTCACGTGGAGAGGGTTCCGTGCGATGAACATGTTGTATCTAGAATTATTTTTTCAATCTGACATCAATTTGCACGAGATGACTGGAAATAAGTATGCCAGAAACAAACTTAACGTCGTAGTTAAAGAGTATGTTCTCCCATACATTGTTGCATCGCTAAGTTCAAAGATTAAAAGTAGCGATGATAAGGTTAAGACCACTTGGAACATTATTAATAGCGAGACTGGAACACAGCATAACCAAAGCAATGAATTTAGTTAAAAAATTAACAACAAAGAAGTAACGTCAGATATATAGAAGTAGCTTCTGTTTTTTGAGAACTTTTTCACTAATATTCCTGTGTCAACTACTAAATCTTTGAACTCCTCACCAGCCCTTGCAGAATCAATTTTGAAGGAGAAAGTTGATAGGAATGACAGCGTATTTAGGTTTCAACATTTCAGTCTTTTTGAAATTATCAAAGCTTTTAACACACTAAATCGAAAAAAAACAGCTGACCTTTGGTGAGATTCCGTAATCATTACTAAAACAGGCAATACTGTAGTTGCCAGTCATTTATTATTTAAATTTAATCTGTGCGTGGATAGTAGTTTATTTCCTGATCTGATGAGATCCACTAAAATCATTTCATTGTTCAAATCTGGCAGTACTTCAGAGCCAACTAACTTTAGACCAATTTCAGTAATTTTTTTGAAAAATTTGTTCATGATCAATTGCAAAGTTTCTTTTATTACCATAATTTGTTACATAACAAGCTATAACAATAGGTTTTACAATAGGTCGCTCTACAACTGATGCCAGTGTAGAGCTTGTAAAACATATCTTTGATGCCTGGGAGGATGCCCACAATTCTTTAGGCATCTTTTGCGATTGATCCAAGGCTTTTGATTGCGTTGTTCATAAACTCTGTTCAGAAAATTATATCACTAAGGTATCAGAGACACAGCTTTGGATCTTCTTACTTCTTACGTAAGTAATAGGATTTAGAAAGTCTATATTAATGGCAAGCTATCTCCAGGGTATGTGGTTAAAATGGGAGTTCCACAGGGATCTATACTTATCAATTTTTGTTCTTAATCTACATTCATGACTTAAACTCATCTTGTTAAGAACAACCACGAGATAGTGTTGTTTGCGGATGATATTTCACTCTTATTTAGGCTAAGACGTATGTGTACAAACTTTGACGACGTAAACGACGTTATTTCGAATGTGGTTCGCTTGTTTAACGTTAACAACATGGTTCTTTATGGAGAAAAGACTAAATGTATCCGGTTCACTACTCCAAACAGTAATAAACATAAACTTGTTGTACCTGCCTCTAGGCTCCAAAAAAATTAACAAGTCGTTTCGAGGTGAATGTGTCCGATATTATAATAAAATTTCAGATAATATTCAAATGTTAAGTCTAAACAAGTTTATGTCCACAGTAAAACGGCAACTATGCCTTAAGGGCTATTACTCAGTAGTGGATTATATACAAGATAAAAATGCTTAGGATTTAATTGTATTGGATTCACAGGCTATTTCATGTACTTGATAGAAATGTAATGTGAGCTAATATGTTTCTCTTTTTCCATCTCTTATGTTTTTCTTTTCTTCTTTTTTATTTTTCCCTTTATTTTCAGATTGTCATATTCTTTTTACTTATATGTATATAGTATATTTTACTTTTAGTAACATAATGGCACACAACAAAATGATGTACCATTAAAATGTATTGAATATTGTTGAAACTATCTGTTTTTTAAAAGAGTGGCCGTGAGTTTATTTGCCCGATTTCTTTTCCCAAAGCTCAACCATTTGGAAATCGGCGGTGATAGATCAACACAGGTAATATGATATTATGTTATCCATTTTTTCTCTTATAATTTTACATTTGACAAAGCAAACTATTGTTGCGGTAACTCTCTGTGTGTTGATCTATATCAACACACAGAGAGTTACCGCAACAATAGTTTGTAATTGTAATAATTATTTTCGAAATTGACGATTTATTTCGAAATAAAATTATTGAATTGTAATAAAATATAAGATATTTGAGACAACAAACCTTTTCATTTGAAATATAACACGGTGAATTATGCACATTTTTTTTTATTTTCAATGTTGGCCCCCAAAAGTGTGCCTCATATTCAAAATTCAATTATTTATGTTCCACATAAGTCTGTTTGCGTAACAGGCATTGATACCAAATTTCAACTTAATCGGTCCAGTAGATTTGGAGCAAATTGGCTGTGACAGAGGGACACTCAGTTACACGAGTGATCCTAGTTCCGTTTCTTTCATTCAGTCGTACGGAACCCTAAAAATGACATTACAAAACAACCTAAGTTTAGTTGAGAACTGAATTACAATTATGTAATAAATAAATCTTGGATTAAACCAAGTCTATCTAATCTACAATGTACTTCTTCCTTCTAATAAACTACAATGTCAGTGGCAGTATTTGTATATCTTTTTGGCAATCACTTATAACTATGTCAGCAATAAAATACCTAAATAATAATACCTGTACTAAGTGTTAGTGCCCCCAATTTTTTGTTATTATTGTGTAAATGTTATGTTGTTTTACAACAGAAAGCTAATAATAGTTTAGCTGCTGTAAGTATACAATATAATACAAAGCATATATGAAGTATTAAATATAAAATAATACAATAAAATACAAAGTATGTAATGGCAGATTTTACAAAGATGATGTAGAAAATTTACGAATCAGCACACGTTAGAGGCCAAGTATTGCAAATCAAGAAATTCTATTTATAACTACATTGCTGCAATCTCTCACGGAAGACACAAAATGGCAGACTTTATTTCAAAATTATTAATGTTGAACTAAAATGATAATAACTAAGATATAACGTATTGTGGAAGAGACAACATATAATCTTGGCACATGTCTAGTTTCCTAATTCAAGTCTACAAAATTTAATTATTAGCAACATACATACTTACATATATTCACATCTATATCTCAGAAGGGGTAGGCAGAGAACACCCATATTATTGCCGGTGTATTGCCGTCAACCGGAAACTTTGGGAATTAAAGATGCGAAATTTGGGAGTAAATGGAAATGGAAAGGTTGTTAAGAAGCGATAACCCTTTCCTTACATTGCCTTCCAATGGTAGGAAAGGGCTAAGTATTTAGTATACGGATGTATTGGGGAGTGTAAGTAATAGCTAGTCACACGTTAAAGACGGGGAGGGGGTCAACGAAGTGTGACATAGCTCATAAGCTTCGTGACGTCTCAACTCGAAATATAAAGTATTACCTGTAAACGAAAGACTAGACACGTTACTACACTTTTATTTAACAGAAATTTAGAACTGCTCTTTTCAGTTCTGGGTGTAAAATTGAAAAATATGTGACGTCACACAAGGGAGTGGGGGGGGAGTCCCACAAATGTAACCACCTGTGACAAGGACGGGGGTCCAAAAAGCATAAAATTCGTGTGACGTAATTTATAAATGGTCCTTAACTCATACTTCAAGCCCTAAAACTAGCAACATGTGTGCAATACAAGATTTCTTATCTTTAAATTGTTTAGCTACGTAAATATCATAAGCAGCGTGTCTGGATATAATGATAGGCTTAGTTAATGTTATCTTATCTCTGTATCCCCATAAATGGTTTCAACTTCGTACAGGGAGCGCACAAAATCCAAACCAACCAAAAAAAATTTTGGTACAGATGATTTTTCAAAAAAATGATATATATATCGAACGCTTATTTTGTATTTGGTACCTAATGGTTTTGTTTATTATTTAAATTAAAAGTTTTCCTTAAACTCTATGCTATGTAGGTACGTACAATATTGTACCGAGCAAAGTTTTAAATAAGCCATTCTAATAATAGCCCAACGTAGAAATATCGATTTAACGAGGTTTATAGTTTGTAGATAAGGCAATTTCTGTTATATAATTTTATGTTACCGCTACAATAAATTAAGGTCACACATAGCACGTGATCGTGCTAATGAAACCGATATTTTTTTGACGTTTTAGAAGTTTTTAAATAACCCAGCTTTATGGTAAGTTGTTAGCAATTTTTTCATTATAGTCATTATTGTAAACGGTTGTATTATCATTATTATGAAAATAAGAAAAAAAAACAAGCAACCTGTATCAAAATTTTGCACTTTGTAAACCAGCTAAACGCTTTTAAATATTTTACATACTTGTCTAAAAAGTTTTGATCTAAGCTTATATTTGAGTGAATTTGTAAAAAATTGGTATACTAGATTGTTCTTATCTCTGGTAACCGGTTTCTCAAAATCTTAATGTATTCTTTGTATATGTGCCCGTTTCCTTATTCCCGCGATCATCACTAACCTATGCCCCTGATACACGTTCAATGGTCTTAGATAGCGATGCAACGGAAGTGTCGTAGCGGAAGCAGAAACGGAAACAGATGTCAAAAGTAAATTTAAGCGAAAACGGAAACAGAAACGGATGCAGAAGTGGAAGTGTAAATACTTTGAAAATAAATAATTTCTTTACAAATAGATTAGATAAATATATTTTTTTATTAAATTAACATTCAAAATTAAGTAGCGGTAAGTTATGTTTTATGAAAAGTAGTTTGGCCGCTTTTGCACCTAACAATCTTTTCCGGTGTTATTCGTATATAAGACTATCTCAGCTAAATAATTGGTCACTGGCGACGCTGCTGGGAGGAGTGATGCTAGTGAAAGAATAAGATTTATACCGCGAATCTAAATACGTCGCAATCCACGCGCCTCCCCCGCTGCTTCTGCACCTCTCTCAACCGTCGTAAACTTCCGATCATATTTCCGTTATAAAAGTTGCGGAAACAGAAGCAGAAGCGGATGTGAAAATGCGCGCGGATCTTCCGCAGTTGCGGATGCAGATGCGGAGGTCTGTTGCATCACTAGTCTTAGAGTAGAAGCATGTTTTGAACAATTTATAGGCCATAATTAAATTTACCTTTCTCGTTGACAAAATATGAGTATATGACTTGAACAAGATCGGTGCTTCACTTTCTATTGTACCTGATTTATTGTTTCATAGTTATCTAAATTTCTGTAATGATTATTAATATAACGATGTTTACCCACCATGCTAATACATACTTTTGATGTCACAGCGTCACACACTTTGATCATATATTTTTCTTTTCGAAGTTCGTATCGTTTCCAGATTTATCTAGAACGTTTTGCATCTATTTCTGTCCTCAAACTGCATGTTTTTGTTTATTTTTATCCGCATGTTTATTTAAGGGGAATATGTTAGTCTTCCTCTATTATGATTATGAGTTAGGATGCATATTATCATATTTATATCAATTACTTTAGTAGGTCATCATTACCGCTTGTTATTCAATGCGCTGCTGAAGCAGCGTAAAAGTTATGCACAGGGTTATTACCTGTTAATAAATGGACAAACTTTGCCAGGACAGGGTCCCCGCCTACTTGTACTTTGATCAGAAAAGAGGACAGTGACGTCGACCTCGACGTATTCAGACGTATCAATAGCATCGACGCATGCGTAACCGTTTGTCACTGTGTGAGTAAGAGTCTGGTGGAGCACGCGGTCGGTGCGTGTCCTATAGCCATCTCGCTTGAACCTTATATCTGCATCCTCGTCATCGCTCTCGAAACCGCTGGGGGCACGGGGAAGTTTAAAATACCTTCGCGTTGAGGGTTAGCGCTCAGTAGTGTTCAAGCTGCGCTTCAGTACAGTTGAAACTCTTTCACTTTGTGACGTTCGCAAATACTGTGACTACTTTTTTGTATTGTATATTTGTGGAGGCTGTTAGCTGAATTGAAGCCTTGAGTCCCGTCAACTGCAATCGGTTGAGAAATTTTTATTATTGTTAGGTAAGTCGTGAACATTTTGGAATGCTTATTTTCACAGAATAAAAAAAATAATAAAGGAGTATAAGGATACCTTAACAATAGTCACAGATAAAAGTTATAAGAGACTGGTAATTAAATTGAACGAACAAATATATTTCTGTCACAATTTGGTTAACTAACGGTATACAGCAGTTAATGGCCGACTTGTTATACTGAGTGCTTTCTCTTTCAACGTATTCAAGGGTTTAGCTACTTTGGTATAGAGATAACTAATCACTTTCCATTAGAAACACTTATTATAGAGATTGATTATAGTACTTTTTATCAGTTAAATATTACATATGTTTCGGTAGCAATAGGTTTTTGAATAGAGGCAACGTATTCAATGAAAAAGATTTATGTGAATTGAATTTCTAAAATGTCTTTTGATAAGAATATTTCATTCTTCCAAGGTTCAATGTTTTTAATTAAATAGCTATAAATGTAAAAATTACTCGCTTCACTGAATTAGTAATCGTTCACGTGAACGCACGGTGTCGGGTCGGTAACTTGCTATTTAAAACTTTTTCGAACCTACCTGCACTTTTTTCATCGTGTGGATCGTCCTTTTTTTGTTCAAGGTAGTTAAGAAACAGGTTTGACATTCACAATGAGATCTCGAAAGTTGGGATTTTGGATATTATAATAATTTCTCATGGCACAAAATCCAACAGTTGTAGTGCATGCACTATCAGCTTTTGGGGTTTCTATTCTAAGTAAAGATGTAACTAAATTAAGCTAAAGCACACGAACTATAATATTGGTATTCATTAACATACTTTTATCGTCAACATTCTCATACTGAATTACACTTCCTGTAATACAGAAATACATTTTTAGATCAATAGATTTTTAGAGAATGTTCTACAGCGGATGTTAACAACGCGATAAGCGCTGGAACATAGACGAAATTCTAAATCGATCAAATAATATTGTGGACTGTGATCCCTTCGTAACAATACTAACTCAACATCTAGAGAAATTATAAAAAAATGACCATTTCACATTTCATTAAAACTGTTCGTTTTATTTATTCTACATAATGTTTAGTCACATTATCAACCAAAATAGATAAGAATAGAGGAAATCCTCTTATTGTTTAATTTTTAATTTCCTTCATGAATCACGTACTTTTCGTCTAAGAATGGAAAATAACCACAAATCATAGACATGTTGTGTCCTTTAAGTAATGTTTAGTTGTACAAATAATGTAGCCTACGTCACGTCTGATGGCCTTATAACGGTAGCTGAATAATATAGACTCTCAATGAAATATAACTGCTATATTTAGAATTATGGTATTTTGAATTATACATATACAATATATACAGTTAATAAATTTCAGTTCGTTAGTTAGCGTGGGCTTTTTTGTTGGTTTTTAAGGGAGATGGTGATCCTTTATGAAATACGTGGTATTTTGATAACAGAAATTACTTGCATTCATGGGTTGAATTGCTCAACAGATGTGTTATGAAATTGTCGTAAACTCGCGTCGTGCTGCAATAAATAGAAATGAGGAAATCACTCACTCTGGGTAATTCGAGTCTTTTGTATTATTCTACAGTGAAAGCCCGGAAGAATGTTGTTGATAAGTTTAAGTATTCTGGCAAATCCGACATCAGATCACAAGGGACATAGGTTAGTTCAAGGAATTCCCTTCCAAAGTATTTTTTATGTGCTATTCAAGTTATCTAAGTCAAATCTAAGTAACAGGCTAGGTAATAAACGACGTATATGAATAAAATACGGTACTGTGTAATTGTAAAATACATAATTTATTTTTGTGAAAGTGGTGACAAGATCTGACTTTCTAGGAATTTGTTTTAGTTTCTTGAAGCATTTCAAGAACAGCGAACAATCGTTTAGTTCGTTGTCTTATTTTCCTCTTCTAAAATGTATATTTATGTAACACAATCAAAATAGACTAATTTATTTAGACACGTAGGCCATATCCATCCTTGTTGTAAACTTACCATTAAGATCTATTATATCTCATATATATATATATATATAATATACTTGATAGTTTAAAGAGGAAAGGTTTAGTTAATATATCTCCTAAGTCCTCCATATATTTTTCGTGTAAAGATTTTCACCGTTCATTTAATAATATTGTAATGAAGTACTATCACTTCAAGGCAAGCTTTAATAATACTATAATGTTAGTTTTGTATACTACCTTTTTATTTTGAAAAATGAAATAATTTGTTAGCAGACTTGTGAAGAATTTGAAGAGATAAAATGCCCGCTAACACAGCTATGGATCTGCAAGTTGAGGAGACCCCTGTAGCGTTGCAGCGTTTGTGGAACCTGACCCGTGCTCGCCTCACTGGCGCATCCACTGCTTTAGATGTTGCACCTGAATTAGTTGAGACCTTACCTCACGCTCAGGTAATTATTATTGGCATAAGTAGAAATTCGGTAATCTAATGAAATCTGCAAATATTTTTATTTATATTTATATGAAATTTATCGAAGATTACATAACAATACAAACAATAAATATAAGTACTTACTATGTTATATGATTAAACTTGTAAAATAATGCATAATCATGAATTATATTTCGTCAGTCTGTATAAGAATAAATCTCGAAGTAAGTCAAGGACTATTATACAGACCTACATATATTATATTGGCCTCTTTTCTTATCATTAAATACTTTTTACATATCTATAGACAATATATAACAATATATTTTTGCATACCTAATTAACTCAAGATAACCTTTTATTTAGTAAATAATAACTAATTCTGAATTATTATGGTTGTTTTGTTCTAGGAATTGGAACACATTCCGAAGGTGTTTTTACCCATTTCTGGTGACATTGAAAGCGATGGTGAAGAAGCTTTCCCTGAGATTGAAATACCTGTAAGTATATATATTACAGCCAAAATCTAGCTTGACACAACGTTTACACACATGCAAAGAATTTTGGCAACAAATTGAGGGCGTAGCTTGTCGGAAACTGATTACGTATTTTTGATAGACGCCAGAAAATTAAAAATAGAAACCTAGAGTAGACTTCGTAAATATTTTGGGATGGGTTTTAAAAAAGGAAACATCTTTTTACATGCTTTTCTAGTGAGGTTTACCAATAATATAAAATCAATCCATGTCATTTAAAAGTGAGTAAAGTGCCACGGTGCACTGTGGCACTTTACTTACTGTAAATTATGAGTGAAACTGTAATTAACGAACGGCTAAGACTATGACACGCTTACCGGTATTGTTATGATTGTTATTCTCAACTCCGTCCGTTGTTTATAAATTTCTTGAGGTGAGTCGTTTCGCGTCTTTGCGCATTGGATTCGCACTCATTGTTATCGTTTTTCCTTCCTCTTCCATGTCTAGACTTCAAATTCATTACGTAATATGATAACAAGTCTCTAATAAATATAGCGATAACAAAAGTTTTACAAGTAATTATATCTATTGGGTATTTGATAGTCTTCTCCACAATTTAGCAGTTGTTCTGCTTCATAAGTTCATTCAATAATCAGAACCGTTAAGGTCGACAGAGTAAAGTTGTGAGGCTTCGAGCGACGACTGTATTGTCTCCAGTCCAAGGTCATAGTCACGATAAAAAAAATTAGGACAGTGGCAGCCGCTATAATGAGAAACATCGCGTCAATTCTGTTAATAAAAAGAACGCGTAGGCGATGCGGAATTCGCGAACATCGCATATTCGCAACACAGACTGTAAAGAAATGTTCTATAAATAACACACTAATATATCGCCGGACTTTACTCCGGTTTGAAGACGTAAACATATCAATTTCTTTAATTTTAACAAAGTTTACGTTGCGTAGTTGACTATCTCACTCGATTTATTGAATACTAATTAAGGTCAATGAGTTTCAATCATCTTTGTAAAGTGATGACAACAGTTTATTTATACGCTTGGATTCCTTCGGCTTCAAATACGCGTTGAGTGTCATTAGAATTGTTTCTCAGAACGCAGCTGAAAGCTTTTATGCGTATACGTTTTGACACTTTATTTAAAAAAATTGTGTAAGGAACCAAAAGTAAGCATTGTTGCGAGTCACCATGCTTTAAAATGAGCAATAAATATGACGTAATATTTCTTAATTACAACGTAATTTCATAATATTGGCAATGGTTGTAAAGAATCACATGAGCGCCAGTGTTGTGCCAAAATACTCTTGAATGCATTGACTGACTTCCTTTATTCTTTCGCGGAACGGGCTTTAGTTCGGTCATTGTACTTCTCATATTAAAACATTATTTATCACTTCACTTTAAATCATGGTCGCATTAAAGGCAAATTGCGATGAACCCGAAGATTTGTTTGATTTATTAGAAATTCAAAAAGAAGAGCCGGTGCGCAAAATAATTTACTTTTCAGTTAATATATTCTTTAAAATAGTATGGTATAATAAAGATTGGTAAAATTTTAGGAAGCCGATGTGACTAATAAGGGCTATTGGAGTCAGAGTGCGTACAACAAAGAGGTACTATTGGACGCCAGCACTTTGGGCGATGTTCCCGCTGTATACCGTGTACCCGCTCCGGCGCCGCACCAAATGCCTGTTATTGGCGTGTACATCGACCCCCGTGTCAGAACCGGCTTCAGATACAAAGTTAGACCAATGCAGGTGAGATGAGTAATATAATTTATTCTAAAACTACTGGATAATACACAAAGGCAGGTCTGTGGGGAATAGTCTCATAGCTTATTAGGGAAGTGTAGATGATTGCAATGTCAACTACGAGCATGTGCATGCAATCCTCCACATTTCCCAGCTAAATATAGCATTATTAGATAAAGATGTGCAATTGACGACTGTTCCTTACATGACCACGTTGAATGTTGCTTTATCATCGTCAAAATTATTATGTAAATCTATCTGAAATCGCTTTTGTATCATCAATGTGGGAGCAAATCCTGTGGAAAAAAATAACGGAAAAACATGAAGATCCATTTCAATTCAGGCTAAATTATGTTGTAACTGGACTGTACATGAGACGGCTACGCCGATGGTGGACTCCTAAGAATCGTACCGTGATTGTATTAGCAGTAGACTTTAGACGTACTATCGCGTTGTTAATTCCATTATCCTAATACTTTTCAATTTTAAAACTATTAAAAAAAAACATCTTTATCAGTTTTGTTAAGTAATATTTCATTTTTAAGGAGAAGTATAACAAATCGGTTATGGTTAGATCAGAACATTTTTGCAAGAATAATAAGAATCCTTTACAGAATCAAGAGGATGGTGAGTTACTTCATGTCTTACAGAAATGTTCATGGAATAAGTGAATATTCTTGACAGCTAATTGGTGATATTCTTATATTTCTGTCTAATACTAACATTACCTACAACAAAAATATAAGAATGTTCGCTAAGTTCCATATTTCATAACCACAATCGATATTATTATAACAATAGTTAAGTGTTATTTTAATCTTAAGACGCATCTTTTATCAGTTCATTTTTAGTTCCAAATTGCGCGATATATAAGGTTGTCAGAAAACAAAAATATTTTTGGAAAATCGGTTGTTAAAAGATTTGAAAATACAATTATTAAACGTTCTTCAGTCCCTAATTTGTGTAGCAATAAAATATTTCGATAGCAACCTTGTACAAAAAGCGTGTAAAGCTACTGCTATATCATCCGTTGTCGATTATTAATATCGTATATGGCTGACCCAAGTTCTAAAACATTTGCTAGTCGGATTCAGCAGTCCAGATCGATTCGATCAATTAGATTAGCCGGGTGTTAGTTCAATGAGTAGCGGTGTCCGTTGATGATATTTCAGAGTGTAAATCTTATCAACAATCAGCACCGCTAACTTGAGTGTGTATTCGCCACTGGTTGTGTGCACTTGCCGTTGTAGGCGATGGTATGTGGATCGCCCAGTTTTTCAGACCCCCGCCCAGAGCGGCGTTCAGTCACATACAAACTTCAAGAACTTCGGAGAGACCCGACAGGGCAAAAGTGACATACTGGCTGGCAGCATGTTATGTCCGCAATAGGTAAACCATAAGTATCATTCATAAGGGCATTACGCCATTGTTAATCATATCAATGTTCTATTTAAAAAAAAGACTTGCTTTGGTGGTGCTGATGTGATTATTTTTTCATCTCATTGTGTATGCTAAAATGGGACAACCAAAATTAGTCACTTATCATAATAATATTTACTGCATTCAACATTTTTAACACCAAACTCGTAAGTTTAATAATTCGAAAAAATAGTCATTATCATACCTGATTATGTAATTGTTTACAGAAGTAATTAAATTAAATTCGTAACTGTTTTGTAAGAATGTTAATATTTCATACTTTTGGACTAATTTTAAAATTTTTATAAATATTTAAATTTAAAGTTGGAATGAAAAAATATTCAGATATTTTATTAACTCTTTTGACACACAAAAAGTAATTGGACGTTTAATTTTTCAGGCTCTGGATGCATCCGCGTTGTCAGTGAAGCCGAAGTACTTGTTCGGAGGCAAGGCCCTTACCTTGCAATCTATCGGACGTGGATTTGCCCGAAGATTAACATTTGAGCCCCTCGACTCCAAACTCAATGATAATGACAACTATTTTTGGACCGACTCTAGGCCTGAAGGATTTGTATTTGAGATTGAGGCAGTTTCTATTGGAGACAAGTTTACTATTTATGACGCAAACCACGAACCGCAGGGCGTTTTGGAAGTGGTCCAACAGCAGGTAATAATAACAATAAAACCCAACATGTTAATAAAATATTCTGGAAAATAAAATATTCTAACTATTGGTTATCCTCTACAGAAGAATCAAATTGAAATTGAGCAGAAGATACTCGAAAATGGATCTATTGACAAGAAAATTAAGATCAACACCCTTTGCAAAGTCGAATGGTATGAAAACGATGGTGCAACGAAATTGGTACCTGTAACTGGAGTGGCTATCGTGAAAAAGGGTAGAGGAAACGCTACTGTATCTCGAGTGGTGAACGTTGCAATTGGTATCAAACAACTAAGAAAAGGTTACGAACTCAAACCTGGTGTAGAATCCTCCTCTAGAAGGATTAAGGTCAACGGTGCAGAGGTGAAAGACATTCCATGCCAATATTGTATTGTTGGTTTAGAGAGATACGAGCTGCCTGTTATTGGTAAATACATTTTATTTATGGATTTCTGTACTTTGAACTTTTGGTGTAATAAGCGAGTGTACTTAATTCTATTTTTATTTACAGGGACATACGTGGACCCCCGGATCATTCCTGGTTTCTACTACCGCGCGCGTCCGGCTGGCTGCAGACGGCATCTCTTTAGCGGTCGTAGCATGTTACTTCAGTCCATCGGCATGGGCTACGGAAAGCGCATAACGTTCAAACCTGATACACTCAACGCACCTGAAAACTACTTCTGGTCTGACTCTCATCCTGAAGGTCTCGGTATGGAGCCTCGTGCCATCCAACCAGGAATGAAATTCACGATAACTGGAAATGGGGTGTGTATTAGCAGAGATTAAAATTTTATACTCATCGTATTTAATTATATTTAATTTAACAATTATAACTAATATATATATATCAGTGTCAATTCAGTTTTTATCACTATAAACGTATGATGTTTAGGGAAATATAATTAGTAGGTACTTAAATACCTGGAAATCTAAACAATATTTGTTTGTCTATAGCTGTTTCATCAAATTAACGGTATAATTATAAAATAAATTAGATCAAATCCATCTTAATATGAGCGTCACCGCCTCCTACTCATTTGTGCCATTGTGAAAAGACATCGGGGCGCCCAACGAGAGAAGAGATATCAAATTAGAACGAACAAGAAAGATTACGAGATGATTGATATAGGTACATAGTAGGCCGCATTTTTTCAAGTCTGTGATTTTGCATCTTTTTCAGGGGCTCTACAATAATTATATTATTAAATAGCAACGGCAATAGATTTAATGACTCTTTTTTTAGTGTTTTATTAATAAAGATCCAGTCATGAAAAAATGCAAACCGACATGAAAAATATTCATGTTATTGAAACCTCTCCATGAATTGGATATTTTATGAATGTAATGATTAGAAAACATTATAGTAAGATAATTTAAGCAATAGGCAATCGGCAAATGTTAGGTTCAGTCCATAAATTTAGAAATTAAATTTTTAATTAATTTCAAAGTTTTCTGTTTTTTTATCTGTTCTACAAATAGCGAAAAGCAAGCCACCATGACATTACGTCATCACGTCAGTAAAAAACTTTTTTTTCCTCCTGTGTATTGAACCTAAGTATTACCATTGACAACGGTTTTTGTAATAGCAGAAAAGAGCGAGTCTACCCAGAATAAGCTCTTGTTTGATAGGATTTTTTTGCCATGAATCCCGATTTTTTGTTCTGCAAAGTTATGGAATGTTTCAACATCGATGTAGGATTTATTGTTCCATCTCACGAATGAGCAACATGATGTTTAACGTTTTATAAAAAATCAAATGCATTTTCATGCCACTTATCGATTGAATAAAATTTTATTAAATTTTCTGGTGGTTTACTGTTCCTTAAGATCAAATTAAAACACTTTTCAAAATCATTTTTTTTAAACCGTTTGGCCCCAGTGATGTGACCCGTGGGGGTATGGTATGTCGGACTCGAACCGATAAAAACCACGCAGTGTTCCGTCACTGGGTCTTATTGCCGGGGCCTCAGGTGTACTCCAGAAAGGAAATCCCTGTGAACCCCGGCAGACTCGAAAGATCGAGAATTTAAAGAGCCGCGCAGAACACTTAGCGCCGCCGTGTCAGGCCTGCTTCTGCTAGGGTGACAGATAGCCCTGTCCTTCGCCCTCAGGCAAGCGCTCATGCAGCCCGGAGATCGATTTGCACCCTCCGGCGCCTACGGAAGACCACTAGTTATCTCCCGTTTCCTTACCGCTGCTTCTTTGGCATGCATCACTACCTAACAGAATGAAGCGTCGGAATCCCACGCACTATCGCTCTGGACCATACACATAACCATGGTCTCCAGCGTGAAGCTACCCATACCGAATTTATTTTGCCCTAATAGCATTCGATTATTTGACTACAGTATGTTTAAGTGTCAAATAAAAAAATGTTATTGGAATATTATGTTGATTATTTTTACTCTAACCAAAATGTTAAAGTTTTAAGAACAATTTTGCTTTCAATGTCTTAAAAACTAGGTAGAAAGGTACTTCTGATTCGTAAACTGTACATTTTTTTATTATTTCCTGTAATTTAAAAAATGCTTTAAAGATAAATGCCTCCAACGCTGCCACCGTAGCCGATCTGAAAAAGTCAGTGCGCCGCCGCCGACCTTAGATCCATTGACGCTCATATCTAAATCCATCGGATTAGGATGAAATTATACTTTCATTTTCTTGTGATCATTTGGGTCAGTGAGGTAGAAAGTTAGAACGTACACACATTGGCAATGTGCCACACGCGCACATTAATTCGTTGAAAGATAAATTATTACTATATACTTTTGTCTGATTAAATGTAGTATATAAATAATATACTGTTGTAAGAGCTCAATACTTTGGCAGACAGACAATTTCTAATTGCTTTTACTTTGGCTTCTATCCAACGAAACATTGATCAAATAACCTTGGCAATTGTTTTGGAATCTTTTTCTATTTATACTTATGTTTGTATTGTTTCGTTGTTCACAGGGTCTGTTGGGAGAAGCCAGCGTATTCCGTGCCGATTTGCCCCAAGTGGAAGAAAAAACTGAATATGTAGACGTACCTGGAAAGCGCGGCAAAGCTGTGGAAAAATACATTCATGTCGACGTCACTTGCCACGTGAAGCTAGCCACTACCGGTGGCGGGTCCGTGGACTCAGAAGTTCACTTAATGAAAGTGTCGGGAGTGGCACTCGTCCGTAAGGAGCCAGGCCAGTCCGTCGCCAAGCTGTCCAAGGTCTTCAACGTCGGTCTGGACTCGCAGTTGAACCTACTGTTCGCCCACTCACAGACCGAGCTGACCTTCCATCCTATGCCCTAAATACCTTTCGAGGCCCGAATGGTATTGCAATACCAGTAGGGGTTGTAACCCAAATTGCTGTATTGTAATACCAAACAAACTACCTGGCGCGACCTAGGTTCCGTCAAATGCCAATCGATTGGTTTCGAGTTGTAACCGAGAGGCGGCCAACGTTTGTTGGAATAAGCCGCCGCTGCCGGTTACTCGTTAAGAGTACTCGTTTCAGCTAAAAAAGTTGTACTCATGAGCTGCTTGTCATCTAGCTCTCACTACTATCACTTTTTTGCGAAGACTTCTATAGCCACACTAAACGGTTGCTACTATAGCTACTATCGCAAGTTTCTGAAACTCTTTGAAAACAGACATCGCCTAAAACCCACCCGGCCAGATCTGTCTACATTGATGTTTTTCTTATAATTTGAAAGTAACAGTAGGTATAATCAGTATTGTAACCATATTTATTTCGTATAATTTAAGCAATACAAATTAGAATCTTCAAAAGTTGTACCGGAGAGAGTAGCAAAAGACTAGAGTATTAAATGATTTCATTCTATATTTTTTGGGACACAAATGAATTTTATTTTCCGTACGTATTATTGTAAACATTTAATAAAATAAATCTGATGATATTACATGAAAACATGTTTTTATTTTTAAGAACCCTTACTACTAATATAATTTTTCACATAGCATTTATGTGTTGAGTTTTGACAGTTGATTTTATCCATTTCACTTTATATTTTGTATAAAATACAAGAAATGAAGAAGAGTCGATAGATGAATAAAAATTTGTTTTAAATATCATTTTTAAAACATACTTCTGTCTTTTTTTCCCACCTCTAAGTTTGTAATTTAATAAAATAATATATATGGGTATACTTCAAAAAAATAAATAATATGTATGATTAATGCATGACTTAAAACATGTCGTCATGGATTTTGATACCATGAAATCGTTATAATCGAATAAATATTTTTATCACATTTATAATCGTTATCCAAATATTTTAATAATCTCAACAATTAGAATTATTTCTATATAATTGGGTAATATTCTATTTTACCCCTGATAATTTTTATGTTCTGTCGCCATTTGGTTGCATTTTCTTGTATCTGTCTCAGTGTCTCAAGGGAGTTATATTCAAACCATCTCAACAAAATGTTAGTGGGATAAAGAAAGAGGTAGTACAAAGAATATCGTCTAAAATGAAAAACCTAAGAAAAGTTTTCTGCACTTTTTCAAGTAGGAGGTAGCTAGTTTTTAGGGTTCCGTTTCTCAAAATGAAAAAAGAAACCCTTATAGGATCACCGTCATGTTGCCCGTCTGTCTGTCAAGACCATTTTTCTCAGGAACCCGTGGACGCATCTTAAATTAATACCAAATACTTATGTCTGCAGTCCGTTGAAACTGTAACAAAATCTAGCTAAAATGACATAAAAAAATAGTTTTTGTGATTACAAACTTATGTTTTGAGGTTGGAATGTTGATTTTATCGTAAATCTATGCATGTGAGAGCATTTTTAGAACTGCAAAGATAAGTTTGTCTTTCGGAAAAGATGGTCATACTATCTTCATACAAGATTGTTGGCTTACGGAACCCTTGGTACTCGAGTCGGACTCGCACTTGTCCGGTTTTTTTGCTATGGAATCCAAACGGGAGCACTGGTCTCCAACTTACCAAGGCGTATAATTGTAATTACAGTAGAACACGAAGCGATACAAGCTTTTCTTTTGACTCTTCTCTTTGCAAGCTTAAAGATGACGGTCATTAGCATTCCGATACTATATGACGTATCTTTCTTTAGATACTGCAATTGCAAACCTAGTCACTCACTTTATTAAGCAGTCGAAAATAGTAATATGAACGCCGTTTTTTAAGCAACAAAGTTTTTGCTCGAATATGGCGCGCCTGTAAATAAGTGGTTCCTGGTGTCAATTATTAAATACTCTCAGAATCAGTAATCACTTGTACGTGACCAACCCTATCCCACTTCCAATGGACCTCTGTCGAACTAACTCCTATTCACCAGCAGAAAAAAGGTATGAAAAAGTAAGAAGGCTATATATATTACTTTCAGAGCCTGGTTTTCTGTGGCTTGGAGGTATTATCATACCACTATGCAAGTATCTGCTGGCGTATCTGAAATATTAAATTTTATCGAGTAGGAAGTTACGTCTCACAAATCTTATATAGACGCAAATACTAGCTTTTGTAAAAACCGCCGGCATGTAACGCAAATCCATAAAAAAGCAGAAGAGTTTGCTTAAATGCATTACTCTTAAAAACTCGAATTCCACATTTAAGTAATCAGCATAATAATATTTATCTATTGTATACCTGCCCTGGTTTTGGAGTGGAGACTACGGACCGGAAAGCGCAGCGTAGGACGTCCACCAACAAGGTGGACCTATGACCTTATAAAGATCGCAGGTTGACAGTGGATGCAGGCCGCTTCCAACCGGTCTTCTTGCAGGTCATTGAGGGAGGCCTATGTCCAGCATTCCGTCCTATGGCTGAAACGATGATGTTGATGATACCTACCCTGTAACCTTTCATCACAACCGGGATTTCTAACATAAACATTTATTTCGTTTCATCGTTTTTTTTTTAGAAAATAATCAACAAACGGTATACACCTTAAATACACAAATATCTGTTGAATTTAGAATCTTAATGAAATGTTATGTAGGAACGTACCTTCTTAAGATTAATGTAGAGATAGTTGGAAAAGCAGTATTTAAATCTAACAAACGTGTATATTCTTTTCTTCCACCACGGTTGTCCGGGGCTTTAAATTCCCGCTCTCTTGACCATATACATAGTTGATAAAACTTGTAAATTGCATGCATGAACGCAAAGCATTATGCTCTTTTTTTGGCACGTCATTCTATTTATTAGAGAAATAAAGATGTCTAAAATCGAAACAGTCACTATAAAATGTTGTTAGTTCAATGTAAGAAACAATTAAATAGATTTTGCGGTAGAAGACCTGTGTTGCGAGACTTGGGTTTTTATATGTAGGTATATTAAAGGATCGTTAATAAATGACACTGTACCTACTCATATCCACTATTTATTTTACCTAGCTAGCTATCTATCTCTTAACAGTGTCAGCGACGAAAAAATTTTATGAACTGCAAAAGAAAGTTAATAATACCATATCTATTATATAAAATTATACAGTTATTCATGCAGTTTGATATCCAGAAAACAGGACTAAAATTGTAGTGTGTTTGAGTTTTTACTTGCTTAAGAGGTTTAACACTAATTGTGTTAAAAATTTGAAACTTGTGTGTCTGCTAAATTTTTATGAATTCTTGAAATGTACCTCAGAATTGTTATGATCGGTGAGTGAGTGAGTCAGTGATAAAATTAAGGAACTTTCACTTGCAACAGTTCTTCAACTGCAGGTTGAAATTTAATATGATTTGAAAATATATTCAGTATGTAAGGTGATGATGGTAAGGCTGTGCCTTGTTTTTTAGCTAGACTTGGCGGGGGCACACACTTTGTCAATTACTTTTTGTTCTTTTAACAAGCTTTTATTTAACTTGCAATGTTTGTATGTATGTGTCCAGCACTAATCTTGGAAGCTAAATTAGAACCAATTACCGATGTCCGATTGGGCTCAAATTTAGTGTACATATGTATCTTCGGTGACAATACAATAATATGGTACCATGGAAATGTTCTGATGATGGAACCGGAAAACGGCCATACGAACTTCTTAACTAAACAAGATAAATCCATCGAGTTTGGGCTCATTTATACAAGTATATAGAGGATAACCAGGTATCATGTAGCACTTAAGTACTCACCAAGATATGATAATAGATTCGGAAGGTGTTCATAGGAACTTCTGAACTGAACAACATAAACCAATCCAGTTTGGGCTCGATTGATTCGTCTTGAGAAGTACTTTAAAACATCAAATCTACACTTAAATAAAACTTAGTTTGTGTAAAAGCTTGTTTAAAAAAATACAATTAATTTATTTAACATCGTATCGTGTAAAATAAGAATATAGTAAAAAGTGTGTATTATAGTAAGTAAAATATATTATTTTTTTTTCTTTATTCGATTAGTGGGTTTTGATCCAGGAAGGATATGTCAATCTCATAGTAGAAATACTTTACTATTTTACATCTTATATTTTGTACATTCTTTTTTCTTACTAGTTCCGTCCAGTGCTAGCCACAGTAGCCACGCTGCTAAATAAGATCTTTTTCGATAGACACGTGAGATATACCTACATGTTTCAATGGCGTTTATTATTTTCAGATGTAAGCTTCTTATTACCATAATTATGTACGAATGTTGTTTTCCTTTCTTTATTCTTTTTGTATAAGAGAAGTATCGAGAACAAATAATCACTCTGTTTATGGCTTTCATTGACATTAACAAGGCCTTCAATACTGTCAAGCAGAAAGGGCTTGTACGGTGTACACTGCACCGGGGAACATCCGGTGTTCGCCTAAGCTCCTGAGCCTCCTTCTCTCCTTCAAATCCTTTTACGAAGACATGATAATTGCTGTAGTTTTATGTATCTGACAATACCAGAGGAGTGCGACAAGGCTGTGTCTTGGCGCCTACCATGTTTGGAATATATTTTTCGTTTATATTGAGGACAGCTTTTGGCGATCAGCATCTGCCATCTGCATAAGAGGAAGGACGGAAAGATGTCTAACATGTAGAGACATGTTAGACATCTTTCCGTCCGTCCGAAGAAAGCAGTTTCTTTTAGACCGAAGGAGAGCCTTCGGTCTAAAAGAAACTGCTTTCTTCGACAGCCTTCTTTTTGCCGATGACGCTGCTTTCGTTGCTGACTCAGAAATCGAGCCCGATCGAGCGAGAGAGAATGGTTAATCTATTGTTTTGGGTCTGTTCTCTGTTTACTACCTAGGGTCCATCATCATGGACAATATCTCCCTAATTGAGGAGATTGACATTCGCATTGGCAGAGCCGCGACCATGTTTCTGAAGTTTAGCATACTCGTGTACGTAGCTAAGACATGGACGACTTAGCTCCTTCTACATGTGTTGCCTACGGAAGATCTTGGGATTATCATGGCAAGACAAACAAGAAGGTTCTAGAATATCACAGCTGCCTAGTTTGACCACGCTTCTTAAACATATGATGGAACCTTCTCGATCTTCACTTTATTTAACGTTCTTCTGGGCTCAGAAGAGAACGCAAGGAGACATATAAGGGGCCATTGCCTCGCTTTAAAGATTAAAAGGAAGAAAGCCCATAGTCCAAGAGAGACATGGCCGCATTCAGAATTTACTACCAATAATGGGGAATGCTGAGAAGCGAACGGAATTTTGGGATGAAGCCTGGTTCGATGCGCTATCTGAAAAAAAGCATAGAAGACATCAAGGTAGCTCAATGTTATCAATCGCAATATACTCACATCATGCTTATGGCAATGTGTGTCATTCTCGAACCGGTCTTTACAAACACCAAAAGCTACGTCTGTCTGACGTCTATGTGTAAATAGTTGTTACATTGTATGAGTGTTATCGAATTTTCCCATGTGTTACTTTAGTTAGCCACCTGTTTTACAAGAGGTGCTGTAAGCAAAGTATATATATAGAGAAATTAGCAATCGTGTAAAAATGTGTCGATTATGATAATACTAGAAGTACTGTAATATACCAGTGGAGACATCTACTGGCGGTTGTGTAGTACTATACAGTAAAATAGCTCTTTGGTCCGTACTGTCAAAATGACATTTATGATCTATCCGCTAGGTGGCGGGTCACAAACATTAAGTTTCATGATTTAGTCACAAAGGTCTCTTTTAGGTTTATAATACAAAAAGATTGCTGAATAGATGGCGCTAGTTTTATTTATGAGTTCAATTGCCTCTCTCTACGTAGAGCAAGAACGGTTTTGCAGCATGTTAAACAAGTTATAGTGAAGTATACGGCCACACCTACGAATGTAATGTCGAAAAGATAAAATTAAATGTGTCAGGTATGTAATCGTTTGTATAAAAGGATGAGCCTGATAGATTCTTTTTCTATACGGTATGAAAACACAGAGTTTCATTTTTATAACTTTACACTTTTAATAACTTGTTTCACTATACTTTTTTACTAAGAAGAAGCTAATATTGGCACGGGAATAACATTAATCTTACTACACAAATAATTATTTGATTTCATTACTTATTTCAAGTGAATTTTCTATAATTCTCAATACCTGATTCTAACACATACTTTCACCCATTTCCTTCTTAGCGTCTGTATTATTCCAAGAATATTTTAGTTTTAATATTTACATACCTGAAAGTATATACGTATGAAACGTAAGATTCATGACAAATAAATTGAATGGTCATAATTAACGCATACTATGCATAGAAATCCTAGAGAGAGACGGCTCTTTTTTAAAGATTTTCTGACTGGTCTAGTATTCCTCTCCGTCTTCTCAGGGACTTAATTCCTAGGGTATACCAGAGTTCCTTGCGATGGACTCACTTGTGACGGAACACCATGTGGTTTTAGTCGGTTCGATTCCGACACACCACTTCACCAATAGCCATGGTGTGAGGTGATGACCCATGGAGGTTTCCTCAGGAACAAAAAAAAAAAAAAAATAAAATACCTCTCTGTCTACGAAATGTCTCTGGCGTCTACATGCAGACAACAAGACTATTTAAAAAGAAAAAAAAACAGTTTAGCACAATATTGAAGCCCTGCGGCACTCTGATTTGTAAACCTAACGTATAACTATTTCTCATATTAAATTGATGAAAGTTGTGTATTTTTTCTAAATAAAATTAAATTTGAAGAAAAGGAAATACGCGAGTAACTCTAACTACTTCTTAGCAATGGATATTTTAAGCAGGTGTGGCCGTACACGTTAAGGCGGAGATACGCAAGTTTAGCGGGAACAAACTCTACACTGTACTCGGTACTCGGCCGGCGGACGGCAACCGCGCTGGGGGTCTCATCGTTGCATGCCACTAGTTTAGTTCTACGAAAGTCGCGATGTTCCAAATAATAACTGAAAGACAGTGAATTGGTGCGTTAATACGATTTATTACACGAATATATTACGAACGGTGTACACCATGGGTTATTTTTGGTGCGCTAGTGTTTTGTTATTGTGCATTTTGTACAGTGTCATAAGTTTTAATTTGGAACCAAGGATTCCTGTGATAAAGTCCGGAAAACCAGGCTCCTATTTCGGATTTTCTGTTGCGGAGCACCTAACCATCAAGGGAGATGGATCTCAAATAAGTTGGTGAGTGTAAACTTGTTGTTAATTCACTTAATCGCGTCGTACATACACGTAATGATGTCATATGTGAAGGTCGTCTCCTTCCATATGCTGTATCGGAGTGTTGATCATGTTTCTTTGAATAAAATAACGTAATAAAAACAACACTGTGTCGATTATGATAATACAATTATCAGAATTGCTTATCAAGACTACGAAGTCATTGTAAATGGCAATGATATAGGTTATACTTATGTTAAACATTAAGCAAACTTGTTTAAAGACTTACAATATTGCAACTATTCAATGTTTATAAAACAGTCTACAAAGAGAAGTAAATCTTGTAGAATTTATTCTACGTAGGTACTCCTCCAGTCAAAAGCACTTATCGCTTAAAACAATAGGTTCTTATAAATACAATAGGCGAGAAAAAAAAGTTAAAGGTTTACTGTTCCGAAGGATTGATTATGAAGGTGGACCCCTGATTCTAGTGTATGTTACCTGTCACGTTCAGACCTTTTTCAAAGGTGTGAGAAAAAAGATCGAGGTTACCTGAGTAGTTTTGGCCCAGCCAGCCTGTCATAAAACAATAAAATGTATTGTGACGAAATTCAATGATTTATGATGAACGATTTGGTGGACCACTAAGGTTGCACACAATCATACCGAAATACTGATAGTAAGCATTCACTGTGGCTAGTGAAATTTGTTATTAAGTAACAAATATATATATATTCGTATAGTATTATTTATTTAAGTAGTACCGTATCTAATAAATAAACATAAGTTTATTCTACACATAAAGGTTTTTTACACGTTAGTTGGTACCTACACTATTTACTGAGGTAGTAGTAAGGAGGAAGTATAATTTGCAATATATATCCTAATGTACGCTAAATTCAGTTTTCAGATTCAATATACTTTTTTATTTTATTCTAACATAAACGTAATTTTCATTCTGAATTTTCTCTAAGAAACTTGCTAACCTAAAGACTGTGATCACCATTCGTATATTTAATTGAAAGATGCAATCAGCTGCAAAACCAAAACTATAGGTAGATACCTACTTAGGTACAAATAGTATATTGACAGAGATATTCCTTTTTCAAAATTTGCTTTTGAATAAAAAAAAATATTTCAGATTTAATGTAAGCTCTAAAGGCCATTCAACCTTCTCTTCCGGATATTTTATGAATGAAATAAGAGCAAATTATCAACGTTAATTAGCATTACACAGTGTTTGTACATCCCAGTATCATGCTGACCTAGTGAGGGAGGCGCCAGACGGAGCATTGCACTTCACTGTCGCAGCTAATTCTGCAATGTCACGTCTCATCTGTCATAGTTGTTTCATAAATCAATACCGTTACTTCCGAGTAAGTATGAGGATGTCTGGAAAGAGTGAATATTTAATAGGTCCACCAATTAGACATGTAGGAGCGAAGAGATTTTCACGTGTTGAGTGAGACATAGGGAGGTTATAGTGCAAATTTCATGTACCTATTTACTTTTGAAGAACTAGGATTACAATAGAATAAGGTACTTTATCTAGTTAAACTATATTTTTCTTGAACTTGTCTTGACACGCTACCGCGTGTCTAGATGTGTGTAAGGTATCGAAAACTGAAATAGTGCTTCAGATCATTAGTGCCACATAAATGCCACATTTATTTTTTATAATTTTACATTTCAAAGTTTAAAAATGGAACCTGAGTAAACAGATTTCGTTACTTACATTCTGTATATTCTCCATAAATAGTTGCGAATTAAAATATTATTCGTCTTACAAGGATCGACACAGGCAGATACGGTATTATCTGTTATCATTTTTTTTTATTTCATGATTTTACATTTGACAAAACAACCTATTTTTGCGGTGGCTTTCTCTCTGTTGATCTATAATTTTTAATTATATTTATTTCTTTTTTTAAACTGACGTTTACGAATAATTGATGACTCATTTTATGAAATAAAGATACTGAATTTGAATTTTAAAATATGTAGAACAAGTTATAAAATACCTTGCTTACCTAATGCCTTCTTATTTTCAGGCTAAATATTGGTTCTTAATTAATAAATAAAAAAATAAATCACTTGAGCTTAACAATACTAAATTTTGAAGCCTCAATTTGTTATTTCGTACATGTGTTTACAGAAATTACCATTTCGATGTTTAGTAAAAATAAACTTATTTGCCTTGACATTCTATTACCCACCGTGTTGTTCGTATGATCTGATCAGGTATGACTGTTCGCAAAGAACAAAAAAGTAATCTGTGAAATTGGGACCAATGCCCTTTAGTTTCATGATCGCAGTTGCCAGAACGGATATGCACTTGGCAAACCACGAATGCTACTGTTACATAAATTATCTCAACGTATTTTGTTGTAAGCAACATATTTGGGGCGATTGATCGCTTTTTTTTTAAATTATATGGATATCATATCGTTTTCTATCTCATTAGCTAACGGTGCAAATTAATAAACAATCTAACGTTTATGTAGTTTTATATTTTTTGTTTATTAAATATTAATCCATTATTTTTTATTAAATTATTATTACTTTCAGAATATAAAATTTAAAAAGTTTACGCAGTATCATAATGTTACAAGTGATAGCGTTAAATCTTTAGATTTTCTTCCGTAACACCTAGAACCCTAGTAACAAACTCCATCGGGACAGAATATAAAAGGGACTAGGCGGCTCGACTCTGACATGTCCGTCTTCGCAAACCATGAATTTGCTTCTCATCGACCAAGTTGGTCGATATTCTATTAATTATTTTAGGTAGGTGTATAATATATGTATAATGCTTACAATATAAAGGCTTGCGGGTCTAGTTCAGGCCACATACAGCAGAATTGCATTCTGTTCAATATAAGATTTAAGAAAAGCTAAGCACAACCCTTTTTTCACTTACACCTATTTACGGTTATAAAATACAAAAATACATATGTAAATAATTATATATGGATATACATTTAACCAAAAATAAATAGTTCGGCATCATAATGTTCCTAGAAATTGCCGAATAACTTGAGGGGAAACCCATTGTATCAAATGCATAAAATGAATAGGAAATAACTTTGAAGCGCCAGATAGTTGGTGACCCATAGAGGGAGCTTGAGCGGCGCCTGTTCAAAGCCGTTCATACCGTCTCGCCAAGTATGTTTCTATAACACATATTTTTGTTAGTGAAGTGTTCGACTCCTTGTCGTTTTGAAAAGTAGGTACCTACATAATAATCTAATATATAAAACATACTTGGCGAGACGGTATGAACGGCTTATATAGTTCACTATAACACATATTTTTGTTAGTGAAGAGTTCGACTATCACATGCAAAATTCCCAATAATTTGTATTATATTATCTATATAGATAATATAATTATTTAGAGTAATCAATCAATCCGAGGTAAAAATATTAAATCTTCTGAATGTATTCAACACAAATTTATTTTAAATATGAAATAATAAAATTTACTATGTACTAATTTTGTTTTTGAGATTTAACGCTCCGTTTATTAGTTGTTTACACTTGAAGTCACATTAAAATTAGTGCGGAAATACGAATCTACCAGCGTAATGTTAAATGTTTTGATGTGGAGAAAGAAATAGCAATAGATTAAAATACAAATACCTACTGAGAAGGTAAAATCGAATTACAAAAATAAGATATCTAAAGTAGCATTTACAATAAAAAATTAAATAGCATAGCTACATATAATGACCACTAACTGTAGGTATCTGCTTGTTTCTCTGACGCATTAGACAGACGTGTATTTCTGTGAAATCCTACAGAATTTTTAGTAAAGGCCCTCATAAAATTATTTATTGGGCGCTGTTCCAATTTGCCGGGCTACCACTGAAAGTTTTCCTTGCGGGAAAACATAGTAAAACTGTCTGTCTAACTCTAGAGTATTCAACCTAGGAAATAGTGGTTCGCAAACATTAGAACGATGAGTCAGCAAATAGAATCTGTAAGAAAAAAATAATTGGTAGATACATGTATTGTTTGGTCTGGAAGTGGCGGTAAGTTGATGATAAAACTATTGTGTCGAAATTTCAATCCAATTTGGATATTCCTATCCAATATAGGTTCTACCAACGCTGCAACGTTAACTAGGTGGGTTTACGTTAAACTAAAATGGCGAATCAATACAGGGCCCATCTGATGAAATACGGCTCTTGATCAATGCCAACGCCAAGAGGGGCTTAGTTGGGGGTTAAGTCAACTACAAGTATCTTCAGAAATACATATATTATGTGCCAACTGTACTGTACATGTTTCAAAATATTGACTTCAACATAACTCTATAATTTATAATATAATTATGTTGCAACACTATAATGTATCGTCTGATGCAATTATGTTTTTTTCTCCCAAACAATTGTGTAATTTAAAAGCCAAATTGCGGTAACTTATTTTTTACACGAATTATTTAACGTTTCAAAACCTGTTGCGTTACTATATATTATTTTTAGTGATCGACCGAAGATTGGGTTTCGGTTTCGGCCAAAAAATGTAGTTTTGGCCTTAGTTTGGGTTTCGGCCAAAAATGGCCGAAACTTTCGGAGCAGTGCACCACAGTGTTCGTGAATTGTCGTGTCAGTTCGCCGCAGTCCATCGTTGATCGTATTAAGTTAAGATTGTGTTTTTACTTATACAATTGATATTTTTTTAGTTCAATGGCAATTATTAAGTATTGAACTTCATTCTGTTGAGTTGTAATTTTAAGTGAAAAGATCTCAAAAAATAAATATTAAACTAATCTTAGGAATATTGTGAACACTATAATGAAAATATTCAATACGTCTAACTAAATGTTGTTTTTTGAAAAGTTAAATTCTAAGTGGTTCTTTAGTTCAACATGTTTACTATATATATAGTAAATAATTATATTTGCTACATACATTATTTTTTTAAATTTAACACCATTTCAGTAAGATTATATTTTTTGGTTTCGACCGAAACGTGATAAAATGTGTAATTTAACATTAGTAGTAAGATTTCGTTTTTGTTTCTTGAAGCTAATACCAACTTCGTACTAACTAACATTGAAATCAGATATTCGGCCTGCCCAGTTAGCGCATCTGAAGAGTAGCAGTCACTGAGTTGTAAATTGAAAGAGTTCTTACGCAATAAACGTAATATATCAGGTGGCACAATAGTTTCTTTTTTACTTTTCAATAACAATTTCCATCCTAGAGAAAGATCTCTATGTGGCGGTTGACCTCACACAAATTCAATTAACGGATACAAAATATACCCAGTAGCAATAGTCCATAGAATGAAACTAAGATTACCTATATTGTATTTACTGTTCTATATTTATGGTGTGTATGATCATATTTTTACGACACAAGGATTTGTCAGTGTTTGCTAAGTACAAGATTGTAACTAAATGAAAAGGAAGCGTGAACTAGGATGACTCAGATGTTTCTGATTTACTTTTGTCTAGACTAGTTCAGCTGTCACTGAATCTGGACGGCATCCAATACCTATCCCCGACCTACTCTTATTTATATCCTGACCGAGATGTCACAATATTGGCAATAAATTTCACCCCTATTGCATAATAAATAAAGCTGAAATTGAGTTTAAAGCAAATAGTTTGATAGTTGTATTTTTAATCGGCTCTGTTTTACCAATTGACGATATCTTTGTATTTGTGCTGTGATCTTGTCGGCCTAGTATTGTAAAAATAGGTAAAGTTAAATTTCTTTTCATCTAGTCATGTTGACTGTTGTCTTGTATTTTTACTAATGTATCTAGGAGGGACATAGTGATGGCGGGAATACAGTTTATAATAATATTATTACGAAGATAGTAGTATATTTATATGTTTATTAACTAAGGTTAATGACGCGGCTTCGAAAACATAATGAAGTATTTAGTTTATTTGTGATTTAGAGGTTATTGAGTCAATTAAATTGAACCAAATGATTAGACTTGTCATTAATATTACTACTTATACGTTAACTACGATGATTCTCCGGGACGATGCGGTTGAAGGATTGGTTTTATGAATGGTAGAAGGAAGTTCTCTTAAATGCGTTTCGACCGGAATTGCTTCTCTATCTACATAATTTGTAAACGGTACCATTGGAAGAGCGGAACATTATCATTTCCAACGATTCTCTTCCAAATATATGACTCTCTCTATAGTTGAGAGAAACGCAGGATGACTGCAGATCGAGGTCATTATTGGTTGGTCTATACCTGGGGTGGATTATTTGTATCCCATCTCTGATGATCTTGTGGAGCTTGGTGGCAGACAATTCCTTTATCTGGTCTGTCCAGTGGATCGGTAATCGGCCTTTCGACCGTTTATCTACAGTGTTACCAACCACGATAAGTTTTTCCAGATCGTTAGATCGTTTTTTCGTACCAGACGTCCGAAGTATAAAATGCTTTGGCGATATAAGATGGATCAACGTATAGTCAGCTGTGAAAGGAAAGAAAAGTGGAAAGAAGGAAGAAAGGTGTGTGCGCTTGGCAGTCCACGGTATTCTCAACATTAGGCTCCGGCATCACATCTCGAACGCATCGATCCTTTGTCTCTGTCTAGCCTGTATAGTCCACGTCCCAACACTAAAAGGAAAATGGTTAATATTATTGCTGTGATAATTTGTCTGCCTGATATGATATATAATTAATTAATTATGTAAACGAACAAGGAATTAACGTGATAGTTATTACATACCTTTGAATTGCCTAACGTTTCGACCAGGTTGCACTGGCCGCGGTCACAGGCTGACTGTCAGCCAATGACCAACATATCTTTCCAGATACTGTCAACGCCCCCTTTGAAAGTAATCTTTATACATATTACAAATACCATAAATCTGAAAGCAGTACTACTCAAGATAATATTTGTGTTCTCTTATCGACTCGAGTTTTATAGACGATGTATCGTTTATAAAATAGACGTTGGTCCTGTATAAATTATTTATCAGTTCACGTATTATCGGGGCGTTTATCGCATATGCTTACATCACGTAGTATAAATATGATAGTCTGACTGTCCATCCTTAAGGGTAGAGTATTTTATTTATTTAAGTTGTAGTTGATATACACCGTACCTACCACATAAAAATACTAGTACTTTTTTTTAAAACAACCGGGTAATTTTGAATTTTATACTATTACAATCTCTTGCCAGCTTCTTCGCTCGCATAAAAGTTATACAAGAACTTTTTTATGAATGATAAGATAATTCTATGTCATTGCCATTTCTGTAAACCTGATAACATCATCCTCCGCGCCTTTTCCCAACTATGTTGGGGTCGGCTTTCAGTCAAACTACGATACGGCCGAACTTTGATATTTTACTTGAAGCGACTGCCATCAGACCTCCACAACCCAAGTACTAGGCGATATCGAAATTCTGTAGTTAGACCAGGTTGTCGGACTTTTTAGGGGTCCAACTACCCGTAACGAATGCCACAGATGTTTGTATTTCACCCGGGACCGACGGTTTAACGTGCTCTCCGAGGCACGGAGGGGTCTCAATGTGTTAAGAATGGTCACCCATCCTAGACTGACCTGGCTAGTATTACTTAACTTTGTTATGTGCTAACCTACTTGGTTATCACTTATCCACGAGCCCTTGTAAACCTGATAACGTGTATGCAAAATTCAAACAAACACTAATTTAGATATAATATTAATTAAAATGATTTCTGAAGAATAAAAGGATTGCAGTTTTATGAGGCATTACTATTCACATCACTTTTTAGTAAGGTATACATCAATACATTATTACAAATAAATAAAATTGAAGTGTCTGTTTGTAATGTCAAAATAATAAGCTCATACAGTTATTTGCACGATACCTATGCCTAAAAATCAGTTTTTAAACTTTTTGTCTGTCCGTCTGTCTGTCTGTTAGTCTGGCTAATCTCCGGAACGGGTGGACCGATTTCCACGGGACTTTCACTGACAGATAGCTGATGTTATAAGGAGTAACTTAGGCTACTTTTATTTTGGAAAAAAATTAGAGTTCCGCGCAAAATATAAAAATAGTTAGTTAAAAATAAAAACAGAAAAAAATGTTTTTCACGTATAAAAAATGATATGACGATGTAGCCATTTGAATATTAGTTATATTATGCAATGCAAAAACGTGCATTTTAAACTTTTTCTCATTATATCAATATTATAAGCACTAACTTCTATGCTTACATATAAGCTACCTATGGTTATCTGGGATATTAGTCACCGGTACTTGAAATGTTGCGTTTTAGGTGCCTTTTGCACAGAGGTAGAATTATTGATTGTATGTCTATTAGTAATACAAGATTATGCATACATCAACTAACAACATGCGTTAGTACCTTATTTGTATGCTTGAATTGTAACAGTTACTACCTTTTAGCGTTCAGTATCATTTTATTATGTTTTATTTTATAATTTTGTATAACATATTATGTACATCCAGTTACAAAATTTATATTTCAAGCTCGAACTTGAATAAAGCCAACAACTTCAAAACGGCGCGACGCAAAAACACAGCATTTAACTCAATCAATTTGATTGGAAGCTATAATAGCAGTCAGGCATAAGCATTTATACAACATTAATTACTTATAACATCACGAGCAGCGCCCCGCGTTTTCCCCGCGTAAATCCCGATCCCGTAAGAATATCGGGATAAAAAGTAGCCTATAAGTTAATCCAGGTCTCCAGCTATATACATACCAAGTTTCATCGCAATCGGTGCAGTAGTTTTAGCGTGAAAGAGTAACAAACATCCATCCATCTATCCAAACTTTCACATTTATAATATTAGTGGGATTATTTTCGCGTCGAGAGAAAAGTATCGCTGTTATGAGTAAGACTAGAAAAACATGACAAGCCAAACTCCTTTCATCACTTACTTGAAAATTTGACGACGGCCCAAGCAGGTATTTTCTATGAAACTTTACAAAACGTTAACTTAAATTTTGCAAGTCCTTAGGGTTAGTTTCTACGTTTCTTCTGTATTTTCACATTCTACGTTCCTTTTTGAAATATTTATCAACGTTTAGGAAGAATACTGTATGTACAAATAACACGTTTACCGAAGTTTATAGTAGTGAATGTAAATATCCGTATCTCAAACATAGGTTCAACTTCTAAAGCATTGAGGCGAAGATACGAGTTACGTGGGAGTAATACGTAACTTTACTAGTTTACTTACAAATAAAGACATTTCTCACCCACTGACGTGATATTGTACGTGTTTGTTTATGAAAATGGTGTTTTTTGTGTCGTTTCGAATATATACGCACCTTTTATTATGTTTGGTTTGATATATAGCTTCGGTTTCGGTGAATTCGAGCATCTGAATGTCAGTAATAAAAAAATTCAAGTCAACTTGACAGTATATTTACTGTTTTATAGTTGTTTGTATAAGCAAAATAAGATTCAAGTATAATACTTGTTTGTAAACGTTAGTTAACAGCTGTATTTTCGATTGAATAGTTCTATTTGTGTGAGTGAGGCAGTCCCTTGACTCCCCAATTAAAATGTTCACACGTCTCTCTCAGCGGGATACATGGATAATGACAGTCTGTGAGGCGGACATGTTCGGGGTAATGCGGGAATTTCAATGAATGTTTGAGTATCGATATGTTACAATTTTAATTCATTTTCAAATGTGGTTTCTTATTTAATGCGCATTTGGATATTTAAGGGCTTTGTTATAAAGCTATTGGGAGTAAATTTGACGAAATGTTTTGTTAGCACTGTTGCTATTGTCGACTTTTAAACAAAGGACCTGGCACGAGTTGCACGTAATCTATAGGAATCAAAATTAAATATGTGTTTGTAAGCGAATAAGTGGAGAACGCGAACTGTTAGAGTGATTGAACTTTTTTAATATTTATAAATGCATACGATTTTTCTCGATAGAAAACTGAACGCGTTGCTCAGAAAATTGAAAAGCTCTGACAAAATTGAAGTACTTTTTATTCCTTAGTAGTTTTTAATAAAAATTCATCCCAGGGCTTTCTACTTGACATATAAAATGTATTGCGTCCTAAAGGGATTTGACTTGATTACATTCCAAATGTAAATCATAACATTTCAATTCAATCTGATATGATTTCTTATGTTGTACATAAACAATTGAATAATGGTTAATATGAATATTAATTAAAAATTCAATTTTGTGCTACTTACAAAAAAAGAAAACTGTGTTCCTAGCACAGCGGTTTAGCTTTGACTTCTCGACTGATAAGTTTTCTATATTTCATTTGCAGTTGTCGTGTTGATTCTGGAGTCAGAGGATGTCAACAGTTTATATGATTATCTAGCACTTTTTACGGCATCCGTCAACATTAAAAAACAACACGGACTGCATCCATATTTCCAATGATCGTAACTTAACGTGAAGATCCAATTATGGCATTTGCTCAAGATTTATTATTAGACTTATGTAAACTGTTTGTCGGTCGAATTATCTCTATAATCGCTCTAACTTTTACATAATAGGTAAATCTTGAACATGTGAAATTGTGACTATTATCGAGGAAGCCAAAATGGGAGTTAGTTTGTTTATTTATATAATCGTTATCTGTCCGGCGCGGCGGCATCTGTCAAAAATAGCGTACACAAACAAGATAGAATTAGGTGAGGAATTTATTGCGTTTAAAACGTTCCTTGCTTGATTTTAATGTTCTACAGAATGCTATTCATCCCGTTTTAAATATTTTTGTTTTGTAACTTACCAATGGAATTATTAGATGTGTATCATCGGAACAATTTTAGATACAGATGTGGGGCAAGGTTATAATTATTTATAAATATAATGAAATACATATGTATCCCACTAAAAATGCCAAGGAACCGTGGATAAAACTTATAATACTTAGACGAGATACAGAAATAATAAACATCCTATTTAAATATTACAGGAAATTTATATACCTAGGAGGTTTTCTACACTGCTGCTGATTTTACAGCTTCAAGATGTCTTTACTTAACTGTAGAATTTTATTAAATAGATATTTTCATTCTATTTCTATGAAAAAGTTGAATAGATATAAATATATATATATGTACATGTTTTCACCAATAGATCGAGTGATTCATGAGGAAGGTTTAGGTGTATTATTCAATATGGTTTTGTGTAAAATGGCTGAAATATAACGATGATTGTTGAAGATGTCCGGAAAAACAATATATGGTTTTTTACCAGTGTGAAGCTGGGGGGCGGTTGCTAGTATTTAAATTAAATAGGTACTCCTTAAAAGACACCTCTGGGTACAATTGTATCGGTTTAGTAGCCTAGTGTAAAGTGGGGATGCTTAAAACTTGACTAGGTACTAAACCGATTTAGTTACGCGCCTAGGATTTTTTTTATACGACAATTGACACGCCCCTTCTGATGGTAATGGTAATGGTTGAATAACCAATGCCTACAACCAATACTCGCTCTGTCACTTACCTATTGGCAACACTATAAACCATCACTAACCGCCTCCGCTTCGCGTTATATCGTACTGGGTCACCTGCTTGTGCACACGCTAAGCCTAAATCTAGTCAGGCTCCCTTAAGGCTCGCTTAAGAGCAGTCTAGAGGCATTAGTCTAGAGAAATGTTGATACTGAAAACATTCTTTCACAACGACGCAAAGTATGTCTACTCCTTTCAGCGACTTCCATGCTAAGCATACGGATGGTTCGATTGCATTGATGTAATTTTACTACTCTTGCATTGCTCTGAAAGCAGAGTTAAGAATATTATTTAATAAGATGGTGTTTTGTTAAATTATTTATATCCTTAATATTTCCGAAACAGTATTTACAATTGAAGTCGGGCTAAAGCAACAAAATAATTATTCTTTGAAGTTTATATTAAATAATTAGGATTCACCAGTATTCACTAAACAAACAATACAGGCCATTGCAATTTAAATTATATGTTCCACAATTAGGTAAACGCTGTTGCTTGTAATATTAGCCAATGGTTACGATTATTGGTTCAAATAGCAATTAAAGTTAGTTTTGCCAGTATACCAGACAGTATCGGTATTATTATCTTTAAGATTTATGTCATTCATAATTATTACCCTCTAAGAATTCCGTCAAGCATAAATATTTGATTTTAATCATGAAATGGTTGTTAGTTTGAATGCGTGTATCGTTTGAGCTTTCCTTATTTTGATTGGCAAAGCATTTAGTATTGATATAATAATAAAAAAGAATATTGTAGTGTCGAATTAGTTCAATAAATCACTTCACTACATATTATAAAACAAAGTCACCCGCCGCATCTGTCTGTCTGTCTATTCGCGATAAACTGTCAAACTACTGAACGGATTTTCATGCGGTTTTCACAAATAGACAAAGTGATTCATGAGGAAGGTCTAGGTGCATAATTTGTTAAGATTTTGTGTAAATTGAGTGAAATATGTTAATGATTGTTGAAGATGTCTCTGCTACCCGTGCGAAGCCGGGGCGGGTTGCTAGTCCTCTATAAGATTGTCAAGTCAAATTAGGTCTTCTTTATTAAACGTTAATATGTTCTGTAGAAATTTGTATGAAATAATGGGTTACGACGTCATACCTGGTTATTGCCAAATCATAGGCTTTTAATATTTGGTTTAACAATTATAGAATTATAAGAAATTTAAAAACAGTAACGAATATAGTGTCTCACCTTCTTAGATACTTAATTTCATGAGAACTGTTAAATAATTTCTTCTAACCATACGAAACTGTCAAATGCTTAGCTCTTTGGTCCAATGGTATTTATCACATAACAAAATTTTCGGCTGATCGTGATCGCGAATCAGCGCCAATTTTAAAACAATGACATAAACAACATGACAACAAAAAGGACTGGCATAAATAAGAGCTACTTAAGCATTAAACTTAAATAAATCGCAGACTGCGCTGTGAGCGCTGTGACATTCTTATTGACCAACGTATTTCTGTAGAGCATTGTTGAATAGAAGGTTCCATAGCAAAATCCAAAAATAATATTCTTTGCTTTCTTGTAGATTTTTTAGGCTTCGGTTGCACCGAACGAATTTGAAAATACTCATACTTACTTGCTTACTTTTTTTTGCAATAACTACATCTGTTGGACAAACACCACATCGACTGCATTCTAGACCTCTTTCGACTGAAGCCATTCGAACACACTTTCATTATATTCATTCAGTTACATATCAATTATTTTTTTTAAAGTAATTATTAATTATACACACACACTTATTACACTTTACCGAACATTAATATTAGTTTTCAATTTGAGATATTAACAATATAAACCGTCCACCTTTATTAACTTTTAATTTTAAACTATATAGAAAACTCGCGCTCTGTAGCATTGCGTGTTTGTAAATGATCATGGTGCTTACTTACATGTATGTTCTTGGTCCTTGCGTAGCGCTCAGCCTAATGTACCTTAATTATCACATTGCCCAAATGCTTATGAAGCAATATTCATAACGGCCAGACAATGTGATAAAGAATTGTCACATCAAAAACTCTTATTTGTTTTATTAAAAATAGGGACAAACTATAATAGATGATAACACAGTTCACTATTTAATAAGAATAAGTTAATAGGCATTATTTCGACTGGTTATACCGGTAACGCAATGGTATTGGTCGATTGATAAATATTAATGAATAGTGGGGTTATAAAAAGGGTAGAAATAAGTTCAGAACATTGACTTGAGTGCGAATAGAGATACGAACAACTTGGCATTTACTGTTAGTTAGTGATTTTCATAGTTTCATCAGTGGTTGTGAGAATGTTTCTTACAGAATGATGTTTATACATTTACGTATTAATTACAGAGCGCTAATTTATTTGTAATTATTCATATTGTCCGGGCATTATAAATAATGCAATTATAAATAAGATATAAATAATTATAAATAAGTGCAATGTTTATTCATTTGGCCCATACCATAAATGTACAGGAAATAACTTGTCAGTATTGTTTTTTCGATCATTGCATGTTATTTTAGTGTTGCGTCATAAATAACAGTGGTCACGTTGTTTTATAATTTTTGTGTTTGATATTTGTACTAAATTCTGGCGCTTGATATGTAGCTGGGGTTAAAATATGTTACAGTCGTCCGCAATCTCTATGCGAATCGAGTATTGTTTATAGCTGATATCGCAGATAACATTTAGATTTCTCCTGTGATTGCTATTGTTGTACCTACGTAGTCTCTATTGTTGGGTTATCAAACGAGTAAATATCTTACTGTTACACTTTAATGTTATAGAGTCGATTTCAGGTCAAAGATAAGGAAAGTGCTTGAGTTTAAACATGATTCCGGTCGGGATTCAAAGGTTAATAGTTGGCTACTGTAGTTTTCTACTGAAAGAGGTTTTATGTTTATAGAAATAAGTAATAAATCAGACACGTGTTCTTAGAGACTAAGGCACCAGTAGAAGTTGCCCTTTCATTATATAATACAGGTAAGAGTTAATCTGCTGACAGTGTTTCCAAATAAAGGACTGAATTCCAAGGAATAGAGGTCTTGAGTCGGGTGCTGTATAGACCGCTGGTTCCTAACCTTTTCAATCTTGTCACCCATACGGCTTAGTAAGGAAAACTAATGTAATGTTAACAGTGAAAGTTTTTTGTCATCTCAATTTACGTTCCACATTGAGATGATTTCTGGCTTTTGTTTTTAGTGTCACTAAAGATGAGAAACCTCTCACACGTCTCTAAGCAATAGTACCCAGTATTAACATTTTTAGACCTCTGTCTGTTGTACCTAATAGATATTCAGTAGGTACCTACCTAGTTTTATGTATTCTTTTTTACAGTTAGTACATAAAAGGCACATGTCTAATCTTACTATCCATTACCACCTTGTTACCCCACAAAATACCAGTTTTACCCCCACAGGGGTAATTACCCCCAGGTTATCAAGCGTGAGTATAGACTAAAGACGCATTCCTTGACGAACTCTTAAGATCTTAGTCATCACAAGAAATAAAATAATACAAGGCCGTTATGGTTCCGGTTTTAGTAATGAGAATCATCTGGGGCTCACTTTGCTTCAATCCATTACAAATGACAAAGATATATGTCTCTTAAAATAATATCGACTTATTCTTAAGATAAAGTATACATGTGATGAATACGAACATAAACCATTCAAGATCAAGCATGTACTTGTAAGTGCATCGATGCAGGGCACCGCGTCCGCCCACTGCCGTTGCGTAGGCGCCGACGCCATGCCATCGCGCCAGTTCCACTACTCAAGTTAACTCAACCAGTCTTCGAACCTACAACATAAGTCAACTAGTAACTCAACGCCAGCTATTTATTTAAATTAACGGTCGACAGTAGTCGCAAGTAGAGAAGTCAATCTCAAGATGTCGCAATCTCGGCCTAATTATCCGTATATTATCGCCACATAAAACCTCGTTTGGGATATTAAACAAAATTGATTGCGATTATATTATTTGATGGTAGGATGATGGCAAGTGTTATATTTAATATACGGGAAGTGTATGAACGGATAATGCATAATTTAATTCAATTATAGCGTGATTTTACTGTTACTTTGAAAGTAACTGGCTTATTGTTGAGAGAATGTACCTGTTACAGTTAAATATAATTTAATTATAAATTTAACGGTAAATATGATATTAAAGACGTAGACATATAAAAATACAGGAAAGAAGGAAGGGATTTCCTAGGAAAACGTTGTTATATAATGTACCTACTTACTCTTTACTTGAGACAATTTATTGCTAAATGATTTGTTTAAAAAAAGAGGACGATTCGTTGTTATTTGAGTTTATTTACACAACTACAACTTTCGACTGGCTCATGATTGATCAGTCACGGTCAAATGTACAATTAGTCATTTCTTTATTCACCTGGAATATTCATTTACATACACATTTTATGGCTTCTGGTATTTTATTATAAACAGCTATTTGTAAAATATTTTATCTTAATAAGGCTATCTTGCAAAAAAACATTATGATTGTACAAAAACTTTTTATAATGCCATATACTTTTTGTATGGATTGGAACATCTCCTAAGATGACTTTTCTTCGAAAGAACGGCAACGGCAGTGATTGGACATTAAAATAATAATTACAATTACAATATGCACTACTATTTTCTTCCAGGAATTAATATTTATTGATCAACTAATTTCATGATTTCCTACTGACTAGCATTATTTATTATTAATATTAATATTTTTATATATAAGGAAATAGTTTATTATGTTTATCCTATATATTGTGGAGTTAAATATTTTAGTGATCAATAATCTAAATATATTGCATACCAAATTGCAGTACCTACAATTATATCAATTCGTAAAAGATCGCTTACAGATTTAAATATCGGATAAGTTTTTACAATATAACTTATAAGCCCAGGCGGTGCAGTTCACCGCCAAAGTCCAACGAATCATTGAGAGCAATTGATATGCAGAATGCGAGTCAATCGCAGCTGCTCCATCGAATTAATCAATCACTTCGATTATTACACTGTATGAATAAATAGTTGGATACTTCAGATAGGGTTTAAGTGGTTGATATTTCAGTATGCATACCTATTTTATTTGCTTAATTTCTTTACAGCGGTTGTCGGTTCCACAGAAACAAATTGTATTAATACATAGGTAAAACTAGCTAGTTATTAATCTGCCTAAAAGAATAACGCAACTCAGTTATTACATATACATTTATCATTAAATTAATAATATTGACATAAAATTTGAGAAATACGAAGAATCTTTAACATAAAAGTGACTTAGCTGAAATGTATTTTTAGCAGTTATCAATCTTTGATACAAAATATTTATTTCAGTTTATTAAGAGCTGTTTTTTAATAAAGTTGTTTTGTTTTTAAGTAATTTCACGGTTGTTTTGTAAGTTTTAGGTGCAAGATTCTATTCGTATTAAAACATTGTGAAAAAAAAAATGTTTTTTGTAACTTACGTCATTAACATTAATAAGAAATACAAAATAATATTCAAAATTTAGTTTTCTTCCTTTGAATCATTCGTTTACACGATCCAATCACGACAAATGTTTGCACTTAAATATTACGTACCTACGTCCGTTTTAATTTAATTTCATTTTTGGGACTCAAGAGATTTCAATGTTGTTATCGTTGGATACCAAAAAACTATTTAATCAAAGAGATTCATAAAAATGTGTATTCGAGTTCTATGAATGACAAAAATAACATATCAAGCAGTTCAAAAAAAGGTTTGGGAATATGAATAAAAAATGTTTTACAGACATTTTTCTTCTCAACAGTACCTGCATTATTTAACCAAGGATTAATAAATGGCAAAAACAAAATTGGACCCTATGGTAATATCTGAAAAATGGATTAAACAGGGAGGAAATGAAAAGGGAAAATCTTATCTTACAAGGTCATATATTATATTCTATATTAAAGATTTAGTCAAAGTACGTGATCGGTGCGTGTAACGTAGTAGGTAGGTAGTTAAGGATAGCTTTTCCTGTCTTAGGTAAACTCGTATTATATAAGTACGTGGTTGCATACCGTGGTCCAATTACTCGTATACGTACTTGCAAGGGCTTGCTTCTTAACTTATACCTACCTACCCAGAACGGATATAAAAAAACCATTTGAATGCCCGCCGCCGCCGGACGTAGGGCCCAGAGTCACCGTTATATGGCAGATATTCTGTACATAGAAAAGAAACTCTTTACTCCACTTACATTGCTAAAAAGTGGAACACCTTATCATCGACGGCGTCTGTAGTTCTTGATTACTACAGGTAACCTGCCTGTGTTCTACTTATTACACATTAGAAGGAGGTTAGGTACGGCAGGCTCGAATAAGAGCCGGCCTAACAGAAGAGCAGTATTAGTGCAATATCGTTGTTTCCAGTGTAAATAGGGTTGCTAGAGGTTCTAAGAGGCCATAGAGTTTGCAACGCAATAATGACACATATGTTGCTAGAGTCTATAGCCACGGAAAACTTTTCACCACCGCTTATTACCTATTGATTTTGTATGTATACAGATCGGATGAATAGATAGTGCTTTGGATTTTGGATTCCCTACTGTGGTCAAAATATATTTATATAGGGGCACCTATATAAATATATTTTACCCACAGTAGGAAATGTTGTGAGTTAGATTTCCACATGAATTTATATGTAAACTAGATCTTCTGCAGACACATGGATAATTTTCTAATTCAGGAGTTTTCTATAATAATATTAAAAAGCTGAAGAGTTTGTTTGTTTGGTTGAACGCTCTAATCTCTGGAACTACTGGTTCGAAGTGAAAAATTATTTTAGTTTTGGATAGCCCATTTATCGAGGAAGGCTATTTAACATCATGCTATGACCAATAGGAGCGGAGCATCAATGAAAAATGTTGCAAAAACTGGGAAAGTTTACAAACGCGGACGAAGTTGCGTAGGTTACCTAGTTTTTCATAAAATCGAAAACAATATCTTAAAATGTTTTCCTACAATGATAACACAATTCATTTGTAAATCCTACTGGTGGTTTAGGCATTATGACATTCGAAATAACTGAAGTGAGACTTTTATTGGCTTCGTTGTTGTAACTCCCAATCAGTATACTTCCGAGTTATAAAGCAATTTTATTAAGAACTAAATAGATTATATTTTTATTATCATACGTCCTTCCTTTTTGCGCCAGCCTGGAATACACAAAACAAAACCTTATACGCAATAGTACACCTATGGTTTCTAATTTTCTATCATTATTCTGGCATGAGTCAGGTCCAATTGTATAAAAACCAATCCGGTCAGACTGCGTGTGTTAGAGTAGTGCTGTAGTCGATAGTGTTATATCAGTAGTAACCCAATTCGCACCATATGCCCCTATTCCAATAGATACTGTTATGATTATCTTGTATCTATGGTTACTAAACTAAGCGAATTTCGTTACATACTGGTACACGTGTATTTGTGTTCAATGAAATTGTATTTGACTGAATTATATCTAACTTTTTATACCATAAGCTGTCTGTGGCATCATACCTCCAAAGCGGATGGACCGATATTTTTTTCAGTCTACAATAAATAAGCTGTATGTAATCTTTCTTCTTTTGTAGAAGGTTTACAATTCATAGCCCAGAACAATTGTCAGAGCTCGATGCTCGATGTTTGTGACTTAAAAAATAGGATACGGTAACCGCTTACCTTCAAGCAGGAAGTATGCTGCTTGGCACCTTAGTGGTATAAAAATACGAATATATACTATCGACACCTAAACTGAGTACATTTAAATTTATTAATTTATTTTATACTTTTTGCGAATACAATGCAATCCATACTTGATATTATAAATGCGAAAGTAACTCTGTTTGTTACTTTTTCTCGACTTATCGGCTGAACGAATCGTAGTGAAATTTGGCAAGGAAATAAATTATATCCTGGGGAAGGGCATAGACTGGTTTTTATATAGAAATTTGAATTTCCACGCAAACGAAGTTGCGGGTAACAGTGCACAGCATCGAACGTGCTTTACCGGTTTATTGATAAGTGATCATGATTTTTTCGTTTCACCTTTAAGTCCCTAACTTTTCAACAGAAACATCAACTCAGAGGTCGTTATTTACGTTAAATCACCCAAACAGGATCAATCTATTAATTGTAAAATATATAAATCGTTTAAAGTAGGTTATTTATCAAAACAAGAGATTTCATCACGTTAAAATATCATCGTTGTTACAAAGCGAATATTTGAGCACAATAATTTGGTCGGCACGGTCGCGTTCCGAACACGGCTGGATTCTTTTGTTTGTTTATTTTTTGTGGCAGGTCTTTACGCGGCCAGACTTTTATACTTTTTTATGTAGACCTGCTTTGTACGGAGTGCAGCCTTCGTTAGTGCGCGCAAGGTCAGCGACGTAGCCATCCTTCAGCTTTTTGTACCGTGGACAAAGCGAAATCGACTATAAAAGCTATTCGCGTCCCACTTTAAATTATGCATATACAACTCAATAATATAAATTAACCTGATTCGTTATGCTCGTTACAAAGGTCCGGTCAAATAGCAACGTGATTAAATGTAAGCTGTACAACTTTAAGGTTTACGAGTTACCCATACGATGCCTTTAATCTAATACATGCAATATTGCTTAATTCAAAATTAAAATATTCATGTATTCAACCTTTATTACTATGAATGTTACTGGTAATATAGAAAAGGTGAGGTTTCTGTTGAATTATCCCCTTATCGTATAAAGATAAATAGTGATAATCCTACTGTTATCTGTGGTACACCGGCGCCCTCTATTTGTTTAAAACTCAAGGTTAAATGTACGCACTGTCACGTATCATAGTAGTATGCCTACCGTTACTACTAAACGGTAATTTATCGAATAACTAGCTTCATTATTACGTACAAACATGATCGTTTAACTAAGTGAAATTATCTCGTTTAATTATACTTGAATGAAAGTAGCTTTCGAATAATCGAAGTGACTGTCCTAAATTATATTTTCAAGTTCTTGTATTTACTTAAGTAGATAATATTAAAATTAAAGCTGGTTTTTCATCGAATGGCAACGAAAGCAAAATAAATGAAAAAATTGTAGTATGATGTTTTATGCGAAATAAGTTTATAATTAATTTTGATTCACAGTGTTTACTCGCAAGCCCTACTGGTGAAGTTCCTCTTAAAAAGCGATTTAGCGAGCCAGGCGACACGACATGATATTTTCTCCTCAAATGAGCTAAGTTCCCAGGCTATTGTCGACAAGCCGCCTTTTAAGGAGACCCCGCGCACCTCTACAGGCGGATCTCAAACCAGATTCTTAAGTATAATCTTACCAGTTTTTCGGACAACTTTTATGTATGCTGATAACTTTATATATGAAACATATTTATCGTCAATTTTGCCTTTTTTTGCTGTAGTTGTAATTATATCAGAAGGCAGTTGACGTACTACCTCTCTAGAAAATTAAAAATAAGTAATAAGTCTAAGTGAAATGTAGCATGCTCCGATTGTCCATTTCTTTAACATTAAAGAAAACGAATGAAATTTGTCAACTAATTATGTACTTGATTTTTACTAGGACATGTTTTAAGAAGAAATATTAAAAGACTGCTACGTGAATAAAGTGTTCAATGTATCATAAATCGCAACTCCCTGTAAAGGCTCGCCTTCGCTGTGCCGAGGGGCGCCCATTCCCTCTAATTGGACGTCTGCCCGGCTTCGCCAAGTATGGTATCAATTCTCTGTACGACACTGACCACTTTCGCTACTCACTATATATTGCGAGATTTTTTGCGTATTACCTGAATTCTTATTGACCCATAAAAACAATATCAAATTTAATGTACCTACTCTTTTAAATAATCACTACATCACTACATATTATAAAACAAAGTCCCCCGCCGCGTCTGTCTGTCTGTTCGCGATAAACTGAAAATCTACTGAACAGATTTTCATACGGTTTTCACTAATAGACAGAGTGATTCATGAGGAAGGTTTTGGTATATAATTTGTACCCGTGCGAAGCCAGGACGGGTTGCTAGTACCTTATAATTAAACCTAATGTTATTATAGGTGAATATGTTTTTACGAATAGGTAATAATAAATCTTAAATACTCACAACTTCTTATTCCTATTGTGTGTATCATTTTAAAATAAGAAAGGAATGCCATAAAGTTGTTGATAGGAAATCTAAGTATGTCACAGAATTTTTACGAAGCCGTTCATTTTATTCATTAGCTTTGTATTTATTAATCGGGTTAAAGGATTACATAAATTCCGTTTGGTATTTTATTATCTTGTTGGAAACAAAGTTGTAACAATTCTTTGAAATATACAATAACTATAACTCTTTCGGTGCATTCTGAGTCTTCGTTTATTTTTTTAAAATATTGTAAGCCACGCGTGATCGAAACTGAGACGAAGGAACAATAGGTATGTTATTGAAACAACTGAAGGTGGCCACTGTAGTGTTGTAGCCACTAAACCCATGGGGTTATTGTCATGAGGTTTTGTTTCTCTTTCAATACACAAAATTGTATTAGTTCAAGGTTGCCACATAAGTCATTGACTTTGCCAACCAATTCAGAATTCGTTCCGCTGCCAAATTTCTTATACACTTCAGATTTCTCAGAGAGAAAACACCGTACCATATTTTTAGAGGGAAATTGAATCAGATATGAGAAAACTTGAGTAGCTATTGCCTAGTCATAATCATGTATCCTATTTACGTAACGAGAAGAGGGAATAATAAACTGAGCGAGCATAATAAGATTTCTAGTTCAGACAGTACAAAGGGGCCTGTACACGAGTACCGTATCGACTCGTTTTACACCTTAGTTAGGCGTGTTTCTCCTACCGACGGCCTATTGTGTTGCCCCTCTTGTAATGGTAAATAGTGGCCCCGAGGCTAACTCCTGCACATCATATGATTGCTACTAAGACTTGTTAGTGTTTCAATAGGATTATTATTACTGGCCATTGTTCTTTGTAAATGTGTGCAGTGCATTCAGTTTATTAACTTTCAGTTTGTATACAGTTTTAGATTTCAGAATAAAGGACATCTAGAAATGAACGATGCAAGCCTGTAATGTTTATATGCCTTGTTTCATCACGATCAGATTACTGCTTCTTCGGTGCAATGCAAAGACAGACAGCGGAAGTGTACCTAGAAAATGGCAACGGAACTACTCAGTAATATGTGGTAAAAAGCTGATAAAATGTGAATGCACAAAGCTGATGATATGCATATGGTTTTACTCAATAATTATTATATTTAAAAATATGATAATATATATAAATACATATACATAATTTTTTCAAGTGAAGATTTACGTATATAATAAGAGAAAGAAACCCTGTAGGATATAAACAAAGAAAAGAGACATTTTGTCTTATTTATTTACACCAAACATTATCTTGGCATTTTAAGTGAAAGAAATACTTAGATCACCTAGCTATGCTAACAAAAAAGAATAGAAAAAAGAAGCAAAATACATAGTATTCATATCTTAATTTCGCAGAAGACTTTAAAATTATTGTCCCTTCGTCATTGGAGGAAAATACCTAGCGAATATCTTCCTGTTTTCATTAATTTGACTCACAAATGTCATGATTGTTGAATATCAATCGTAATCTGTATTAGAATAATAATTTGTATTTAGAATTATAATTTAAAAAATATAAATATTTTTAGGATTAGATTCTATTACTCGCACTGGAATGTCTAATATCTATAGATATTGTGATAATGTCTAATATTATAAAGCTGAAGAGTTTGTTTGTTTGTTTGCTTGAACGCGCTAATCTCAGGAACTACTGGTTCGAATTGAAAAAATCTTTAGTGTTGGATAGCTCATTTATCGAGGAAGGCTACAGGCTATATAACATCATGCTACGACCAATAAGAGCAGAGCAGTGAAAATAAACGCAGGTGAAACTTCGGGAACGGCTAGTAACTTATAATATACTATTGTAATGCACATAGAGCTAGTTATATATATATATATATATATATATAACAAGGGTAAACAATGGTCTTCATTTAAGACCATTAATTCGTTAATTCATATAATTTAAGACTCTTAACACACACACATATACCTAATACAATATTATGAAAGCACAGTAACAATGTCGGTTATCGGCAATTCCATTTTATCTTAACTAAAATATATAATACTAAAGAGTGAGTTATTTACTTCCCGGAATATCCTACGGATTTCTAGTAACACCACATTCTCAAACAGAAAGGGGCTCGGTACAGGTAGCCCCTAACAAGTTGGGACCGCAGTTAGGGGATTACGGGCTTAGAACGTCTCGAGTACAGCTTACTACCAATATTTTTTTAAATATACATGTCTATTGTGAATTTGTCGCTTTTCTGCGTCAGTTAGATTAAAATTTCTTTGTATTTATTTTTCTCATATTATTTTAATATTTTCGTTACTTTCTAGTTTCGTTACGTTCATATTTATTATCTCTCAAGAATTCCCTAAAACACAGGTAAAGATGACGTCTGTAATAAAAATTTTAAGGATTCTTCATTGAAGTTTCTCTCTACTTAGGTACATACGCCCTAGTAGAAAAAAATTAAGTTTGATTCTTTAAGCTAACTTAGATTATTTCAGCCTCTAAGCTAAAATATAAAAAAGAAACACTTCTAAAGAAATACAAGGTAATCCCCGAGTTATTAACCATAGCTATTTAAGGAGCCAACATTTATTCGAAAGAATATAATTTGCTCGTCGTGTAGAATATTTCAGACGTGCAAGTCCACAACCTACCATATAATGCTTAAACATATTGGAATCGGCTTCTATTCCATATGTAGCAAAGCGGAATAAATGACATCTTTACCCTTTTAACCTCAAAAGATAACGATAACGTGTTGCCAGATCAGTTTGTCAGGATACTTGAAGAACCTTTCTTTTAAATCTTGTCGGAATAACTGACATCTTTACCCCTTTAACCTCAAAAGATAACGCTAACGTGATGTCAGATGAGTTTATCAGGAAATTTGAGGAATAATAAACTGGTGCGGAATAGTTAGTGCCCTTCAATGAACATGCTGCTCTACGTATTCTCAGATATCCGCAGAGACGTTTTGGAATCGGCTCACCTAATACCTACCTGCTATAGACCAGCTAGCTATGAAATTGCTTAACTACGCTAGTATTGAAATCTGTACGGTGATCGTTTTACGGGTCCCTTATCTCTGCGTACGTACATACATACGATGCTTTCTAAGAATACAAAGCATCACCACATTTTACTAAGTTTGAATTACCGAGTAGTACTGTACTTAATTCTACTGAGTTCCAAAATAAAACAAATATCATGAAGCTCAATACATTACTAGTTTGAACTCCATATCTTAGGTTTTTGTAGATCTTCTACAGATATAGTAGATTTTTCTACACAGTAAAAGTTACCGAGGCAATTTTAAACAAAATATTGGCAATTTTAAAGTCGCCTTCTTTTCAGTTGATCACTATGTACTTACATATGTATGTAAAACAGTCACGTAATTGAACAGTAATAGGAAACGATTACGTATACGAACGACACACGAAAAATTTCAATGACACCTATCTATTTAGAATTCGACTGTACCTCGAATGTTATTATTAAAGTTAATACTAAACAGGACAATCTAACCCATAAATTACTGTTGATTTATTCGTCGATATTGCTAAAGGCTAACTTATCGAATTATTTGTTGGAACTTAGTCATACTTGTGGTACCGGGTTTGTAGTGTAGGTAGTTGATTCTGAATCTACATAATCTATACTAGTATAGGTTTATAACCTAAACGAATTTATATGCCTCAATTTGAGGAATGGCCAACACGATTTGAAAAAAAGAGAACTCTGTAACCCTATGAATAGAGTGGACCAGAAAATGTAAATGTTAACGGAGGAGGTTGAATATTCCATCTGTTTTGCATTATTGTTTTCCTGCAAAAAATGTAATTTTATTCATCGTTCGTAATTGTCCTTAACTGCTATGTTATGGAAATTAAGCACGTGACAAAATGACAAGGACTTCAAAATTTCCATTTTATTTTAAGACATTTTTTAAGCAAAGATATTTGTATTGTTATTATTGATCCGGAAGGAAAAAGAACGAAGAATCACCCCGGTAGTTTGTTTTTGGGAATTATAAATGAAATACTCATTAACTACAGTAATTATGACGCACATAAATCATAAATAGTATTGTAGTGTCGCTATTGCCTCTGGGTTAGGTGCATAATCATTCTAATAATAGCCATTTTAATTTCGTGAATTTAGTTTGCAAGTTGCAGAATTTTATGACACGGCAACTCAAGAAAACAATAAATAAAATATTGCATGTATTATTTACATTATACTAGAAAAAAATGAGTTACATTGTTATACATATACCTACAATCTTGTATATTAATGCCGCGTTCCTATAATCAAGAAACGATTCGTTTTGCTTACGGACTGTAAAATTTTTTTTGAAAATTCTAGGAAATTTAACCGTCCGTAAGCAAAACGAATCGTTTCCTGATTATAGGAACGCGGCATAAGTGTGTTATAGTGTGACACTTGTAATGTTTCTGCGGAGGGAAAATTGTACAATCTGATAAAGATTACTGATATATCAAGTTTATTTTAGATGAGTGTTTGAATACACTCAGGGTGACGCCGCAGAGTGATATATGTGTTTATGTGTCAGCATGATCCTCAGTGTGGGTGTATATGTATATTGATAAGCGTGTGTGTGAGCACAGGAAACGGAAGATACGTTTATTTATTCATCTGTGGTAGAAGACTTATAAGTTTTCGTTAGTCGTTCCTCTCGATATGCGGATTTGTATATTGATAAAACGATTTCCGTACTTTTTTTTTTATATTTATACATTAATTATTTAGGAAACATTTTGAATCGTGCTGTTCGTTTGACAGTTGGTATTTGAAATTGAGCTAATATTATCTGCAATGTGTTGTTTTAACCCTCACCTCCTTCCATATTCCAACGTCTAAATATTGATTAAAACATGTTTTTTCTTCATATTTATTTAGCGGATAGAAACTGCACCTCCTCTCCTACTTTTCTAATCACTTACAGCAAAACTTGTCAATCAAGACCATAATTATGTATTTCTCTAACATGATTATCGGAGTGGATATTGATTCATTAAGCTACAGTACGATCCGGTCTTTTATACTGATAAGTTAGGAATCTCGATCCATCAACCGGACGGCTTTCATAAGACAAGGTGCAAGATATCTTTACCGACAAGTGTTTCATGGAGCATTTACTAATTATAACATACATATACTAGAAATTATATATTCGAAACGTTATATTAGACATAAGAAGACTGGAGAACAGATAATGTCTGGTGAATCTGCACCGTTTGAGCAATGTGGATGCGTAAGTGCGTATGCTGTTGGCGTCGCACGGATGCTCATTGCTCACTCACGATTCTGATTAGTGAGTAAGCAGGCGTCCGCGTGAGCAAAACGGTAGAAATCCATGATGTCATAACAAATGTTTAACCGGAAATTAAAACATAACGCCTTCGATAGAATAAGTTGATAGTTTTTGTGATTTTACGAATAAATGTTTTATTGCCAATTTAATCTTGAATCTTGAACCACAAGAGTACAGCTCTTGTGGTGACGTCAGGCGAAAAGATACACAGCAAAAAAAGATTTATTGAAGTACTTCGAAAATATAAACAGTACAAGAGAAGAGAAGAGAAGACTGCACAAGTATACTTTATTAACATAACATATTTCGACTGCTCATTATCATGATGTGTCCTGGTCTGAGGCACCTCGTCGTCGTACGAATTTTACGATATTAATCCATTACATAAATCAACTTAGTAAACATTCACATAACAGATCGACTAGTGATATGATAACACTGACGAAACTGTGTATGAGACAGTTTACACTTTTAGCACCGATAAACCACTTATTTAAATTGTTACATTGAAAACGACTTAAACATACACACACTTGAAGAACTATTCTAACTATGTATATCATTAATTAAAATTTTAATTTGTAGGTACAGTTAGACTCATCCGTTAAACTAATTACTTTTGTTAAACGTAGCTGAATTACAGACAATTGACAGCCCTATGTCATTTACGTCACATTAGTCGTCAGTAATTGGACGAACCGTTCATCTGCCAGTAACCTTTTAAGGCTTGACTTATCAGGGTTACCGCTGCTCATCTATTCAAGGTCTGACCTTTTGTGAATCAGATATACTTGCGAGATTGTTGATGTAATTTGAAATGATTGTTCCGTTTGTTGCTTTATTGGTTTTGTAGTAGGCACTGAGTGTGGCCTTACACCATATTATTCGACACTATATAAAGAACTCCAAAGATTGGAGATACCAGAGTAAGATTAATTCTATCTTCCTTATGAGGTAGGAATATGATAATAAGTTAATCGAAAAGGAAATTAATTGCAGGATATTGCCAAGCATACTTTAGAAAAAAACTAAATGGTAGATAGAATGAACAGTCTAGTCGGTAGCCCGGTGCGCCTAAACGCATGTTATCGGGGACCGAGCACACGTCGCTACGGCACTCTTGTGCTGTCCATTCATTTTAAATATCTGCACAGCAGAAGCTTGTCTTAGGCTTTCATTTAAATGTATTATTTTACCCATATATATTACATGAAGTTTAAGACAAAATGTAACGAAAGACACATAACAAAATTACATGATTGTAGTACCGGTCTGTGGAACCTAGAATCAGTAAACCAGATCGTGTCAGTTTTTTTAAACTTTGCATAATTTAAGGACAAGCGGTAAGTGGATATTTATTCAATGAAATTCTGGAGACTAATCATTTCTCTGCTCGACATCTTACTTCCAAAGATTATGTTTCGCATCTTTGGACGTGCGATTTATTTATAAACTAAATGAGCCAAAGGGTCATTACTTAACCGAGGCTATTGGCGATGTCATATATCGGACTCGAACCGATTAAAACTACACTCATCATGTCTTATTGTCGGGGCATCTCTGTGGAGCATACGTTTCCTTTGCTCTCTATATCCTCTCAAAAGGTCGAAGGAATAGACGTATTCCTTGTTTTGGCTATTAAAAATGACAGAATAGACAATCATCCTGCCAAGGAAAGGAAGACATCTTTCTGAGGGACTACAAGTCTTTCAGAATCGAATTGTTAAAATATTACTGCAAAGGTTTTTTATGGAAAATAGGCATAAAACTCTTGAAAGTAAATTATAAAAGGAGGATTTATTATGTTTTGTAGTACTGAACACAACCGTGCAACAAGTTGTCAAACATAATATTAAATTTATATTCCATATTGTTGAGTCTTTAGAAGTAGGTTAATAATTTATTGATCAAACGTATCTACAGCTAGTCAATTAAGTTGTCTCTTTTCTTATGGAGGCACTGAGGTGACTGGTGTCACCATAACTTACACGTATTATGTACAGTTACATGGCGCTAACGGTCCACTATGTAGTAACCACTAGGCACAGAATATCACCTCAATGACCGGATTCTCCTAAGTACATATGTTATTGTACAGCGTGAACACTACTTTAGAATAACTTCATTTAAATATATGGATGTCAAAAAATATTCTACATCATTTTCAATTTGTAACGTTTGAAGATGCTAGGACCAATTCCAAATTTTCAAATCCTTTGCACTAGCAAAATAACTGAATTTTGAATAATTATGCCAAGCTTTGATATTAAAAGCGGATTGATAGTCATATTCTGACTTAAACAGATATAATTATATCTCGTAATAAAAGTAATAAGAAAATTACCTTTATTTTACCTTTAATGGCGTTTAATTCCATTTACATTGCTTTGTAATAACAATTACAAAGCAATGTTTAGATGACACTTACTGTTGACACAGGTGTTCACCTCACCTTGACTTACAGAAACACATTTACGTAACAAAAACTTAGAAAGTAACCCGCAGAACGCTTCACCATCCACGTGAGCATTGAAGTCGCATACGACTAGTTTTTCCTACTCATTGACTCTTGCGCAGCTCCGTTAGTTGACGCATGCGCGGAACTGACTAGTTTTTTACTTTTTACCACATTTGTACAATGTTATTCGTTTTATTTAACTGTACTTCTAATGGCTGTAAGTTTTTGCTATCTGGTATCAAGGGCGATGCTATTACAGATCACGATGTACGAAGATCGCTCACGTCCGTACCGTTTCGAATAATTTTTTGTTTCATTTATTATATTATTGATTACAATATTCATATCTGATTGTGGTACGATTGTACGTCCTTGGTTCGATAACATTAGAATGAAATGTTATTAATGTTATTCATGGAAGTATTTATTAGATACCTATTGAAATATATTTGAGCCTTTGTAAACCCAACTGCACGATGGTGATTGATTGATTATATCTAACCGGCGTTTAAATGGTTTTGTTTTATGATGTACTATTAAAGATTATAGATTGTTATAACAGTACTGATAATTTTCGATCAAAATAAGGCTTGCGGATATAAAGAGCGGTTATTCTTCTCTAAAATGTTGGTTGGCTTGGTTTAATATGGTTTCTCGATGCGGGTACACCGCCTTCTACAAACTGTGGTATTAAAGTTCAACAATAACTACTTACTTCATTCCTTCCTGGTCATGATATCTTACAGAGCAAGTTGCATTCCTTTATGCAAGTCGAGTCAGTGTTCAACAGTTCATTTAAAATATGAGCATTGTACTGATCTGGGGTCATCGTTATGATGATGGGACTCTGGGACTTATACTCGATATTGCCCCTGGCCCTGGTGTAAAAAAATCACAGTACTGAGAGTATATGGGTGCGATGGATCCCATAAGTAAAATATCTCGTAAGTTCACAATTTTATATTTCTCGGATAAAGAAGTTCGAAATTTATACTCATATTCTTTAACTATCCAGTTGTTATTAAATCCCTGATGAAATCCGAGTGAATTTACGCAGTAATACGTCACAGTGAACCCTCCTGATACAAAGGCAACAAGCGCCATAAAAAACATTTATAATATTATTATAATTATTTAATTAGCGTTCATCGTTTATCATATTTACTTGTGTCGGTTTATAACGGTATCAAATAAATTATGAAAGCCCCAAGGTTGAAGTAGATTAGTATGCATTAGTGAAGCTCGTTATTCATAATGATGCGCGTATGATATCATTTTATGGGCCGACTTAACGCAATACCATAGAGAGGAAACGTATCAGAAAATAATTAAGAGCCTACACAGACAGACGAGAAACATGTTTTTTTTATACGAATAAGCCACAAATATGTCTAAGATCCGTAGGATTTCAGTACGAGGAGCCGAGAGTTGAACGTAAAATCGTTCGCCTTTTTGAACAAATTACCACCGACTTCAAGGCATCTTAAAAATATTACTTGATACGTTATTAGGATAAATTCTTAAGATATAACCTATTAAAAAAAAAAACATAACATTTGTCTACAATTGGCAAAGTTATCTCATAGCATACACCTCTTCCATCCTGTTTGAAATCGGTAAAAAACGCGATAAGCTGAATTTCTTTTAAACATGAACGTGTCAGTTGCTCGAAGGATCATATTTAATTTACACGTACGATTTCTTAGACCATCTTTATTTACCGCCTGCCGTACTTTTTATAAGAACATCGCAATTAAAAAGGCCGGTTATATGACGTCATTCTGGAGTATAAGTTATTTTTGGCATTCCAATACTCGCTTATGCCTTGCTCGACGAAGGAGAATATTTATTTTATGTTCTTACATGTATTTTGAAAATGTGTGCCTTGGGCCTTGAGTGGTGTGGTCATGTGGTTATTTTTACTGTATTAGGCATGCAGTTTTATTGTGAGGTTCACGAGAAGGCGCTAAAAATAGCAATAGGTCATCGTCTGTGGTGACTGTTGTTAAATATTTTCAAAGCATTTTTTATTTTAGCAAAAAGGCGCTCGCAAAAAAAAAAAATTTACTGTTGGCGCAATGTAAAGTAACAGAACGCTGAGTGTAGATTTTGCTTTACAAATACGCTTGCGTTGACGTTAATTACGATTTTTCTTTGATTACATATATATAGGAGTTACCCTAGACGGAGCTTCTTTCATTTCAAACAAATTGTGGTATACGTATAAGTTTTTTTTTAAACGAAAGACTACTCCCGTTTTTGAAATGATTCCTGTATCGTGGGGACTTTACAAACATTGTAACAACGAATACAAAAAATACACGGACTCCCACACGGGACAAATTTTTGTCCCGTGTGTTGAGTCCGGGTAATCGAACCTACAACACTCGGCGCGGCTTCGTGACAAGGTGACCACACTTCAGTTTTACATAGAGAACTCGTATTAGGCACTGTAATCTAGGTTATATTTTTTTAAACCCCGTTTTTTCAAAAAATCACGATTGACTTTTGTCAGTGATGGTGATGTCACTCAAGTGTTGCCGAATTTAAAATTACAAGCTTTTGTTTTAAGGATTTTTGCTTTTTATTATGATTGATAGAAATGCTATAATTATTATTATGCTAATATTATTTATATTAATCATGATCAGGATCACTTTTTTCCTGACCCATCATCAAAGGTACCATTAGTACTATCGTCTATTTTCGTTTTCGGGAGAGTTTTTTTTTATGGTCTAGGGGCAAACGAGATGGCTGGTCACCTGATGGTAAATGACTACCGCTGCCCATGGGCACCTGCAACTCAAGAGTCACAAGTGCGTTACCGGCCTTCAAGGGGGGAAGAGGGGGAGAGGGAAGGGTTAAAGCCTCCGGTAACCTCACTCACGGGGTGAAAAGCAATGCAAGCATTGCTTTACTGCCGGTTTCCTGTGAGGCCGTGGTATCACTCCGGTTGAGCCGTGCCGAAGCATGACTCTCCCACGAACTCACACCCTGCTTAAGTATATACCGATGCATCTAAAGACAGTTTTAGAATGTTTAATTCATGATTTTAAAGTAGTTTGCGTGCGTGTCAAAAATAAAGTCGGTAAAGTAAAGTAATATAGTCCATAAGCGGTTGATGTCCATCTACTTTTTTTCTTTTTGTACAAGGTACACACTTTTTTGATTTTTATACACATTATAATAGTTTAGCTGTATTCAACATTACTAGACCTACTATTTAATACAAATCAAAGAATAATAAATACTACATAAAATAAGTAGGTACATTAAATAAAATTCTTCTTTTTTTATTGTACATTGTACTTCAAAATAACATTGTTTATTTAAAAAAATAATAATTTGGCAAGTGGTTGAACATATTTATACTCTTAGAAATTAGAATAGAATTTTCTTTTTAATCTTTGGCTTAGTATCATGTTCCTTATACTTGAACTGTTTATTGGGTAAAACATTAATCTTTATATGTAGCTTCAGTTTTATGTAATAAGCAATAGGGATTTAACTGTACAACTGACATTAGGGTACTTTAAGATTCTGTACAACAAACTAGCAACACGCTTAATATTTTACAGAAGTAATCCTCATATTCTTCATGTCTCAAGACGTGTTATCATCTCACAGCCTTACGTAACATTTGGATTATGTTCAAAATTTATTTTATTATAGCTGACGTCATTTCGTTCCATTTACGAGTTCTCGACAATATAACTTTACAACTTGGCATACGAGTCTTTTCACGTTATGATTGACAATAAGTTGTTATTGCAGTTTTATGTGTTTATAGGGGAACTTAGAGGTCATTGTGTTTCTCAATGCTTACGTTTTATATTTTCAATATACCAGAGGAGGGCAGAATTACTATGTCCTGTCATAGTTCTTGAATATTGAATTTAATTGCAGCGATTGAATTAATATAACATAACATCAAAAACATTAAATTTAGGTAATTGATTTTAATATTTATACTTCTGAAGCTCAAGTTTTATTGGTACTTGCCTTTCCTTATTTGGTTGTTGTTTAATCACTACATATTATAAAACAAAGTTCCTCGCCGTGTCTGTCTGTTCCCGTTAAACTCAATATCTATCGTACGGATTTTCATACAGTTTTCACCAATAGGCGGAGTGATTCATGAGGAAGGTTTAGGTGTATAATTCACTAGCAGTGCCCCGCGATTTTACCAGAGTAAGTCCCGATCCCGTGTGAATATCGGGATAAAAAGTAGTCTATGCGTTAATCCAGGTCTCCAACTATTTACATACCAAGTTGCATCGTAATCGGTTCAGTGGTTTTTGCGTGAAAGAGTAACAAACATCCATCCATACATCCATCCATCCAAACTTTCACATTTATAATATTAGTGGAATTAGGGTTTTATATAAAATGACTGAAATATGACGATGATTGTTGAAGATGTCGGAAAAAATCAAGATAAAATATGCTTTTCTACCCGTGCGAAGCCGGGGCGGGTTGCGCTGTCGTTAAATAATGTTATTTTGCAAATTTATCACACGTACGTTTAGTTCTCATGACAATTTCCTAAATATGTCTGGAGTCTGGAGCTCTAAAATACAGGGCAAGGCATAGTTTAGACTCCAGATCTCCCACAAATTACAAATTAAGCTAAACATTTTGTCAACTTAGATGTTAAGACTTGTGTAATTTGTGGAGATAAATAAAACATATTATTATTATATTATTCTTCAAAAAAAACAAACATTGTAGGGTCGAATATAGTTAAGTAAATAGTTAGGATGTTTTCAACGAGAAACTAATAAAATTCCATAACAATAAATTGACTCATACATTATGTATGTCGGATATAGAAACTAGGGTGCTTGTTATGAATTTCATTTGAAGATTTATTCTTGGAAAGAGGATTATGCACCGCAAGTAATGAGTTTACTGCAATAATATCAGTTCATGGTGATTCATGAACACTAGTAAATATATAAATGTGGCATAAAAAATTGGTATTCAAGTTTAACAGCTTAAGGTATAGGTGAATAGTTATTAAAAATACATAAGAGCAATTACTATTAATTTCGTATGTACATATGTATTGAGACTTCGCTTAAATTAAAAACCAAAAACCAAAACAAACCGGGATGTGTTGCGTTGCGCGTCAGTAAAAGTGCAACTTCCAAAAATTTAAACACCACCTGAACCATTGAATCCAGATTGTGATTGAGTAACAAACATCCATCCATCCAAACTTTCGCATTTATAATAGTAGTAAGATAATTATCTGATTGTTATTGATAACTATCCAGATTTGTTGTGTCAGTGTCTTATAAATGTGTAAATCTATATACATACAGTAAGGGAATCATTTTTTTTTTGAAACTTGTACGCCCTCAGATTTGCCTGTACGCATGCACACACGCTCATGCAAACATATACAAACACAGGCATTCACACATCTATATGTCTCTCTTTGTACACACACGTCCGTATGAACGCTAGCACGCTCGTACACACGCACTGACACGTGCTCGGTAATATACGCACATATACACACATAAAATATTTTAGTTAGTGCACAAGCTCAACATCAATATTATAAAATATAAGCTCAGTATATCTACGAGCACAACATCACTTTTTATTTAATTTTCTACTTTATTATCATAATCTCCACAAGTCAACTCAACGGGACATGCTAAAACGCTTTTTAATTATTTTATTATAATTCATCGATTGCCAGGATATTTCAGATCGGCTAGACCCCTTATCGTTGCGTAGCTTCACTCTGTATTCTCTATCGCTTATCGCGTAATATACAGGCTGCAGCGGTCCGCTATCGGTCAACACGACAAAACTTTCATCCCCATCACTTGCGGTTTTCAAGAAACTTTTTGCCTCACACCAACAATGCCTGTACGCGTGACCTATCTGCTCGCTTGCCACCTATACCATAAAAAGTTAGATATACAGGACCCAACTACACTAAATTGTACTGCACAATTGAGAAGGAACTAAAAACATGCTACCATTAAATTAAATTTCCATAATGACTTCAAAAATCAAACGTATAGTATATTGGAGAAATTTGATTATGAAATATCGGAGGCGTCACAAAAATAAGATACCACAGCAAACGGGTCTCTCTCCCACGCGAATTCCTCGCAGGGCACTGCAGTCGCCAACTATCGCAGTAACATTGCCAAGACGTGGCAGAATTCCTTGCCACACCTGATCTCATACCTGCTTTTTAATGCGACAACCGCACGCGTTTTATCGTCACCACATACCTTTTTATGTCCCGCATATACCTTTCAGAATGCAAGTTAATACTAGCTTGACACTTAAGCAGGATTACCTGCAGCTAGTTTTATAGATATTCATAGCATTTCTCTTGTTAGTGATGGTATCAACGGTGATTCGAGGTTTATTATGCCGTGTGAGGGCGTGATTTCTATAACGCACTTTTAATTCGATAGATTCTGGTCCTAAGAAGTTACGTGTTTCTATAGTTTATTCATAACAGTTGGCAAACTAAGAAAAGATTATATTTTTAGGCTTACTCAGCTGACTCCAGTCTGTTAAGGAAGTTGTTTGCTTTTATCCAGCTCATACAAAACAAATAAGGCCAAATGTGAGGTTACATAGTACCTACTATAAGTACTGGAAGTCTCAAAGTACCTCTAGTCCAACAGTATAATCTTTATAATACTACATACTTGAAATAAGTTTTAGTAGATATCCCACTAATATTATAAATGTGAAAGTTTGGATGGATCGATGGATGTTTGTTACTCTTTCACGCAAATACGGTATGTAGATAGCTGGAGACCTGGATTAACGCATAGGTTATTTTTATCCCGATATTCCCACGGGATCGGGACTTACGCGGGTGAAACCCCGAGGCGCTGCTAGTCAAAAATTTAATTGAATCTTTGAAAAAAACTAAACGTATATGCCAATATTCCACGTCCCATCAATTGTTAAAAAATTCCAAGCTAGATAAAATACAATTTTACGTACCTTTAACATTTAAGTCCTCGTACAATAAATATTCATCAACTCAGCCATGGAATTGGTGAGCATGTTCTGTAAATTGTGTGTGATGTTCTGGGAACAGGTTATTTTGAAGGAATAAAAAGAGCTCTCCATGGCAACTCTGCCGTATAAAGTATGTTCGAAAAGATAAGGAAGGATACATGCGATCTTTTATACACCAGTGATTAAATAAGCCGTTGTTAAACAAAATCAGAAACCGGTTAACGCGAAATAAAATATACTTGCTAGAATCTAACGGAAGTAATCTTATTAGTCATGTTCAATAAATCAAAGAATCCAGTTTGTAATTCTGAGAATAGAATGGACGTTATTTTAAAGCATAAAGAACATTGTTATCACATTGTGTTATATTAAGATATTAATGGTTTTATAATAATTTTTTTTTTGTAACGATAATAAATATTATAAAAAAATATATCAAGAAAGATCTCGTAAAGGATAATATAACCTAGATCCGACACGACCCCAAACGGAAATCTCCTGCGAAAGAAAATGGGACTCTGTTACTGAGTTTTATTGCTTCATTCGATAACCAGCTATTCTCGCGCGGCTACGCTACCATGTACATATTTATATATTTTGCTCGGAACCCTAATTATTTTTCCGAAATAAAAATAGCCTAAGTTACTGCTTATAACACCAGCTATCTGCCAGTGAAAGTCCCGTGGAAATTGGTCCACCCGTTCCGGAGAATAGCCGGAATAAACAGAAATTTAAAAACAGATTTTTAGGCATAGGTATTGTGCAAATAACTATAGGAGATTAAAAAAACTATTATTTTGATATTACAAACAGACAGTTTAATTTTATTTATTTGTATTGATGATGATAAGATTTCTATAACTTGTTTAATTTTATTGCTCGATTCTTAGTGGTCATTGATGGCGAGTATCTTGTATATTATTACAACGATAGTTGAGTACACTTCATTAGCGTATATATAGTCAGAGTTACAAGAAAGCGACTTAAACCGTCTTGAGCTGTTGCTGATATTCCCCAAACCATCCGGATAAGCAAATATCCCTCTCCTTACATTGTCGTTACTTTTTACCAACCTCTCCGTTTTCATAAAAGTCCTCAGTTTAAGTCCAAAATGCCAATAGGCCAAGGCCATTCCAATTGCCCCATGTTACGAGAGTGGGACTTAGAAACTTTATGAGAGAAATTTATTCATTATTGCACCTACAAACAACAGTTATAGTATGTTCTCTTGTTCGTCTTCTGATTGCCGAATTAAAAACTTAAGATGAGAAAGTTTATAGAAAAAAATATTTCGAAATAAGCAAGCGTGGGTGACCTAGGTGCTATACCACCTTGGTTTTTTGTTGAATAACACAATAATATACACTGTTATGTAAAAAATAAACATTTGCTTCATTCCGCGGAAGTGTCGGTCGTGAGGTCGATATTCAAATCGAGCTGCGCCAACTTGACGTGCAAGTTAATTGAAATGTATTATGCAAATACATTTATGCACATAAATAAAACATCCTGACACTTATCTGCTGAGGTCGATGTACCCGCTGATTCATACACGAAATTTGAGATTTGGAACAGACGCCTTACGCTAATTATAAAAACATATCGGATTAAATGACGCATTTACTAGTATTGCTTGTGTATGTCCGCTACGGTTCTGAACTTTTGACATAGCAGTATATGACCTATTAATTTCGAGCTTCAGGTTATTTAGGTAAAAAAAATTAATAAGGGGTTTTTTCAACATGTCTGTAAAGAACTTCTAATTTTAAAGGAATCCTTAACAGAACGATGTAATAATATAATTTGAAATGAATTTAAAATTAGGAAATGATTACAATAATTTATAATTACCAGTATAAATTCAAGCAGCTACTTATATATGTATATGTGCCTATGTATTTTAGCAGAACTAATAGGGGTGTTAGTAAGTAAGTAACTTTTTAGTTGCTTACTGATAAAGATCCAGAAGATGCGTTAGAAACTAGATTATCCACCTACTAACTAAGCTACTAATATCTACAAATTAAACTAATTAGCAACTCAAATTCAAGTTGCATGTGTATTTCTGAAATATAAATCAACAAAACTAAACTCACAAAGAAAATAACCAAAAGACAGTGCAGCAGCCTTTCGTGGCCGGGTTTATCTAGTTCCCCATAAAGTTACAGCATATCTTTATGTGTTAGAACAAATGTGACAATACTGACAATACGATTTGAGATTTTATAGACATAAAAATTCCAAATTTTCTTACTAACTAAAGCTTATTTACCGATATAAAAGACCCTCGTAAAATTCATAGGTGTATATCAGAGTTAATCCCACGCATTGTTAATGCAATAAGACGGCGTACAACAGACCATTTGATTTGACCGATATAATTATACATCGTAAATCGCTTATATCTGAACAATTTGCGAGAATAACCTATGTTATTCGAATTAACTAACGCCCTAACACTTCCCACGTATTTGTTAAAAGTTCATAATTAAGTGTAGGTACAAGTTTTATAGGTAACAATTGAACTAGTTTGAAAACATTTATAGAATTATACAACTGCTACACTAAGTTTATATTTGAAAAATAAAACGTCAATAAAAAGTCTGTTTGACGGAATTCCTTTAAAAAAATTCCAACACTTTTATCTAATTTTCTTAATTCTTTTAAACGAACTGCCCTGGTATCACACTGTGTACTTAATGTAGGCGATTATTGTGTAAAGGCCTAAGTCAATTCCACATCAAGAAATGGATTGTGTTCTTTGTCAAAGTATGGATGCTGTCCAGCAGGTGAATGTTGGGAGCGATATACGAGATTGGCATAGGTTCGAAACCTATTACATGCGATTAAACATATACTGGCAAAATAATTTTGGGAAGAAAGGTATAATGCTAATGTATAATAAAATACTTTAAAAGAGGGTTTACAAGTAGGGCTGCCATAACTTAAATTACCGACATCGTCGGACAAAAACTTCAAAAACCCCGGACACATGTGAGAAATCGCAATTTTTTCCTGGACACTAAAAATAAATTATAAGAACGAAGTTTCCATTTACCTTTTTTTTTTTCATTTAAACAGCTTGTTAACGATTCATCTAAAAATTTTAATTTTCCCCTGACACAGAGTGTCCGGGTTTTACTCGGACACCTTTTGAAAACCCCATCCGGACGCACCCCGGCACCCTCTAAACTAACTCTAGCCTGTAAACCCGGACGGATGGCAGCCCTATTTACAAGGAACATGCACACAATCGCAGGATTAATAGTAGGTGCCGTTCCACCATCAAAGAAAGGTTGACTAACAACACTGGCATAATTTAGTGTTCCAGCTCAAACGAACCATAATGAAATGTATATGTACATCCAAAAAATACTCAGAAAAAGAAAGCCATTACGATAAAAGCGGATGTGCATTACTCTTAAATGCATTCCGAAAGCTTTATTAACAAAATTACATTGATAGATGCTTACAGCTTTAATGATTAAATGTTCGACGCAAAAAGTGACACCACTGCTTTCGGAATCCCCATTAAGACGCACCTTAGGGTTCTGATAGTGGCTTTTATAATATAATCGATTGTCGAAGAAGCCTGCACTCCACCATATCAGATAATTAATCAAGCTCTTATAAGGCGTTCACTACAGAATAACCATCCTTAATAAGCCGCAAACAACGATTTATTACACGAAACACACATGAAACTGTAGGTACTTTTGAATTTGACTCCATCAATAGCCGTAAAAAACGCTATCAATGTGATAATATTAAAAATTAACGACTGAATACATTGAACATTAATTTTTTGGTAGACGCATCGAATTTTAATAAAAAAAGATATTTGTATGACTCTTTGTTTTGAATTTTGATGATAATGGATGTCAGTTATTATAAATTATGTATGTGAATGCCGTATACGCTAACATAATTATCTTACTCTGTGATACAGATGAAAGCAAAACTACATACTTTTTTAGTTCCGTAGTTAGTAAAACCAATACATACGTGGTAAGCCAGACCATAATTTGAATAAAAAAACTGGTAGCTTTATTATTTTTCTATTACTAGCAAAGTAATTTGAGATATCTTTAGAATCAGTTATATTTAAAACTACATTAAGTCGGTTTAATGCGTCCGACGTGAGTCGTCCAGAAAATAATTGAACTTGGACGAAAATAGGCGACTGGTCTGGGCCACACATGCATCTTTGTTAGGAGTATTTCAAGCTAGTCGTCTTGTCAGACAACAAGCTTTATGTTATAAGTGCTGGGATAAAATTACTAGGACCAATTTATCTGGAAGCTACCCAAATACTCGTCTACCAATGGTTAGGTCGCACTGCTCTCGGGCTATGCCGAAGTGTACATGCTTTGTGTTAATACCGTTTTGAAGAGTGGATGAGAACAAACAGACTTTCACATGAAAAAACCAGAACAACTGCAAAAAAAAAACAATGTATGATCCTACTAATATTATAAACGTGAAAGTTTGTGAGGAAGTATGGATGCTTGTTACTCTTTCACGCAAAAACAACTGAATTGATTGCGATGAAACTTGGTATGTAGATAGCTGGAGAACTTGATTAACCTACAGGCTACTTTTTATCCCGATATTCTTACGGTATCCTTACGGTACTTACGCGGACGAAACCGCGGGGCGCAGCTGGAATAATATATAATAACTTCACACATCGCACACAAGGTCGTCTGATCCCAAACTAAGCAGAGCCTGTACCATGGTAAGCAGACTGCTGATAAACATACTTATATAATATATTTCTAAATACATACATATTATAAATAAATTACACCCAGACACAGAACAAAGATCATGCTCATGTCATCTCATCACACAATAATTTATAAAATGTATATTTAGCAGATTTATCAGAGTATGAACATACTGATACACAGGCAGAATAGCCGTGAGCTTAGTATTCTGCCTATTCTGAAAAAAAATTGCTGTGTTATAAATAATACACATATATATATAGGATATATTTTAAACATATAACAAGATGCCCGTTTGTAGTGGCTGCTGGCTACTTCTTACATAGCTCTGAACCAATATTAATTTTACAGGAATGAAAAATAGCTTTTACTTTTTTAATAACAATCCATCCATATACAGTTTAAATTATTGTAGTATAAAACCTTGTAGTATATTTATTGGAATGTTGCAGTTTGATATTCGTTGTCCAACATTATTAATATCATCATTTTTATGTATATAAGCTGAATAGTAATTTATTATTATTTTGTTGAATTACTGTTAAAATAACACACTTTAACACGCAAAACATATGCCTGCAATTCATCAGAATTTTATTGTCGACTTTACGATTTCTTCGTGATAGGATGCCAACTATGACAGTATAGCACACATGTCTAGCTATGTAACCCATTTTTTCCTTCAAGCTCGTCGCTCGTTTCTGCTTGGAATAATAGTTTTAGAATACGAAGAGGCATAAGCTCTCTTTGGACTGGATGAGGAGAGCTGACGATCGAGCTCAGTGGTGTACACTACGAGAGGCCTATGTCCAGTGGTGGATGATGAAAGGTTGATGATGATAAGCTCTCTTGGCTCTTTAAAACTGAATTAAATTGAAATCAGATTATTAGATTTTATGAATGCTTTATCAATTACATGCTAAATCAGGAGTGCCTCAGTGCACAATTTTTTTCTCAATAATAATACTAGAGGCACGAGCCACTCTGCTCCTGGTTCATAAACGAGCAGACTATCTCCAGAACTATACACACCGGCGCTTATCTATTAATTAGTCTAAAAGCTTCTTAATAAAGCGATTTAAAAGCTATTGAATGGCAGCCCTTTATGAGTTTCATTTAGATAAGGCGATTTACTGACGGACGGTACGTTACTTGTATCAACTGGGTAACGAATGGGTGTTTATTGGAGTGAACTTAATTTGTTTTTCTTTTCGTTTTTTATTCAATTTATATTCTATGGAAAAGGTGTTTTACTGTATAGAACCGTTTTTCAATGTTTAGGTAGTTCATAAATTTGATGAAAGAAGTACAAGTGAAAAATGAACATGACTTTTAAATTTACAATTTTGCAAAAGCATTTCGACCACCTTCAAATATTGGACAAAAGGTTTGGAGAAATCTGAGTGCCCTTTTGTTTCCTTTAAAGGGCTCCCTCTAACCCCCACTCTATCAGTCAATGACTGGCATTTGACACAATGGCTTTCCGGGGTGGTCATATCAAATAAATAAACGTCCAACTGACACTAAATGAAGCGCGATTTAATTATTTCCATTTCTCCCTCATTTCATTCAATCTCCTTTTGTGGATTTAATTATGAAAGTATTCGAGCAGATGACTTATATTGTTGAACTTTATACATAGATATGGTTTGCGTTATATAATGGCATTATAATGATTGTGTAGTACTTTTAGTTTATATTAGTAAATGTTATGCAGTGTCGTTCTTTTTCATATTGGCAATTAAGCAGTGCCTGCTTCATAAAACATCAGTGAGACTGTTTTTAACTATCACTACGTAAATAAAGTATATCACTTCAATCGATTGCTTAATATTCATAACGCCATATTGCTTCTGACACGATGTACATTTACTATATAGCCTTTAAGATAAGTAATTGTTTTTAAAATTTCCCTACGTGGATGCTTAGTTGTTGTTATTTTAGCTGAATCCAGGCCCAGAGGTCTATAATCCGGGCTAAATATAATGCTTTTTTTTTAGTTAGTTTAGTAATCATTATTTGCAAAATCAGGAAATAAAATCTTAACGACTCCTGTTTTAATTCCTTCGCTTGTTTTTGTCGAAAACAACTTAATTCGAAATTTAAAATTTATTGTCATTTTCCTGTTTCGTCTTAGATTTTTTTTATGAAACCAATTTCGGTAAGACATCCTTTTTTTTGTAAATTTTCAAACACAACTTACCGCTCTCTAAAAGGGTTTTTCCATTTGCAAGCTAGTACAAACCGGCTGTTGAATATAATAATTATAATATCATTGATTTTACTATGTTGTATGTATATATTCTATATTCCTGGCTAATATAAATTCTGTTTCCTTTGTTTTAGGTAAGTGTTCAAGTCATCAATGTACGGCAATATTACTGTTATTCACTCTTGAGCTGAGCCCACGTGGTTAGTATTAATATTCATGATTAATAATTTAATTTATTCTGATCATATCGGTGTACAGTCATACTGGTGTATTTATCCCGTAGGTTGCGATTGGTACAAAGTGATCGTTGTTACGGTTTGTTTGGGCGACGGAACATAGACTTCTTTGTTCCGTAATGGGGTTTAAGCACCTGGCCCTTTGAAGTGTGGAGGTGGTTTTGCAAGGAGAAAAAAATATAAAAACGCTTGCGATAAGTCACTTAAAATATTTTGAATAGATAGACTGGATAGTTTAATTTATACAGTCTTTGAATCGAAAGTTTATAGTGAAATGAAAATCTTCATAATAATTGTCGTTGCCAGTGCTGTAGGTTATTAACATATTTGTAAGGGGTACAAAAGTAAATACTATATATTAATATTATGTAGATTAATGTACGTTAGATACTACACAGAAATGATAAGGCTCTTTTGAAACCGATACAAAAACGAGTCGAGCTGAGAAATTGAAATTAGGTTTGGCCTTTCTTAACCGAGAACAATTAACCCACTTTCTATTCACTCTTGCGTTAGGGGTATTTTAACGCATATAAGAAGCATTAAACTTAAATTGCTTGGTGTAAATCAGTAACATAAAACTGCAGTTGGCAAAATCAGTATCGTAGAATACCTCTAAACGGTTGTGAATACAAAGAAGAATTATGTACCTACCTATTTACTTTGTTCACATGGTTAATCAATATTGCCATTAGCTGAACATTGATGGATGATCGTTTACAAAATATAAACACATCAATATGAGACCGTTTATGTATGTAATTATATTTTTATTTCTATTGGTAAGAGGCTCTTTGGTATTGATCTTGACTAACATTCTGCTAAAGACAGCATTAGTAAGTCATGATTACGGCTCACTTCTTCACGAATACGAACTATAAAATAATCACATGTCGCTTGGAAGTAGCGAGAACTGAAAGCTTTCCATTCAAGGCGTTTCTTGCTTTTGTCTTGCGCACTTTTAACTTTTGAGAACTTTTGTTCTGCTGAATGTGATGACGTGATGAGCAGTGTGATTTTTTGTCGATCCGACTCCGACATAATCACTTAATATGCTTGTGCGATGTTTTTTTCCGAATAAAAAATCGATAACGCAATAAAAAGTAAAATCACAGATAAAACAGGGCTTTATCTAAAAGACAAGCGCGTAAAATAAATATATTAATACAAAATAATAATATATATGATATTAATAATACATAAATATAAAAAGAAGCATGATAATAAAACAAAATGTTTATGTATATTGTCGAGGATACCATCAATATCTCATATAAAGTGGAAGAAAAATTAGTTCCGTAAACACGTTGAAATTCTTTATCTGTTGAACTTATTTATGTAACCGATAAGTAGGAGTTAAAATGTGATAGTCTCAAAAAACTTAGTATTATTAGCTTTATCTAGTTGAAATATCAAGTTACAAATAGGGATTTTGGTTATTATTCCTATATGCGTATATTATTCTGATTCACAAGGTAGCGCTCACTAGGGATCGCACAAAAGATTCACGAGCATCTCTTAACAAAGGTGATTCTTTGGAAGTCCGTGAATATTGTCATTCGCGCGATTGTGATATGAATGCGCGGAATTACAAAGCCCTAATGTCCGGAAAGTATTATATTACAGGAGTAGGTGGTATGTACAATAAATAATAATAAATATAACAATAATTTCAAAATCTCTAAGTAATTAGATGCTACCTCGTGATATGTCTATTAACAACTGTTTGTGTACTTTTCAATACAAATTAAAAAAGAAATGCTTTTACTAGTGTTACGATGTTATTAATATTTTTTGTAAATATTAGAAATAATATCTATTTAATACTTTTACGGAAATAAAGGGAAGTATTATTTCTATGCCATAGAATCTATGGGATTAAAACGACTCATTTAGTCAGTTATGATCAATTCAATTTCTTCTATATTTAATTGTATAGAATATAATATATATATTTTTTATTGGGTAATGGAATAAACGTTTGTCTTCCAACTCACCTGACGGATAGTGACGATGAAGACGAAGATGGTACACGCCTAGGACTGCCCTCCGTCCGGGTTTTCCCGGATTTGTCCTAGTTTAGAGGGCGTCCGGGGAACGTCCGAACGGGGTTTTCAAAAAGGACGGAAGGAAACTTGATTTCACCCATGTGTCTGTCTGTCTGTTACCAGGGACTTTTTAAGTTTTTGTCCGGCGTCGGTAATTTAAGTGATGGCAGGTCTATACACGCCTATCCAAGAGAAACTTATTCACTCTACTCTTAAATATTCCAGGATTATAATGTACGATAAATGTGTAACTTTTACTTATTTTCAAAAAAAAATCAAAAATCTTAAGCTCTCTATACCAAAATTTATCCAAATAACTTGACCAATTTATTAGTCTGCCGTACAAACTTTGATCTCAGGTTTCTTCTTGTATATCTCTATACCAAAATTTATCAAAATTGGTTCAGCGGTCTAGGCGTGAAAGCATCATAGAGAGATAGACTAGACATAGATATTTTCACATTTATAATATTAGTATGGATTGTTAGGATTAATCTTGCGCGAAGTAAAGTGAGGGCAAGATGAATAAAGAATTTCACTAAAATTAAGGGACCTTGGTTTCAATTGTTTTTGTTCTATCACCAAAGAGATTGTCACACACACGCATAGACTGGCCATAAATAACAAATTTACAATAAAAATAAAAGTCAACAAGACAAGGCTTATAAATAACTTTCGAATGTCACTTTCGCCGACCCTATCGCATAGGTAGAGGGGCATACAAACAATAAGAGTGTGAAGAGATTGTTCCGTGTGAGTGCACAAACTTCCCTCTGTAGTACGTCAAATTGACGCGGGTGACGATCGGTTCGGCACATTGACGAGTCGGCCTAGTTTCCGCACCGATGCATATAGGACCACGTGCCTGTACTAAAAGGGACGCGTGCCGGCACTCAAATGAGCTGGAAGCAAATATATTTAATGCTTTATTTGTACGAATTATGAATGATTTTAAGGGTGCATTCACATTTAGTTGTAATAAAAATATATTGTTATAGATTTTTAACGTCGAAGTCATAGTCTGGCCGGTAGCAAAAGAAATCTCTACCCATAAGGACCATGAAAATTTGTTCCTTAACCATGAAAATTCACCAGAATCTTTTATAGATTTCGGAGCACTTAGCAGGAAATCCGTGTAATTGACTTACATGTTATTCTTAATTAAACATGAAGATACATCATTACTTTCTCTAATGTGTAAGTATATAGACAACACATTTTTTTAATTTTTTTTTTTAATATTACACGTCAGAATGTCCTCAAACCGCCTGATGAAAAGCTAGAATGAGGTCCAAAGACTGAAGACCACCATTATAGATACGGATGATACTAAAATGGTGGCTCTCAGCTTGACGGCCTCGAGAGATGCGATGAGATATTTATTGTTCGGTTTTATTTAGGTTAAGCTAACGATTTGTACTTTATATCTGTAGTTTTATTAACCAAGGTTGATAATAAAATCTCTATTCCACGAAATCCATGTTATCAGAATTTTACAATCTTAGCGTACGCATGATGTTATTACTACAAAAAAAGAGTTTATCGTAATATAGATTACACAAGAGATCCACACTGGCTAACGTTTTTCTTGGCTCATTCAACGGTTTATGTAGCGTAGTGGGTGTAAATTACCTTGTCGACACGTTACTATTTCTTCATCTCCTAAAAGTGTGTGCTAATACTAAATAGTATGGCGCAAATTGTGAGAACACTCAGTTTCCATCATCAGACGTTACAGTGTAAACATTAGCGTCAATATTTTCTCTAGTATCTGCCAAGTCATTCATAGTTTGTTTACTATCTAAGAATCAGGAGTAAAATATAGGCGAAGTAAAGAACATTCTTTGTATACCTATGAAATTAAAGATTTTTAGTACTGGTTACTAAGAAACATAATTTCTTTCATTATATTTAGAATTCCAAATATAAGCTATGATGTTTTTAAAAGGAGGTTTTACGATTTTCAGTGCTTTAAAAATGATTTTTGTGTCACAGTTGAAAATTGTAACCATATGGTCGACCGGTGTGCCATTATTGTTGATGACAGCATCTTGAAACCTGACACAACAATTTTTATTTTGTACTACGTCGGTGGCGAACCAGCATACGGCCCATCTGATGGTATGCAGCCACCGTAGCCTATGGACGCTTGCAGTTCCAGATCGCATGCGCGTTGCCGACCCTTTAAAAACTTATACACTTCTTTCTTGAAGAACTTCATACTGTAGTCCCTCGGGAAAACAGGGAGGTCATTCCACAGCCGAAGCGTTCGCACGAGGAAATTCCTCTGAATGATCTCATTTCGGATGAATGCCTTGCCGGCGACGATTAGGCACTCCAGAAGGGTACTGTAAATATAGGTCTGTGATGTGTTTATTAAAAGACATGTCTATGTGGGAGAGCCATGCTTTGGCACGTATGGGCCGGCTCGACCCCGCTCGTTACCACGGCCTCACAGAAAACCGGCCGTGAAGCAATGCTCGCATTGCATTTCACCGCGTGAGTGAGGTTACCGGAGGCCCTAACCCTTTCCTCTCCCTTATTCCCATCTTTCCCCTCTCCCCCCTCTTCCCCCCTCCCCCTCTTCTCCTACTCCAGCGGTAGTCATTTACCATCAGGTGACTCGTCTGCTCGTTTGCCCCCTATACCATAAAAAAAAAAAAAGGAAACAGAATAACAGAAAACCTGAGCTGTAAGTTTAACACCAGGAAGAAGAAACGCAGAAGTTATTATCGAACTAGTTATCTCTATTTCTTGGGATTCAGTTGGATAGTAAGAGAACGTGACTACCCATACTAAACCACTAATAGTAATGAGTCACTGTTTTGTTTGTGCGGTGGGAAGATATACTAGTAAATGAATTATAAATAGAGACAAATGCTAATACAAATTTGCCGTTAGTTTCTAATGTAAAACACGAGATGAAAGGGACCGACGAGTGCCGAAGAGTTTCGAACATTACCGAAGTATGCCGAAGTCAGCTCCAATGATATGTTAATAAACAGTTATGGCAGGGAAGGCTTCGTGAGTTACTTTATCGCATCGCGTTACCTATCCGACGTCCGTGCATTTCCGTGGCGTCGCCTGGCCTGTGTTTAATTTCACTTAGCGATCGGCCCTTGTTATTGTGGCCTAGATACCGAGGAAACTGGCCCTTCCTATTATCTACGATTCCTCAACACGACAAACTTGTATTTTTAAATATTTTAATTTAGTCTGATGTCCATTCATAGTTTTCTTGGCCGTGTAATCTAGTATTTATTCTAATTTTGTTGAAACTAAATAAAAAAGGAAATTAAAATTAATTTTAAATACTTAACTATTATTAGCATCGCTAGCTGTGAAACAGTGGAATTTATGAATACGTAATTTATGGTAGTTGACTATTTTCGGAAAGCTGTATAGGCCCATCTGGCTGTTCACCCCAGAACTTAATGTTTGCTGGGGCGTTACTTACTTCCATATTTTGACCCTATTTAGTTATAACAATAGGTATTCAATTCTAAACTTAAGGCTTGATATTTTTTTAAAAGGCGAGTGTTGGTAAAAGCGGATACCCTCTCGTAGCGGTAAAATCTGATAATTCACCTCATTGCGTGCGAGGTCTACCGTTCGCGCTCAGTACTACAGTGAAATAAATCTTTGTTTCATCATAAATAGAAAAACTCAATTCTTGGAATATAAATTCACAATAATATAATAGAAAAATCGAAACTTATTTGGTAAAGTTCAGTAGTATTCATTTAAACTATTTTATTTTTATTTTAAGGAACGGTACCGACGGACGGGTGGATATTTGTTGTAAATTTTTCACCGTTCTTATTACGCGCCATATACAATGTTTCATATATTTCTGTAGACCAAATAAGTCTTTACAAGTGAGACCAAAATAACCTTAATGGTGAAACATTACTGTGACTATGGTGGATATTTTTTTTTAAGCAACTATAAAAGATATATCCATAGATGTCTTATCCATAAATTGTTAAACACATGGTGAGAACATTATGGATTACCATAAATTATTTTGTTATCCCACAGTTAATTTAGAGACATTTCCTTACGGCAGCTGACTCACTTAAAGCAGATGTGTGGTTGTATGCCATACTCGGCTATCAGCTACGTGCGATGTATGCCTCAACTCGGCGCACGCGACGGTTGACAAGCATGTTATGGCGATGACTGACAGAAAATAAATTTATGTGTCATACTTGATGCGGAGTATCTATCTATATATTCGTTTCTTTTATAACTTGAATTGAATACACTGCAATACCACACATTTATTTGTTTCATTCACTATCTAAGCCAGATGTTTTTAGGCTACAGTATATTTGAATGCAATATTATGGCACATGTTGTTAAACCAAAATTGTTTATCCCAGATCATCAAACTAGATAGGGTTTCGCTCAGATTTTGTCACAGAACCATCGACTTGTAAAAACTCTTTTGCCTACAGCAACAGCCAGCTTCTGATTGATACTTATAATTATAAAAGGTGACTCGAACCTTTTCCTTTTCCACAGTTTCCTGTGTTGGGTAGCGATAAAATAAACTCCTAGACACAAATCACATTAAATAAAAAAAATACCATAATGATCCGACATTTTCAAAATTTGAATACAAGCTATGGGGCGTGAATACACTCTAATTGTACGCGCCTCAATTTTGAATTTAGATTGCGTGTTCCTTTATTGTTTTACACGCTTTTGTCTATGCTATGCTGTATAAGACTATGAATGCTGCGACTCGACTATTCCGTCGAATACATTCATAATATCAAGCTATTGTTTCCAACTCAAGTGGCGCTTTTGATTTATGAACAAGGAAAATTTGAATGAATGAAAATGTAAATTTCAATTGTTTTGTTTGACATTGAAACAATCTTAGCTTATGCAATCAATTGCATTCATGTAATTATTATTTAATTTAAATTGAAATATAGAAGGAGGATCATACAAGGAAGTTATTTTATGCCACAACTTTTAGCGATACGTATAAGGAGCACTGTTAAGGAAATAGAAATTTTACGAGCGACGAGCAGTAATGGTGGTTCATTACATCAAGTAGACCACTTCGGCACTTCCCGGTCGATATATGGGAGCGGCAGTAAACTGGCTACAATGCATTGTGGCACTTGACGCCTACTGTTACACCCTGGTTTGATGGCTTTTATGCCCCTAATGCAAGTCGTATATCATAGTAACGTTTAAACTTTCATGTATTTACGTAGGTTTAAAACCCAAATAATGGCCCATAATGGAATAAAAAAAAAAAATGGTTTTTAGGTTGACAATGCGTGCGTGTATGTTGTATTTTTACTACGCTGTTAAACCTAAAATACATATACAACATTGGAACAAAATTCCAAAGTCCCAACATTGTAGAACAATTTTTAACCCCCGACGCAAAAAGGGGTGTACAATATATGACATAAAAACAGATAGTATAATATTACTTGAAATAATGTTCACATGATATAATTTTCGTATGCTATTAAAACAGATAACCTAATTTCATGTGATCTAATGTTATATTTCATAAAACCTTCATTTGTTCTAATAACATTTAGTACCTATAACGTTCATTTCATAATTTTCAATTTGTATAATGCCTTTTAATATAACGTTTATTTGGCCTAATTTTCATATTTACTCATTTTCAGCCAAAATTCTGTATTGGATAAGTAAATGTCAGGTAACATACTGTTCTTCCGGATCTGTTCCCGGATCCATCCTATTTAAGGCGCAGTACGGCACACCGTGTGGTTTTAGTCGGTTCGATTCCGACACGCAACCCCACCGAAGACCCCGTCGTTGTGATTAGGACCGAGGGGGTTTCCACAGGTACATAAAAAATATTTATATATAAATAGTTATAACCTCATCTAACCCAAATATTTCACTAACAATAGATGGTGCCTGACGCTTCTAAATTATATTAAACGTTACTTATAGGTTTTGAATATTATAGTAACTGAATGTAATATTAATTGAATATTAGTTCAAATGTGCATTATAGAAAATGTTCATTAAACCATATAAAATTAGGTAAAATTAAATTATATCAATAATTCATTATATCATCATCGTTATATTAAAAAAAAAGTATACTAAATGAAATTAGGTCATGTGATCATTAGAACTTTTGATATTATTTCAAACGTTACACACCCCGTAAAAAGATGTAGGTATGTTATAAGTTTGACGTGTCTGTGTATATGTGTATCGGTCTGTACGTGGTATCGTAGCTCCTAAACGAAAAAACCGATTTAAGTGCGTTTTTTTTTTGTTGGAAAGGTGACTTAATCGAGAGTGTTCTTAGATTAAATTCAAGAAAATATATTCAGCCGTTCGAAGATTGTCAGCTCTTTTCTAATCGTTGAAGGGATTTTCGAATCCGGGGTATTTAAAATTTTAAATTTATGATTTATTAAACGGTACCTGACAGTAAAATTAGTAAATTCTAGAAAAAATGTTTTTGTCTAGTTGATTCTTTACTTACTGCTATTTCTTGCCGATCTTGTAATTTCATAATCCAAGTGTTTGTAAAAAATATTTATTTGAGAGAGGTGAAGTAAAATGAAACGAAACTTACTTTAGTCATAAAGAAATCTGAACTTTATTTCGGCCATCGTTTATCATCGAGGTTTTATATTCCGAATTTGCATGCACCAAACGCCTAATGCCTGACCAACATTCGATTCGATTTAAAAATATCTGGCAATAGATAACAACAATGTTAACAAAAGAAATATTTTAAGATAATAAAAAAAACACTATATATTCCTCAGCGCTTTTTTCAGTACCTAAATTAATTAGACCATAACACCATAACGGTCAACTAGTTTTCAAAGTAGCTATCAGTTTGATCGGTGGATATGCCCCTGTCTCACCATATATGGACAGCGCGGTTGTCAGCGCCTATTGCAGTTCCAATTATTAATTAATCCAGGCCATAGAATTCAGGCCAGTCAACTATTATCCTCGGTCTCCGTGTTAATGTCAGTTGTAACAACCGGTTAATTGTGAAGTGTCAATCGACAGGTCCAAAATGTACTTCTATCTTGCCCTATGACAGTGTAACCTAATGAATCATTGCTTAGTACAGAATTTGCGAAGTTTTTTAGGTAATTGTGTTACTAATTAGTATTCTATATATTATTAAGTGAAGATGTATTCTTTGTACCCTTTTTTAAGCAAACTTCGCGGACACGCATGAAAGTTAAAGTTTATATTGGTTCTAACTTTTGCCCGCGGCTTCTCTCGCGTTAATATAGAATTTGTCAATGAATTCACGATCCCTCGGGAACAGTATTTTTGGGATAAAAATGTAAATAATAATAACTTGAGGCACTTTTTTCTCGAACCAGTTAAGTATTGCCACGATTTTTTAGTACACGTCAGAGAGTATGGAGAACTTCAAAAAGTACATAATACGGTAGTTGAATCTGTTTTTAGGGTTCCGTACGTCTGAATGAACAAAACCTTAAAGGATCAATCGTGCGACTGTCTGTCCGTCTGCCACAGCCAATTTTCTCCTAATCTACTGGAGTGATTAAGTTGAAATTTGGTACACATTTCAATTACTGTAATCCAAATACTGATATGCAACGTAAATAACATAATTTTTGTTGACCAAATTAGAAAATTAAAACCAACAGTTGCAAACTGTACCGTAAAACATATCAAATGAAAGGCCTTGTTGTGAGAGTCTCAAATATATTCTTTTAAAATTTAAAGGACGAAACTGAGCCTAAAATTTTGACATCAGTTTAGAAATTCAGTTTTACGGATTAATACGGACGACCATATTCCCCATAATATTAAAATTAGGAGATACATTGGGAGTTTATATCCTACCAATATTATAAACCTGAAAGTTTGTGAGGATGTATGGATGTTTGTTGCTCTTTCACGCAAAAACTACTGAACCGATTGCGATGAAACTTTGTATGCAGATAGGTGGAGACCTGGATTAACACATAGGCTATGTTTTATACCGATATTACCACGGCAACAGGACTCAGTTGAAGTATGTAAATGTAAACTTACACCAATAAAGGAGAACTAATAAGACTGAAGCTGGGGGTTTGCATTTAAGAATGAAAAGCAAATCGTTATAAATTATTATATCCTGCAATTGACATAAACACCCTAATGATATGCCGTTTATAACATAAGTACGCGAAGCAACGTTGGAGACATCTATGATAATGGGGTGTGTTAATATGTTCCTGTGACATTGAACCTATGTAGTTAGTGCGACACACTTTTTAATGACATCGAGATTTGAGCCGTTAATAGGAGCAAGTAATTACACTTTTGCTTCTTCCTTTACATTATGTTATGTTTTTGTGCACATAAGTGACGAAACAAAAGAAGGTAAGGTTCTCAGTTTGTCAGGTATGAGTATATGCTATAATATTTTTTTAATTTATTTAGAGTGCCTTATAAATATCCTCGTGCATGCATTACTTCGTTTTACGCTCCTCCCAGAAGATCAGTTTTCGGCTCTGTTTCTCCTAACCCTAGGTTATGCAAGCTTTTAAACCACTGTAATATTTCTGTAAACGTGTTTCCAGATTCTCTTTGTCGCTTTCGTAAAACCTTAAAAATACTAACATTTTGTAATTTTATACTTTATAATTGTGTACCTATCCATAATATATGCATGCAGGCAGTGTTTGCTTGTAATTGAATGTAACTCTTTTACTAATAACTTGTGCGATGTACATTAGTTAGCAATACATATATAAATAAATAAAATAATAAATAAAAAACTGGACAACAAAAGGGGAAAGACATGAAAAACTTAATGATAGTTTGTAACTGAAAATTTCTTTGAAACTATAAAACATAAACTATTGTGTCGTTGCAAATTTAACTGTATTTTTTATGTCTAAAAAAGCTATCTACCTCTAACACATACGATTTATGATAACCTTTCATGAATACTATGTTGCAAACCTGCTCGCCGATACACCCACATTTTTAAATAATCATAAACTTTATTACGGACCTGTAAAGGCTCTAGGCTAGCCTTTACAGGTCCGTGGTCAATGGAAAGAACATTGGCTTAATAAACAGCTGAATATCATTATATTTATGTTCGTTTTACGATTACAGAGGCTGTAAATTGATTTTAATGTCTTTTAAATTAACCTGTACGTAAAAATGGGGACAGGTACTTGTTTGTTGCGATTTCTCTAATTTCTAATGCAGGGTATGCACTATCAGATATACGTTTCTCAGAGTGAAATAGCAGTAAACAGTAGTAAAGAGTTGTAAAGTGATCAATAAAATTAGCAATGTTCGTGTCTGGAATCTGTCGATTCGGTAGATTTAAATTATTTGAGTTTAATGCACTTCAGGTGCGTTTCTAGTAACATCGTGTCTACTAGTACAGAGCTGTCTTCATCTCATTAGTACCAATTTAAAGATAAAAATGCAGCTCTATACATATATGACATAGTGTATTTATAGTCCTCACAATGTGTATATAATTTACAACAGTTATAATTTTACGCAATAAAGTATTTGTATGTTGTAAAAAAATACAGTTTGTAGACTAGGGACTCATCAATAGTAATTATATTTTGTGGAATCGCACTACGGAGCTCTCTCCCGTTCCCTTTCCGCCGCCTCTTTAGCGAACATCACTTCCTCGCAAAACGAGGCGGCAGAATCCCAAGCACTCTCACTTTGGACCATGGACAGAACTATAGCCTCTAGCGAGAGGCTTCCTACACCAATAGCAGTCGCGAGGTCGCACCGCTGCTGCACCCACGCTGAGCACTCTACTAGAGTGTTGAGTGCAGTATCCTCGCAACCGCCTCCGCAATGATGGCACACAGACGTTGGCTCTCGGCCTATTCGACACAGGTACTTTCCGAAGCAGCCGTGTCCGGTCAGCACCTGTGTCAGCCGGTAGGAGAGGCTGCCGTGTCGCCTCTCAAGCCAATCCTCCATGATGGGTACTGTAAAATGCCTGCCTTCTTCAACATTATATCTATTATTTTCCACTTTATATTGTTTAATATAATTAATTTAATTTCCAAAGCCTTAAAATTAATTTCTTACCAATTGTAATAGGTAGGTACATATTTATTTCCAACACTTGTGTTACATCATCATCTCACCCTTTACCCGTTAGTAGAAGTTGGTGCAATATGGTTATCCTACATCGAGTACGCTAGTAATAGTAACTCAGTGTTATCCTGCCATTCTACTCTATGATTCGTCATTTCACTGCTTACTTCCTTTCTTGCTATATCCTTGTAACACGTATAATACGTTTGAAACATTTTACAATTTTAAAAGTGACACAACGAACGATAAAAATCTCATAACTTTTTATCACCATGTCCATTAATTTTTTTTTTCACTTAGTAAATGAAATCGCGTGTTTTAAGGTCTGAGGTAAATATTCGCAGTAGGTACTCTTACTACGGAGAACATGTAACGCGATATGATACTTTTGTTCTGGGTGCGACGCCAGGCTTGGCAGCACGCAACGACCAGGAAAAGTAATGACGCTTCTGATTTATGCTGTAAATGAAATAATCCGTTACCTGGAATGATTACGCGTCATAGTATGACAAACCTCTATATTTTTATGGACACTACAAACGAATAGGGCGAGGATGATTTTTATATTTTGGTCCCCCTTTTCAAATTATAAAAGTACTTGTATTTTCAATAATTATAACTTCACATCTAAAGTAAACATTAGTGTTAGTTTTGGGTTTTGTGTATTTCTGTTCAAATAAAACGGTATACATAGCCTTTAGACGCAGTTCAAAGATTCAAAGCCTTAAAGTTTGTTGACCGATCCTTAACTCGGGAGTGACTCCTCTGAGAATACCCTAAAGTGGGTCCTTAACTTAGAGTGGTAACGTCAAGTTTTAGTAGACATTTTGCCTCCCTATCTCTATCACCTCTTCAAGAGGTGGTTTGCTGTGGATTATTTTGTAAAAGAATAAATAGGCATTATTTTTTTTTCTTTCTTTCTTCTTCTTTCAATTTAACAACCTAACTAAAATACCTAGAAATATAACATATAATAGGTACCTACCAAGAGAAGTACGAGTACAGTTTAAGTGAGTTGAAGAATAATTATTTCAAAAGTACACATTAGTACTTAATTACACTGTAAAGTTTATTGATGTTTGGGTGGGTGTTTAAGGAGTCCAATCAGAGACGGATATCAGAGTCATAACAACCAAAAGCATCGTAACTATCTACAAAAATCTTATTTACAAGAAAACTCTTTGATTTATCAACCTTTGCAATATCAAACCCTTCACCGAGGAAAAAATAATTGACAAAATAAATCCATAAATTGTTAACACAGAAAGTGTACAGTTTTACACGTTTTTTTTTCTCTTATAATTCAGGTCGTTAACGTCATGTCAGATCTTTTAAACAGCGTCAGTGAGTTGACAACAACGCTGCTCGTACACAAAAATGTAAAACAAGTATGTTCGTTGTTGTATAAAATTGTGATGAACAACGTTACTCTCTCTCTTGTACAACATTACCGATAATTGTGATTAATAGGCGAAAGGCCCTTAATCTGCTGATACTTTACGTAACCTTTTGATATTTAAGCTCTGCAACTTATCTCCGAACGCACCTTAAGGCATGTTTATATCACCCATCTTATATTGTTATCGATGACATGTGAAGCCCCGTTGAATTTTTATATAGTTAGCAAACTTTTTGTTAAATGTCGTCACATCTTGATTAATAACCTCTCAATTAAATATAATAATAATAATTTCATACACCTCACACACGGCCGTCTGATCCCAAACTAGGCAGAGCCTGTACTATGGTAACCAGACTGCTGATAAACATACTTATATATTTTAAATACAAACATATTATGGATAAATTACACCCAGACATAGAACAAATGATCATGCTCATCACAAAATTATTTGTCTTGGGTTGGAATCGAACAAACGACCTCTGGGCTAAGCAGTCTGGATCACTAACCATATAAGTTAACTCATGGATTGTAACAATTTAGTTAATCCCACTAATATTATAAATGTGAAAGTTTGAATGGATGGATGTTTGTTACCCTTTCACGCAAAAACCACTGAACCCATTGCGATGAATCTTGGTATATAGATAGCTGAAGACCTGGATTACGCATAGGCTACTTTTTATCCCGATATTCCCACGGGATCAGGACTTACACGGATGAAACCGTGGGGCGCTGTTAGTTTAATATATTTTAGCAAACCAAAACTACTGTCTTACGAGGTTTTACTGTAGCGAAGATGGCGATTATTAATTCTTGGTATTATCGTCTCTGTAGATGTTACTGACATGTCGGTATTTCCCCTGGTATTAACACATTGAGCCTCTTTCCTGATAATTCATTTGGTACTGATAGTGATCTTAGTTACCTGTACTTGTACAATATAGGCAAAGATTAATTATTGTCCTTCATAGAAAAATGTGGTATTTATTATTTACATTCGGTACGGTTTTTATATGCACTCGATTAACATTAAACGTATGTAATATTGTGTGATACTTTTAACCCCCGACACAAAAACGACGGGGTGTTACAAGTTTGGCGTGTCTGTGTGTGTGTGTCTGTCTGTCTGTGGCACCGTAGCTCCCAAACGGATGAATCGATTTTGATTTAGTTTTTTTGTGTGAAAGGTGAATTAGTCAGGAAAATCGGTCCAAGATGGCCGTCGCCACAAAATAGCGGATTACATATTTTTTCACAACTCCCTCAATATGTGTATCAAATGAAAGGGCTTGACTAGTAGAATACTATACACTGTGATAAATTTCAAATCCAAGATGGCCGTTCATACTATTTTTGTCGTGTCGGGGGTTTGTTAAATTTTCAATTTATAGTTATACTAATTGTTTATGTTAACGAAAGGAAGAAATGGGTTGTTAATATATATGAAAAAACAATTGAACTCTTTACTCTAAAGCTACACAGGTAACTCTAAGATCCCGCGCAAAAAGACATACCGACAGTCTTTGGGAGTAACGTATATTCAGCTGTGGAAGAACTACGATAGAAATGAATATGATAATATGATAATGGCGATGATTGGAAATCCTCTAAAACATCATGTATTTAACTAGTCTTTCCCAACAGTTTCTCCCGCGTTTATCGTTCTCAGCTCCTAAATGGCGCGGGTGGTAGCGTAATGTAACTTAGCATATGTAGACCTAACTTAATTAAGTTAGGTCTAAATAAAATAGGTGAAAATTTTCACGGATTCGGATCGGATTCTAATCGGACGTAGTGTGAAACCGCTCTTAATGTCTCTTCAGATAATAAGCAGTCGTGTAGTGGAGTTGTACATTTATAATATTTTATCTTTAACCTGAAAGTAGTTTTTCTGATTCTGTAATATAAGAAATAGCAAACAAACCAATATTTACGAGCTATTAAAGGTCGCACGTCGCTAATGATTTTTTTACAATGTTTCAACATCAGATAAATGTTTAACAATGCTGTTTTATTAGGGTTATGTACCCAAAGGGTAAAAACGGGACCTATTACTAAGACTCCACTGTCCGTCTGTCTGTCTGTCACCAGGCTGTATCTCATGAACCGTGATAGTTAGACAGTTGAAATTTTCACAGATTATGTATTTCTGTTGCCGCTATAAAAACAAATACTAAAAACAGAATAAAATAAATAGTTAATTGGGGCTCCCATACAACAAACGTGATTTAAACCAAAAAAAGGTTAAAATATAGTGTCTAATGTTGTATAGATAATGGTACGGAACCCTACGTACGCGAGTCTCGCACTTGGTTGATTTTTATTTTATTCATTGCAAAACATTTAACATTAATTTATAATCAAGAAAAACAGGTTTTATTAATGAATCACTTACTCGAGAAGAATTTATAAAAACATTATTTAACCGACCTGTCGAAAACTATGTCGTTTGTCAGAATATTGAATCTGACCATATAATTAGCAATATGTATGTACTGTCTTTTGTTCTCTTGACTTGTCAAGTTTAAAGTGACATTTGTGTTATCAAACGAGAGAAGTGAAATTCTTTGTAGCCTTTTCGTTCAGAATAGCAACAATGAATTCATCAACAAGACAAAAAGTATTTTTGCTTTAAAGTTATGAACCTGGATAATTGGCAATCCACCACTGTGTAGTTCTCCAGAATTTTTTTGCCTTGCACAACCAATCTCTGGATCAAATTGTCGCTTGCGGTATTTCCGGACCGATACGACCGGCAACGCACTTGTGACTCTTGAGTTGCAGGTGTGCATGGGCGACGGTAGTTACTTACCATCAGGTGACCCGTCTGGTTTTTTGCCCCCAAAACATAAAAAAGAATGATCTCTACCACAAGGAGACCATTATCAAGACTCGTGCCTACTTTAATTCACTTGATCGATAGAGATTATAAAATATTCTCTCACTGTATATATATCAAGTACCTGTGACATTATTTAAACAATGTGACAATGTCAGTATGCACAGGCACAGGATGTGTCCATCACCAACTGTCTCCAGCGAAATGTCTCAACGTATAATAAATAAACATTAATACACTTTGTGGCTATACCGGCGATATACGACTATATTAAACTTTTAAATCGCCTTATAATAAATGGTTATGTGTAGCATGGTAATAAGTGATTGTCCAAGATTATGAATGGCTTGAATAGATAATGGAAAGTTTTTATTCTACTACTTACGGTATACGAATGCCGAAGTAAGTGGTCACCTTACCTTCTGCGTCTGGACTTTATTTCCTCTAGGGGACAACTCTACAAGCAAGGAGCCGATGGCCTCCTGATGGTGAGTGGTTATAGGTGCTCATAAATACTTATAAGACCAGCTCGGCAACTTAAGTTATGAATTGTGTTTATGAATGAGACAGAGAGAACCCTTATTTTGAAAATTGCTTAATCGGTGGAAATACAGTAGGTTCAAGTGGTAATGTGCTTGATTAAAAAACCGTTACTTTCTTTGTTAAGAATGTTTCTTCAATAAAAAAAAACAGATTAAAAAAAAGTGTGTGTGTACTTATGTACGCATGTAAGAAGTTATCCTTCTTTGGCGCTAGTTAAATAAAGTTTTTTTAAATATCATAATAAATAATACATACTGTCAACTAACCTCAAATTCTACAAACATACTCAAAATAATATGTAAAAACCATTTTTATCACTTATAATCACAGTAAATTATCTTTAAATCAATAAATTGTTAATAAATATCAGTCACCACGATTTATTATTTGAAAAAATATACATTTACGTAAATTTATTTTATATATATATATATGTATATGCATATATTTTATTCGGACTGATACAAAACACGTGTTGTAGGTTCAGAAACACCTGAATAAATATCGTGAAGTTGGTAACTTTTTTTTAAAAACTAAAATGTTGACTAGCTAACTTCAGGGTGTCGGTTTTATGTGACGGTGTGCGTGACGTGTTTTGTAAAAATTTACTCTAATTTTTTTTCCCTAACGCGCCAAAAGAAGTATAACTTCAATAAATTCTCACAAACAAGTGTGACCCATTAAAAAATTATACTACCGACAAAAATAAAAGTCGCAGGATGGATTATAACGTCACAGAACATGTGCTGTACATCATAGAGCAATGAACCCTTGTCTAATGGTAGGTATTAGAGATGTTATTACACACACGAACCGGTCGCTAACATCTGTATAATCTGCGCTCATGAGATGCATATTACTTATGGTTAGAGTTACAACTGTTTACATCGTTGAGACCTGTGTGGATTCTTATATTATACATTCATATGTATACTATATAAGATTCGAATAAATTTAACCAATAATCTGTACGGTGAAGACCGTAGAGAGGCTACTCGACATGAGCCTCCCCCGACTGACCGCGGTTCATTGCGAACCGACCGCAACACACCAACGAGGTCGGGTTGCCGCAATAAGAATACCAGAATTTCAATGGAAGGGGTTGGATTGGCAACGTACGACAGATAACACTAGTCTTGGTTCTATATCATTATAATGTGTATATTCAGATATAAGTATATCATCAAATGTGCTATACATACAGGTAGTCCGTCTTAATACCGTGACCCATTTCATTCATGTAGTTATACTTAAAATATTTGTTTTTCTATTTTTGAAGTGAAAACTTCTTTGGACACGTTTGTGCACTTTTAATACGGGGAAAAAGCACTGAACTTTTGACCGTCACGCTAATAATAAATATATAGATCCACTAGAGGGCGCTAACCTAAACATTGAGTTCTGTCAGCTCCTTATTAATTAATGTCACCAACCTGCTAATGTGACGTTTTAAGTTCGTCGTTTCGTTTAAGTTTTCTCTTCTGTCGGCAGTCCCATGACCTACCTGAGACTATTTTTTTTATTAACGTTTTATGTACACGTGTGGGTGAATGAACATAAGTGAATCAAATCAAACCCAGTACAAACGCATAAATGTTTTTAGTGGCTTTTATAAGTACCTATGTGTTAATACATAAAATCCTATGCCTAAAGCTAAATGTGAGGCTTTCAATTCACTTGAAATGATGGATGTGTATCCGTAGGTGTGTAAGTTTATAAGTTTTTAATATCTCACGGTATGAGTACAATCTGTAAATAAACGTTTGTACTTTCACATTCGTGAACGTCTCATTAGATCACTCCATAATACAGTGTAGCAAATGCCAATCTATTCAAACATGGAATAATAGCCATAAATAGAAGCTATTTTGGCCATATGCTATTTTAGATAACAATTTAATAAGAGTGCAGGCGTGTCTTATGGGGCTTATTAAAATAATATGCAGTATGTCTAAACCGTGTTTCGTAATAATAAAATTAAGTCAGTTAAGTAAGTGATTTCGATATGTTTTAATTTAATTTCGGCCGTGATTGGATGGTTTAAAAAGGTGTCTGAAGCGAGTCAGTTCCTGTCGTCTGGCTTGGTCCAGCTTAAAATAAGATGTAATTATTTGAAAGCAATAAGCGTGTAAAAAGAAAACAAAAATTTGAATCGGCGACGGCTCCAGAATTGCTTAGAAATTATCTATCTACTGTTATATAGGCGTTCAGTTTCTGTAATGTAACAAATAGAGATGGGTAATCACCCGGGTTTTTCCCCAGTCGTGGGTTTTAACCCGGGTGATTACCCATCTCTAGGTTAGCTACTTTAGACAAGTAATTTCACTAATAGACATACAAACTTTGGCCATCATTACTCAAACAAATTAATTATATATGAATATAGAAGCTTAGATTTTAGTTTGAGCGTAAATCGCCACTACTTACACATACATACGACATAATGCCATACATATTTCTTCTGAAATATTTAAAAAAGTTGCTCATGCTCTCACTCCAAGACTAAACAACACGGAGGTTGCGATGACTGACTATCTTACTTAACCGATATGAATAAAACAAATTAAGTAATTGATAAGAACAGCGACGATGTAATCATGACGAACGAAAGTGATATTTGATTTGGTTGTAGCGTGATGTTATATAGAGCCTTCTTCGATAAATCCAACATTAAAATATTTTTTCAATTCAAACCAGTAGTTCTTGAGATTAGGGCGTTCAACCAAACAAATAAACTCTTCAGGTTTATAATATTAGTACAGATTCATAGGAATTTAAAATTACCACAAATAAGTACAAAATTTGCAAAAAACAGAGAGCACGAAACTTTAACTATTTTTTTTCTGAAAACAAGCTCTTGATGTAAGTTTTTATTTTTTATTTTTATACAAGAAGAAGGTAAGGGGTACCGTGTTAGGTAGGTATTTCTGTTTCCGCCACCTTATGCTAGTTTGACATGGTGCCGTCTTTGCCTTCACATTTTACTTTTACTGGCCGGTTCCAACAGTCAGCTTAAATGAATTACGGGTGTACATTGTACATTATATGACAAAAAATAGCTTATATTTTCCTTAATTAACTCTTGTTTTATATAAAGCAATGGCGTGTTATTAAATTTAGATGCTATGCCACTGATAAAACTAGACAAAATCACATGGCCAATTAATACATCTCTGAATCTTTTACTAAACAGGCCATCTGTTCACAGATGGCCTGTTTAGTAAAAGATTCTGTTAACAGATAATCCTAGTCTTGTTTTAAAACACGCATAATGGTTTCCGATTTCCATGAATATTAATATCCGATTACGGTTCATTTATCTCAATTTAAATGATAATTATTGTGTAACAATAAAACCATGACCGACAAATTGTTTTTAAAAACCCAGCAGCCAGAGGTGCACGCCGACCATTTTTGTTTTCAAGGTTACAAAGTTCAATAACACTCGATTATAAATCATTGGGCGCCAAATTGAATCAATAGTTCAATACTATAGATGAGTTGGTATCAACAGGTTATGAAATGAATGAGTTTTAATGTAATTGTTCGTGGTATAGAACTGTGAGGTCCATAAGGCACACTATAATTATTAAGGGCAGCGATCCGCGAAATGGATTGTACGGCTGGGTCGGCGCGGACGCAAGCACGCGCAGCCGTCACCACGCATTACAATGGTCGATACGCACGGATGGCGGTAACTTTTCAAATAACTATGAAATAGGAAAGTTTAAAAAAGCGTAAAAGCTAAGACACTCTTTTTCTTTCATTCTTCCCTTTTCAATGAACGTTACTCGTTTACAATACACAGTACACAAAAGTAGGAAAGTTGAACATAGAAATGTTAACAGTAACGAATATGACAAGAAAAAACCGTCTTTGTTTTGTCATGAATATAGTTTAGTTTATTGTTTTTGCTTTTTTTTGTTTGTTGATTTCTAATGACCGTATATAAAAGTCGTTGAAAACATGTATTTAATTTTTTTTTAATCTACTTCAGTTACATAAATATAAATTGTGTTGAAAAGATTAATGCTCAGTAGAACATGTTCCTTTAAGTGGACTTGTCAGGGTTGGTTTCATACGTCCACATTGTCTATTAACATAGTCCTACGTACTTCTTTACAGGAGAATGTAAAAATCTTGTCTACGAATGTTGCTTCTTATATGTAATGAGCATAAGGATTTTATTTATTTATTAGGTTAGCCAATAATTATTAGTAATAATCGGCAAACTACTGAACGAATTTTCATGACATTTTCACCAATAGACAGAGTGATTCATGAGGCAGGTTTATGTGTATAATTTGTTAATGGTTTGTGCAAATTGGTTAAAACATGATGATGATTGTTGAAGATGTCTCTACTACCCGTGCGAAGCCGGGGCGGGTTAGTAGTTATTAATATATACTTAATATAAACTAAGCATGTGTAAGTGTAACAATCACTTACAGGCTAACGCCACATGCACAATAAATCATATTGTTATATATTGTTCTTGTTCTTAAAATTAATTACCTACATATTTTAACAACATTTACATCTTAATAACAACAAATTAACAACACATTCTTATAAAAACAATAAGACAAATCCAAAAATATAACAACATTAATTCATTAAATGTAATTTATAATAATAAAGTTTTTTTAACACATTTGATTGATATTTCAACAAATTGATATATACGATAGTAGGCACTATACTTAACTATCGCGGCTTCGAGTCCCGTTAGTTAATAACATAAGGGTAATCAATTTTAAATGCTTTGAGATTTTTAAGTTTCTTCTCTCCTAAAAATAATTTGTGTAAGTTTACTGTTTACGGTTTGGGATTACAACAGTAGTCACAAGCGTAGCTGACCTAATTTTACTCGAGTTTAATTCAGTTTCACAATAACGGTAGCCAGTACCAGTAGCAGTATTTGTATGATACCAACATTTCAGAGTCAGTTAAACTAGGCAGTATTCTTTTTTGTTATACATATGACTGAAATTGAAATGAAATCATTTATTCATTCATATGCAATGGCTGGTAGTATGCCTATGATAAAAGAATCGTGCAATAAAAACTTACATTGCTTTTTATTAGTAAGAGTTATCGTTCGTTTTATTTATTATAATATTTAGAATTGAGAGGCTGCCTTACAAGCAGCAAGTAATATCCCAAATGTGAAAAAACTCCTATTAAAAAAAGGTAGAACGAAAATCAACTCAAAAATGCAAAAAAGTTAAAAACTGTTTTGATTCATCTCATATTTACGTAAAATCTATACATTTAAAAAAAATCTAAATCAATGTCCATGATTTTATAATTTTTAACAATTTTTATTAATTTATTGTGTTGTTTGTGTGTTGTGTTATTATTTAACACAGTATAATAACGATAAACAGATATATATACCGAACATAAATGCATAGGTAACTGTAGGTATGCTGTTCAATTGTGTATTATAGCTATGCATATCATATCAGTTTTAGATATCTGGACACCAGGTAGCATTTTGTGTTTCCATGAAAAAAACCAGAGCTGCCTGTCTTTGGCTGTCATAGTCCTGTTAACAAAAATAACACATTTGCTCTTTTGTGTACTTTTGTTATGCGTGGCTAGTATGAACCCCGAGGCGGTGTGAGTGCGTCCAGTACTTATCTTCTACCTGTGTGGTCCCTCGCCATTATCTGAATAAACGTATTCCAAGCATACCTTTATTAATAACTACCCACACAATCTCTTCACTCTATAATTTTAATTCAATAATTTTTCTTTCACAATTTCATTGTGTCGTGATGGCGATAATTATTTTACGTAAATGTGTTGTGGCGCTATTGAATACCAATGTTTGACAACATTGATTATATTGCATGGTCTTGAAAGAGTAATTCAAAGTGCGTCAATAGTATAAAAGTTAAACGTCACAATATAATAGCCATAAAGATCGATATTGATCTCAAGTATCCAATGATTATCTTTGAATGACAATTGGTTACTTGCTATTCTCTTTTAGTATTCACAATCAGATTAGTGCGAAGTCAGACGGATAGTCACCAATGAACACAATGGTTTACGGCCTACGTAAATCATAGTAATAACAGTGTAGGTATGTTTTTGCTTACAAGTAATGGATGTGTAGTGAAACTACTGTTGCGTGTTCAGATACTAACTCTCGTATGTTCTGCCTGCTGGTTGTCATCCTGAACGGACTCCTCTGATATAACTTTAAGTAACAATACCGTGAATATATAGCCTTTTGAAATCCCAGTGGTGAGGCCCGTTTGTAGAAAGCCTCTGGCAAGTGCTAATCCTAATAATAGTAATGTGGTGAAAACTAATAGTAATGTGCTTACAGATGCATTCAATCTTAAATTGCAACATGAAATAGTATGGTTTCATATTAATGGTTTGTTTATGGATAAAAGCTCCGTTCATATCAACGTTAACACAGAGTAATTTCAAAAGATCTTTTAGATGTATGATCTCATCTAAAGCTGGAATGTTTGTGTTCCAGACCTAAGTGTTATTGCATATAATTTGAAATGGTTCTAAAAGGCAGCGTAATTAAAATTGCAGTCTAGACGTTGGAGGATTCTGCGAATCACAACGAATCATTAACTTGCGACAAAGCTCAAACAGTCTTTTGTCTTGCGATTCGGCATCAAAAGAACGTAAGTCGTGCGCTTTATTTACAAATATGACTCATGAGGAAGCTGGAAGTTTATGTTTGAATTTTCAGCGCCTCTTTCGTCTCTTTTGCCTTTAAATTCAACAAGATTTCTTTAATACTAACAGTTCCCGCATGTACATATTTATATAAAAAAAATAAAAGTAGACACCCGGTCCATCTGACAGACTGATAGACAGACAAAAAATTTAAAAACTGATTTTTAGGTATAGGTATCGTGCAAATAACTATCAGCTTAAAAATACTATTATTTTGACATTACAAACAGACACTTCAATTTTATTTATTGGTAATGATAATTTTTTGTATGATTTTCAAAATGTCTGAAATCTAGTTTTCGTTTTCTCATTGATTTAGTTAAAATGGTTGCCTTTACATCTTCTCAATTTAGGGTTTTAATTTTAGCATTCTTATTCACTATGATATAAGACGGGGCGGGACGCTAGTAGGTATATTATAACTATGTAAGAGTATCTTAATTGCTACTATATTTTACAATTACAACGGCTTTGCATATCATCTGGCAGTCATTAAATGAATGAAAACCGAGTGGGCGATACCATTACAAAGATTGATTATTTCTATTATAAGTTTGCAAATACGAAGTGCAGCTATTATTTTAAACAAAAAATAGTTCTTAATATGTTATAACAAATACTTGTTTATTTTAAATTTAAAACAATAAAGAATTAGCTATTACAAAATTGCGTTTTACTGTGGTCTTTCTCTATATATAAAAATTAATCCTTATTTCTCTTGGACACGCCTTAACTTGAGAACGACTTAACCGATTTTATTCATCTTTTTTTTTTGTTTTTTAATACTTTTTAGAAGGTTCTTATGGAACCAAAAATTAAGAAAATTAAGCACGAAATCGGTCCCGTGAGATAAATTTGAATTTCCACCTGAACGACCTATTTGGGTTGTAAAACATACTGTCAGATAATAGACGTATTCTCTTCGTTTTGCTCTTTCTTTTTTTATTTAAGAAATTTGAGGAGTTTGACATAGTAAACATACCAAAGCATTACTGTTTCCTGTAACAGGAAAACATGGAGTATTTGTAACCAGACGAAACTACACAAAAAGATGATGTCTGGAATCGGGTATCTGAAATACAACTTTAAATCCATGGGTGTGAGGTTCGGTTTTGATGGAATTCTAACAAAGTGCCATTTGTTTCGACTGCGAATATTAGTAAAGTTTTACAAGTAGCGAGGTCGATGCTCTGTGACGTCAACCTGAACAAGTCGAGCCCCAAGCATCTTATTTCAGGTGGAGATGAAATAAGCGTCGTTGTTATGGTGTGAAACTATACTTTGTTTATTTTCAAATAGGTCAAAACAGTACTTAACCTATGTATCTGTAGATGAAGTGTTGTTGATAGTAAAGTAAGAACTGTGATTGTTACGTATTTACTAATTCACTTCACTGTATTGTAAACATACACAACACTTGTTTGTAGGGCCAAAATTTGCTTACTTGCAGTGCCCCGCGGTTTCACCCGCGTAAGTCCCGATCCCGTGGGAATATCGGGATAAAAAGTAGCCTATGCATTAATCCAGGTCTGCAGCTATCTACATATCAAGTTTCATCGCAATCGGTTCAGTGGTTTTTGGGTGGAAGAGTAACAAACATCCATCCGTCCATCCATCCATCCAAACTTTCACTTTTATAATATTAGTAGGATTGGCACTCTCCGTAAAACCTATTATTTTGTTGTCGCAGTCAAGAAAAGTACAGCAATTGATTTGTATAATTTTACTGTATAATTAACTGATTTTTATGCATAGGTATCGTGCTGTACCGATGCTGTATTAAATGTGTAAAAAAAATCTATTATTTTGACATTACAAACAGACACTTCAATTTTATTTATTTGTATTGATAATAAACTATAAGTGATACACAAACTAAGCGTCTTACTACATTAGTCTCATATTTCTTTAAAAAGGTTCTTATCACATAGCCTGCTATCCTAGTGTATATCTTGTTTTTGTCGGCACAACTCGAACATCTTTGAAAAGTAATGAGCGCGACTGACCACACTAATTTCATCTTCACACTTGTTTGCTATGAAAGTTCCCACGCGTGTTTTATCTGTTCACTAACTATTGATATTTGCTCAAATCTAATGGATAAATATTTAAATTAGCTTTAATATAAACAAACTTAATGTAACCCTCGGTAATACTACACCGGGGCGCGCTCATAAATGCTGTCTTTCATCTCTCTTGCCTTATATAAACCATCCACGAAGTTATGGGTGTTACACAGAAAAAAATGAGTTTTACAACGGACGCAGGGATCACTTTGTATTGAAGGATATTTTAATGAGCTACCGTAATTCGACACTTAGATTACGGGGCGAACATTTAGTATGGAACGTGTTTTACTTGTACTCTTTTTTTTTGGCAACGAGGTGCAAGGTTTACTCCTCCCTCGGGGAGCGAAATAGTCTATCGGACTTTTAGCGACTAAAAACCACCCCGGTGTTTCGCTCGCGAAAATGGTCTAAAATAGAGATACTGCTCTTAAAATTATGTGCGATAGCTCATTGTATCCGGAATGACGCCTAGAAAAATGTGCCAAAAGCGTGTATTAGCACATAAAAAATTGCAAAAGTTAAAAACAATTAAAGATGAAAAAAAATGGCATTTTTAATAATATTTCATAAACTATTAATATTTAAGAAATTTCAAAAAAAGGTTCTGAAAGAGGAGGAAATTTCCAATAAAAAACTCCTAGCTCACGGAACTGTATCTCCATAATTTATAACTTTAATTTAAAGCTGAAACTATTAGTAGGTACAAATCGCTCATTTAAAAAATTCGATCACTTATTTATAAGCGTCCATGAGTTTTTTTAATGTATTGGGTGTTCCGTCTGGGTATCAAATTATGAATTTTCTGAAAGATCGTGATCACGATTTAAACGACATGGTAGATGAGATGTTATTGCAACCACAACTATTAACATAATAATATTTCTTGTATGATTGTATGATCGTAAAAACTTGTAACTCGTAATGGTAAAAGGAGTTCACACTTTTAATAATGAACAAGTTTCACACAGATATCCATTTACGATGCCGGTTTATTGTATATCCTTGGTTGTAAAACGAGATTGGAACTTAAATCTTGTTAAATTATAACCGACAAGTGAGAGATGTAATCACAAACAGAGTCCTGAGGCTCCGTTCAGTATCGTAAGGCACGAAATATTTATGTTTTCATAATGGTTCGAAATTGCTGCCGCAACACCCTAAACAGATGTCTTATGCTTATCATTGCATGCCTTCTAATATCAAGATCCATAAATCAAGGTTCAACGGAGTTTTTACACTTAAATAATACAGCATCGTTAATATTCGATTTCTGAATCAATGTTTTAAAAAATATGTTGGTATATTCTAAAATATTAAAAACCAAAAGATTCTCTATATGTTCGTAAGTCTTCAAGACTATAAATTATCGAATTTTATTCGAAACACATGTTTATCGATTCAATATTAACCATTGTTTACAAGTAACGCAGAAAAAAAATAATAAGCAAGATAGGCATCATCGTACGGCGGCCTTTCGATGTTCAGATTGGATAATAAAGGCTATAACACACAAGCTACATCATGGAAAGTGCCACAATTACGCTGTTTACACACCATCAGAGTTTATCAAACTTTGTAGATTGGATCTTCACCAACCCTACTATTATTATATTTAAATCAATTACTATAATTATGTTTGTGTTGCAAGTACGTCTAGTGGGCGTCGGAATCCATTCAACTGTAATTAATGGCCGTATGATAAGCGGCAAAACACTTTAGATTAAAATAGAAGGGCTTATTATACATACATATATTAGTCTTCCCTACAGTGTTTAGTTGATCGAACCGGAATATGACGTTCGGCCTACACAAAGAAAAGGTAATTGTTTCTTGTTACGGTCGAGGTTGGATTACCATAAGATTTTCGGAAGCGTTACCTTTTTTTTAATTACTGTACCAGCCTGTAGAAAATCCATGTATAAAACTTGCAAGTTGTAGAAATGACCACCAAGAAGTTCATATAAAAAACTAAACTAGGAATAAGTAGGTAACGCAGATTTATATTAATATTGTAGAAAAAAGTAAGTACACGATTTGAATCTCTTGATAATTCGTGTGTGATCAATTTAGACTAGGCCTTAGAGGTCTAGCCCAACTTAGGGGATTATGCCTCCTACTAATGTCATACAAAGCGACGATTTGCTTATGTTAGGTATAGACTAGGACACACTGTGTTTCGACACACATATTCGATCACCGGCCCCCATAGGGATACATAATACTGAAAAATTAAGAGAACGACTGTAACTACTTTAAATATAATCCTTCTATACCTACGGAATATAGTTTGAATGTATAAAATTGATGAGTAACTATGTTTATGTATAATAAATACATAGCTTTCCCCACTGAATTGGAATGCTGTCAATTTGAGAAGCACCTTTACGACTTTCGCTAAAGAGATTGCAGATACTAACGTTCTTTATAGTTTGCCCGTCTGCCATCTTATAAATAGGTTGCGTTCAGAATTTATCGCAAATAAATGTTACAGCGAGATTTATACCACTCTATTATACTGATGTACACTTAAGTCGATACGATTGCAAGTATTCCCGAGAGTTATACTATACTTACTTCACGGAGTGTCTTAAACACAAGGTCAAATTAATTTAATTTTCCTTATTGTTGTTTTGTGTTTGAAATTACGTGCTTTAACATTTATTGTAATTCTCTAAGCTTATGCGCTTACGCATCTAGCTAATATTGCCTATAAGATGTCATCTATTAATCACGTGATGTTTTTGTTTTTTTAGCAACTTTTTAACCCCCCTTCCTCCTGGTGATACGTGGTGAGATTTTAGACTAACCCCATCCCCCTCCTCCAGCCAAAATCACGTGTATTTTTGTAGTTATAAATATATTTAAAATTTTCAAAATATTATCTTTAAATACAGATATAATCGCGCGTTCTAAGAAAAAATAAATATACACGTGATATGTCACTACACCAACCCCCCCCCCCTTTCGAGCCTCACGTGATTAATGGACAATCCCTAAGGGCAAAAGTTTGTGAGGATAGATGTTTGTTACTATTTCACTTAATTCACTTCCCTACCAATGTGAACCCTCTATTAAGACAACCGATTATTATCTTTTAAGCAATAACTTGGACATTTTTAATAACCTCTCTCAATTGAGCTCTCAATATTCTAATGATTGCTAAAGCTTTCAAAAAGAAATCAAAACAAGGGTGTCTTGATCCTAACCTTTTGTAGAAGGAACTGATCTACTATCAAAGTAAGACCATTTATTTAAAAAAGGAATGTACGTTTTACTTAAGTACATATTTGCATGTGTAATAATGCGTTGCTCAACGGAAATTAATTATAAAATAATAATATCTTTATAGCCTTCCTCTATTATTAATATATTTTATTTATTATTTATTATATATTATTAATATATCATTAGTATGTAGTTAGACGTGCTTATTAAGAACACGTAAAATACATTAGGACCTTGGAGTTAATTTTTATATCTCTGTGGTATGGTAGCATACAGACCACCCGGTGAGATTTAAATTTGTTTTATTTCATAACGCGTACCATTATACATACAGTAGAATTTAAGGTAGCGGAGTCTCCTAGGGCCTGGAAGATTGTTCAATAAGAGGAAGTTTAATTAGGTAGATTCCTATGTTCAAAATAAATTATTTCACCTGAGTCGGGCAATGTAATAACTTAAAATAGTTCGAAAATTATCCTCTTTTATTCTTATAAGTTTTTATATTATTTTATAACTGTGAAGTTAACATTAAAAGTGTAAAATTTGACAACAGTAAGTCGTGGCGTAATACGAGTACCTTGCGTCACACAAAAATGTAGCGATGTTTAGAAAAAAAAATATTTACGTGACAGTCGCCTATTCCATGACACTTTGTTTACGTCATTTGCATTCTGTCATTATGATACGTCCAATCCACTTTCCAACGACCACTTTCTAGAGTATTACGATCATCATCATCGTGCTGATAATGGTATTGAGTACTTTCCTGTGCAACTTTAAAGTAAATGTTCCCCAATATTGAACTGTATTCCCTCTTGTTGTCAAATGAACATGTTGTATGTACTATCTCACAACAAAGAGTGAAGTTCGTTCCTTGCCTGATAACCTGTGACTTTATGACACAATTGTGAGAGAGGACAGTTTATTGAGACTGAAATAAACCTAATTATAAACAGGTCAATAGTATTGCTCAATGTTAATTTAAACATGGTTAAAATACATAGAAGAAGAAGTCTTAATATCAGGCCTGCAGTACTAATCTAATTTACGTAATATTTTTTGCTTTCTTACATCCAATTCGTTGTAGTTTTCTTTGTAACTGACTCGAAAACGACAAAAACTTAATAGTATTATATTTTTTGGTAATAAATAAGATTTTTCAGAAGGTTCTGAAGAGACACTGTGTCAACCTGCAATATATTTTTTTGTAAGATACTGTTAAAAGTAATTTTTTTTTGTTTTTTGTAAAAGTCACGTTTCTGTTGAATATGCTAATGACTCACGAAGGTTTAGAGTTTATTATTTTTACTTTAATTACTAAGTTAGCATTAAAAATCTTCACTTTTATATCGATAAACCAGAACGGAACAACACGAGCTATGAAGAAACCAATAGCGGACGGCAAATCAAAATAGAAACTGAATTCTGGCAAAACTTCGTGGTATCTAATCAGTAGGAAAACAATAACCAAACATACATTTCTTACGTTACCGTGTAACTTTCCTTGCTAATTGACACAGGCCTATTATTCTTTTATCGCAGAACAATTACAATTGTGTTAACTATATTGGTTCTTGTTCTACTAACATTATAAGGTCGAATTAATTAGTTCTGCCTAATCAAGTGCCTATTAGAAGGTTCGTAAATAATAGTGGTTACAAGTAAGCTTGCGTAAAAAGTTTTTCATAAGTATAGGTAAAAACTTTGTTCAGTTGTCAGCTAAGCACTATAAATGCAAATCTGTTGTTTATTGCTACCACTGTTGCTATGCATATTCTTGTATAAATGTCACTTCAGTAAGTAATATTCCGTAAATACACACACATAAATATTTGTAACAATTTTTTTTTAGATAGTCCTACTAATATTTTAAACGTGAAAGTTTGTGAGGACGTATGGATGTGTGGATGTATGGATGTATGTTACTCTTTCACGCAAAAACTACTGAACCGATTGCAAAAAAGATTGGCATGTAGACAGCTGGAGACCTGGATTAACACATAGGCTACTTTTTATCCCGATATTCCCACGACATCGGGACATAGGCGCCCATTACACGGTAGGTTTTGCTGTCAGTTTTGCCATAATCAAAACGGTGACTGACGAATAACCTATCGTCTAATACAGTGATTGACGGTTGCAAGATGAGATATTATGTCATTAATCACCAACGAACATCCGTCAAACATGACTTTTGGTATGATTGACGGATAATGGACGCCTTACGCGGAAAGGTTAATTTTGCTTAAGCTACTACAACATAAGCCGGGCAAAATTTTAAGTACTTTTTAATCTAATAATACCAATGATCCTAACTAATATCATACATGCGAAAATTAATTTGTTTGTTTGTTACTCCTTCACGCCTAACTGTTCAACCGATTATCATGAAACTTTGCATACACGTTGCGAGGGGTGACGAAAAACACATCCTTTTCTTTTATCCAGAAAAAAGTTATAGGCGATATTTTTAATATAATTTACTTAGTTTATAGTAATGTTATTCTAATAATTTTGAGTTTAGCAATATCTCTGGTGATTAATTTATTTAAATATTATTTTAAAGGTTGATTATAGCTTTGTACCTACTTCTGTGAAAATACATATTAAACACTAGCTGACCCGCGCATCTTCGTGTGCGTTTGTAAATTTTCCCCGTTTTTGCAAGATTTTTCATTGATGCTCCCCTCCTATTGGTTGCAGCGTGATGTCATATAGCCTTCCTCGATAAATGGGCTATCCAACACTAAAATAATGTTTCAATTCGATTCAGTAGTTCCTGAGATTAGCGCGTTCAACTAAACAAACAAACTCTTCAGTTTTATAATATTAGTATAGATATATCGGACACCTGGATCTAAAGGAAGCTAACTCAAAAATTTAAATTTTTTGGGTTATGCACACTATAGAATTCCTCATCTCAATACCTACCGACCAATAAACCATCTAAATATATCACCACTACTCGACATGAAATTCACCAACACGGGCTAAACTCAAAATAATAAAACAAATACACAATACATTGTTAAGCAATAGGGAATAGGGATAACTACAAAAATTCAATTTTCAGCCCCAAAACATGATTGAAACATAAGATTCCTACAATAACTGTCTTCTAGCTCCATATAACACTCGTAAACTCCTGCAGGGCACAGTTAGTTTTTCGCCGTTTCTGAAAACAAGTGTTTTTTTTTATCATAAACTCTCTAAAATCAGATCCTAATTATTGTTCGTGTGAATTTTGTAAACACCTCAGTATTACTATGTGGTGTCTCCACTAAAATTAAAGATATTTTTATTATACATACTAATGAATGTTTTTTTTTTGCAGGTAAGTCATCTCTATACATCAGAAATGTCAAAGGTAAACATATCAGGTATGAAGTACCTTCATAAGAATGTGTGTAGGCGGAGTGCGTACGAACTTAAAACTTGCACAATACATATCGAGTATCGTACAAGATCAAGAGCAACGTAATATAAACAATCTCAAGTATTCTAAATTTGAAAGTAATCTCCGTCATTTTGAAAAGTTGATCCAGTTGAAACGCATACAAAAAGGCATTGTTGAAGTGAACGCGTGAGTTGGTGAAGGCGTAACTATTCTACGTAGATAATTGACGAAATACCGTCGAAGTTGGCTCCGAAGTAAGCGATTCTACATTTTGGTGTTGCTTTTCTTTTCTAAAGTTACTGACGGAAATTATCTGCTGAGGAAATTTACAATATTTTAGCGGTGGCATGACCAAGTTGTGTCAGCAGAACCAGTATCACAAACAGGCAGGGTTTTGTACAACTCTATTAAGTACATATAGAAAAAACTGAATATTTTTTCGAAAATATTATGAGTGTCGCATTAGAAACTAAGCCATTCAATAAAGATATGAAAAAAATCAAAATAAGAAAATAAGCAATATCTCGAAGAGATGGTGTATCCGACAATGAAACTCTTGCTTCAATCACTGAAAGGGCATGACTCTAGCATGCAAAAAAACTATCCGTTTATAAGTTATGACCGTTTGAAGTTCTGAGTATTTTTACCTCCGTTTCTCCTCAGATAGGTTTTTTCAAAAAATATTTTTGTAACTTTATGCTACAGGCATGCCGTTTCACTGATTTAAATAATTGTTCCATTGTCACAAACACAATGATTAATTTCTTTAATACAAAGTCAATCGGTTTTGCAAATAATGTTCACATTAATATGAATCTTTTTTAATTTGCATTAATCAGTGTAATGTGACAGATAAACGTTAAACATTATATGCCATAAACATTTACTCAGCCTACCTAAGCAATATTCTATAAATATTCTCACGAGAAAAGTTCATTAAACACCAACATCAGCCGGTCCGCACTAGGTAGCATAATAAAACAAATCTCACGTGTCATTTAAGTACCGCACATTTCGAAGCCTCACACTCAGATTGCATTCTTGATTCGTCACTGACGGTAATACGACGAACGCGTAGATCAAATGTTTTAGTGGAGTGTCGCTACCTGTAAAAAGACCCAGATTTTAATGGTAATTTCGTGTACTTATATAACTTGCTGAGGTCTTCAAAAGATTGCTAGTACAACTATTATACTTTTGCCTGGTGACAGTTTCAACGGGCAATAATTGAATAGTTTTCTTTCTTAAGATATTTCTACATCATCAGCCTTACCCACCCTAAGGAGAAAAATGCTTTAAAAATGTTAGCACTTTATCAGATTAAACTTACCTAAAGTATGAGAATATTTCTTAAATATTATACACCTATGTAGGCTATGTATAATATATCTTGCTAATATTATAAAGGCGAAATTTTGTGAGGATGGATGGATGTTTGTTACTCATTCACGCAAAAACGGCTGAATGGATGTGGATGAAATTTGACAAAGAGGTAGATTATAGTCTGGAATAACACATAGACTACTTTTTATCTCAGAAAATGTAATTTTCCCGTAGGATCGATTTTACTAAAATTACCACGCAAACGAAGTCGCGAGGAACAGCTAGTAGTTTATATATTAGAAAATTTATTAAAAGACCACAATACTCTAGTGGCTTTTGGATGGGTCAAATATAAAAGTAAACTGATATTCCGAAATCTCAGCAGAATATTTAGAAACAGCACCTCTGATATAGTAATCCGAAAAGTATCCGAAAGACAAACATTATTATTGAAAACTAAAGGCAGACCTTTGATTGTAATTAATTTACAGCCACAAACAATATGAAAGAATTATTTTTTTATGAAATATATTGAAATTAAATTTTGTTAAAATTATAAGATTACATAAGGAAAACTGTTATTTAAGAGTAGCAACACCACTACAGCACATCATTACCATGGCGCCACGGTTCTAAGGATTGCAAACTGTAATGAGATACATATGTATTATAATTTATGTATGTAGATGAGATTCCTGCCGTGAACGATGTTATTTCTTTGCATTAGTTCTGCCGACTAAACTAGTTACCTCTTGTAATATCTAGACGGGTATGATATCGAGTTATTCTTAGATAGTTAATGTACTCATAGATCAGGTACAGTTACGGAGAAAATTACATATTATCTGCTTAGGTATGCATTACTGTCGACCTTTTTTTTAAATAATAATGATTCTAGAACACAGATAAACATAATTAGATACATACATACACTCACGATATATGGAATATACTAGGTACATACACTGAAAGAAGAAAGAAACACTGTAGGTCTGTTATTCACATTAATGAATACTTATTCGTGGGAGAGCCATGCTTCGGCACATATGGGCCGGCTCGACCGTAGTAATACCACAGCCTCAGAGAAAACCGGCTGTAAAGCAATACTTGCATTGCTTTTCACCGAGTAAGTGAGGTTACCGGAGTCCCTAACCCTTCCCCCCTCCTCCTCCTCTTTCACCCTTCCCCTACCCCCACCTTAAAGGCCGGCAACGCACTTGTGGCTCTTGAGTTGCAGGTGCCCATGGGCGGCGGTTGTCATTTACCATCAGGTAACCCGTCTGTTTGTTTGCCCCCTCTATAGCATAAAAAAAAAGCTTGGCACTCCCAAGTTGGCAGCCATCCATAGATCCAAGCCTCTCGCAGGGTCTGCAGAGATCTACTTGGACTAGGATAAGGTTTATAACACTAGCCGTGCGCTTCATACCTTTGACGGGCCTGTTAGTCTAGTGGTTAGAGACCCTGACTGATGAGCCAGAGGTCGTGGGTTCGATTTCCACCCAGGACAAATAATTGTATGATGAGCACGATCATTGTTCTGTATCGGGCTCTGTGTTATCTAAATTATGTATGTGTTTAATAACATATAAGTATGTTTATCAGCCGTCTGGTTACCATAAAATAGCCTCTGCCTAGTTTGGAATCAAAAGGCCGTGTGTGAGGTGTTAAAAATTAAAAAAATAAGAATCTAAGAATCTCCACGTTTTTTTTCTACAGTTTTTACTTTGACTGTACAAAGTCTGTGTATAAAATGGAGATTGTATAATGTTTTAGTAAATTAGTAAAGCAGGCCGTATCTTTTATAACATTATCATAACTAAAATAGATTAATAGGTGTAGTCGACGTTCACGGGAAACATGCAAATGTCAGCCTAAGAATAAATAAATAAAGTTTTTTTTTCGTGTACTTATTTACTTTTTATGCTAGTATGTTATTTCTAGTCCTTCTGTTTTTATAGATGAAACATTTATAATTTACACGCTATTTTACTGTATACCTACATGTATAAATGTGAACTGTAGGTAATAAACTTTTTTAAATTATTAAATTTGTTATAAGAGCCAGAGTTCAGATTACCATTCTACTCCCTCTGTTGTAGAAGTATCTACCGTAGGACCTAGGAGAAGAACGACTTCTGCCTTTCTCTTTAAACTAGAGATCGCGTGGTGATCGAATTTCGACCACGGTTTATTTCATTGGCCAATATTACTTGACCTGTCATTGTGTAGACTTTTGTACCATGACAGGTCAAAATATATACTGGACACTCGTAGCTGTATGTACCCGTTTTTGCATTTTTTTAAACTTTGTAGCAAATATTGTTCAAAAATTTTAGCATTCGTCACTTCTTCTCTGTATAAACTATAAGTGTGCGAAATTTCATACTCCTCCGTCCGCCCAATTTTCGTAAAAAGGGATCCAAAGTTTTCGCTTCACGTATTAATATATATTGAGATAAGTTGTATTCTTAAACATTTGAAGGTTATTGCAAAATCCTTCGTTTTAAAGAGGTCAACGCCCTAATAGCAGTATACGAATATACTGTCGAAAACCAGTTCTACACTTAAAATTTTAATTAAGTACGTAAAGTGTCTTAGAATTCGCCCGTTTCCCGTTACACTAAGATATTTTCTCAGAACGAATTTAAGTACAAATTGCTTGTTTAATACACGATTAGTATCTTATTGACATTCTGCACAAAAGTCTCCCGACATCACATCACTGTGAGAACAGTGCCATAAAAGTCTCTCCACACTTTACGACTTCTTGTTATTTTGCACGGTTACGGCACTGACATCCCGTAAACTGTGTACTCACTCCGTTTCATTTAAACACGTTGATTGATTCAAAGAGAAGGAGCTGGCGATTGCTTACTGAAAAATATATCCATCCATAACGGGCAAAGCTTCTGAATATTATGTTTTAAGTAATCTTATCACTGCAATAAATATTATTAAACTTGTATGGTTAACTGATAGCTAAGAGCACCTTCACACAGAAGAGTGCAACTAAAACTTTGTTCAATTCAATTCAATTCGTTTATTTGCTGAATGTTTTGTTTTGTTAAAAGTAATGTACCTAACATTGAGTTGTATCGAAAATGGTTCTAAGAGAGGCTTATTTCTTTGTACCTTCTTAATTTTTTTAAAGAACCTAGTTGGCTGGTGGTTATCTAAATCTAGGAAAAACCCACAACTTGGTACTTTGACATAAGCTATAGTCACCACTGGAGATTATAATAATAATATGTATGTTTATCACCAAAAACTAACTTTATTTAAGTGGTACAAGAGACCAGAAATTGTAGATGTACTCGTTCCATTAGGCACTCAAACCAATAATAATAATGCTAATAATTATGTCTGTCAGCATTTTGATCGAAAGTCACACACATTTGCTTTTTATTTATTTCTTACACTAAGATGAGTTAGGTAATATAAATACGCTACATATTTAGAAACGTTTATTAAATTTAAGTACTTTACATGAAAAGTGAATGATCATACTTCACACTTTAAATAATTAATAAAAAAAAAAAACATAAGACTTAATTTTATTGCCCACGTGTGCTGTAAATTAAAACATTCAAGTCGGTTAATAATCATAAACAATTAAATAAACTAAAGGCACGAGCCATTTGGCCACTCTTCATCCTGCAACAGACACCTAAAGTTATTTTACAGAGCTTTTCAAGTGGTGAGATCAAATAACTTTAAACTGCGGCATCTATTTGAGGTGTTAGAGTAATCTCGAGTGGTTCTGATGTCGACTACCAGACCTCAAGCACTTCCGGTCAAGTGCAGCCACTTAAAATATGCTTTATGATTAGACGTACAGGTCCTGCAGATGTCTATATCTATTGTAAAGTAGATTCTTGAGGTTAAATTACAACATACGGACGTGGATACAGCTTGTCTTAATAGGCAGTTTAGGCAGTTAAAGTTGAATAATTCCCTACTTTTATAGTGCTGATGAAACTGTTAAACATATTGCAACTACCATATATCAAGGATACATTTCTGACCCTTCTGTAAGGGTTATGAAGGTAACTCTTTTAGTGTGTTGTGTGTCTTGATTTTGTTATAATTTCGTTTTAATGGAGGTAATTTTTTTTTAAGTATTAGTACAATTTATGTACATTTTTTCTGTACTATATGAGATTGAATTTGTTATGGTACACCCGCCATTTTGACTCTCACTTTCTAACCACCTACTCCACATTATATGAAATTGCACCAGCATAATTTGTAAAAAAAAAAAATAATAAATAAATTATTTGCCAGTAGGCTGGAGCGTGCAATGACGTTTCCATCTTTAGTAGATGGAAACGTCATTGCACGCTCCAGCCTCAGTGTCAAAATATTTATTATATTTTCAATTTAAGAATAACAAAAGCATTTATTCATTTTGATATGACGGAGCACTATATTCGTTTAGCTATCGACCACCCACTCGGGTATCAGAGTATCGAGATATTCGAGATACAATTTCCGTGTTCTCTCGATGAAATAAACAAATCCATTGTTTGCCGTTGTGATTAGAACCGTCTGTTAGTCTGACCGTCGTTATTCATATCCGTTCCTTATGTGGATTTATAGTAATCTCAAATGTAAGCCAAGACGCCTACTGACCAAGATCCGTATGTTAATCTTTGTTTAAGCTCCAATACGCTTTGGTTTGATAGTTTGAATTATTAGGTTGTAGTGTAAAAGAAATATACAACAGTAGTTTTATTTATTTTATAGTATGTAAAACAAAACTCGTAAATAAAATGTTATAGAATTTATAGTTAGACGTTATCAATCATTAATCATCAATCAGCTTGTACCTAGTAAGGAGTTTATAGTCATGTTATTTATTACAGTACCAGCTAATACTTCGCGTTATTGTAGATTAAATTAAACTTATTTTCACATTCATAATATTAATTAGGATTTTTCTTAATTAGACCAATATTATACAAACGTAGCAGAAATTCTTAGAACTTTGACCACGTACCAATTTGTAAATTAAGTTGTAGTACGGTTAGCAATATCAGATACAATCACAACTACATAAACGGATATTGAATGGATACATAGGTATATTATGTCCGTACCTTCCCATAATATCTTTAATAAACTAAGAGGTATCTTAACTATCTAATTATCATATGTACACAGGTAATAATATTGTTATTCATCTTTTAACTCCCATTAACGAAATAGTCAAGCGTTAACGTCCATTAATAAAAGAGACGAACGTAAAATTTCTGTAGATCGAGACCAATTTACTAGAGAATATGTCTCAATCGTTATTTTTAGGTGTTAATCAACTCATTCTGTACAAGTTTAATACGGATACACATAATACATAAAAATCGTTGTTCAACATCAAACGTAAAAACGAAAACGAGCAATCAGAAAGTTCTTGATAACTAAATAAAAACCACGTATTGATATGTTATGGTAAACCTTTGTGCGTATTCATGATGTGACTTTGGCTTCTAGGGATTTCTCATGTGTAATGTATGGTGTTAAACGCAATGGCACGCCACCCTGGTCGTTTCATGTGATATACTGCTTCCCTTGCCCATGACTCATATGGTTCAATAATGAGAGTAATTGCCTCTTTTCTCACATCGTGATTCATTATTAACGAAACGAGACCCGACGCTGCACTTAACTTTATGTGTTATGCTCCTTTTAATTTAACTGTGAGTCAACAGATACTCAACAGCCGCTGAATAAGTGATGAATTGCCGTACAATTGAAAGATTTTTTAAACATTGCATACTATTCTCAAATAAGGCATACACTTTACTTGAGACACTAACATAAATTAGAACAGTGATGAGTCAAGAGTAAAATTCTCAACGCGAAACTAACATAGTTTTTTCTTCATAACTCGTGTCATGACTGCTACTAATGGTAGCCATAATAAGCTATTTATATGACATCAAAACAAAGAGTTAAAGGCAGCGGTATTAATGCGACCGTAAACGAGAGTACGATTACCATCTATATAGCAGACACGTGTAGGTACATCGTAATCTGGCGCGGTGTGCTGTGGCTGTGCAGGTCGGAGGTCGCCGCGTCTTACTACCAACATTCTAACAGTTTTACAATTTAAATATCGAATCCGTTTGGTTCCAAGTCACGGCCCCTACTAGTAGCAACGTGACAACGTGATTATGTCGTTTGACTCTTTAATTTCGATAAGATGGATTTTTTAAGTCTTCATTCGTCTTTTGATAAACATTTCTTTTGATCAAATCTGACATCAACATAATGAAAATGCTTACAAAATTTGCTTTAAGCCGTTGGATTTTTACTCTAAACATATATTTATCGATGAGTAAATACTGCATAGTATAGTACACACCATACTACACAGTATTTCGTATTAAGACTGTCTAAATTAGTTCCGTTATTATTTCAAGTCAAATTGGCACTTAATGTTCCTTAATCTTGATGAGCCTGCTTGCTGATTGCTATGTAAGGTTTTGTGCATATGAGTTTGCAATTTCCATTTGCACATGAAATTGAATGAATGTTCAACCATTAGTTACAACCTGGGCATTAGCATTAGTTATAAATCGTGTAAGCACTAGACTTATCGAGTCTTGAAATGCGTACCTGCATGATATTATCAATTGCAACAAATTGAATAATCTCACGAAATAAACAGATATGTTACACGATACTACGGTAATTCAATGAAAATTAACTTTTCTTTAAATTAGCGTAGTTTACATGTGTACCTATATTTTATTTTGGGAATAATAAGTACTTGTTGCCTGCTAGGAAACTATCACGATTATGAATCATACGAAGATAATTCTATATTAAACTTCACGTTCGTCATCAGTCTGAATTATTGGAATTAATTAAAAATATTTATTCGCAAAATTTATGTAGATAAAGTTCCTGTTTGCTAAAACGATGACAACTCATACATAAAGTGTGTGGTAGGTAAATAAAATTATTTACATCTGAATTACTTGAAGATTGCGATTTCAGCGCAAGCAGCTGCGGCTAAAAGTACCGTGCTAATACTGCGGTGAAAATACGAATGAAACGACTATCACGAAGATAGCTAAAAAATTTAATTAAATTTAGCTTTTTCTTTTTTTTGCGTGTGGAAACCCCCTCAGGTCGTCACCGGGGTTTTCGGTGGTGCGGTGTGTCGGAATCGAACCAACTAAAACCACACGGTGTGCCGTACTGTGCCTTAAATAGGAGGGATCCGGGAACAGCTTTTATTAAGACATCCGGAATCAATTAAATTTAGCCTAGCTCAAGTTAAATAAAAGCAAAAATGCTCAATGCTTCGTTTATCGCGTTACATATTTTAAGGCAAGAGGTCCTTGGTTCGATTCCCGGAGTCTGTGACATTCTCAAGAGGCCTTCGGGCTCTCCCGCAGTCCTGAAAACCTGAATTATTATTATGAATTTAATTTAAATGATCATGAATGTTTGTGTGTCACCAGCAAACCGCAATCAAGTAAATATTTTCGTCTTGTGTGTTGTTTCTTAGTAACCATTAATTGGACTATTAACAAATTACTAATAATGAATAATGTTTTATTATTCCAGTATTCATTTTTGACATTATAAATAGTTTTACGATAAAGTGGTATTTGAGTACAGCTAACCCTCTTAATAGCAGACTGGCATTTCTATCAAAGGTCGGCTCAAAAGCTCTTTGTGACTTCAAGTGACGTTGAACAATAACGCTGCTACCAAAATACCAAAAATTTCATTGAAAGGTATGCAATGAATTAAAAAAGTACCTAATTGGTTATAATAATGATAAAATGATGAAATAGGATGAACTGATTTGAATTTAGATGTGGATTAGAAATATTTCAAATTATGACTTGTTTTCAAAAGATCTTTCAATTCTTTTATACATTTTAATTTCTAAATTTTTTAATATGTCAAACGTATTTCGACTTTATTTTATACTAGCTGTGTTTGACTTCGTTCGCGTGGCAATTTTGTTGAAATCAATCCCACGGGAACCATTAATTTTTCCGAGATAAAAAGCCTTTGTAACTTAATCCTTTAACCGTGACTACAGCAGGAATATTAGTCACACGTTACCAAACATGTCAATAGATTAAAAGAAAGAGAAAGATTCACGACACACACATATGTGATGTAGCAAGCTAGGCTCTACCACTTCACGCTAAAACGGACGGAAACATAGTTACATACGGATGCATGCATGATTGAAATTTAGCACAGAGAAATATTGTATTCTGGATTAACACAAAGGTGACTGAGATCCGCGTAAATAGTAAAATCATATGGTTACCAAGATATTTACGCGTGATTATTAGATTTTTTTGTTACACTGACTCATATTGACATCTTATTCCGAGCACGCAAACTCATAAGCGTCGCCATTGTGTGCAAATATGGCCACATTAATAAACCTCCATGCACATTTGATTTATGGGTTCATCTGTGATTAAATGCATTATTTTGTGATATTTTATTTGAATATTGTTTTGTATCTTGAAACAATTAACGGAAATTATTCCTTTTCCTGTTTTGACTATCACTACCCATACATAAATAGGTGTTGATTCAAATGTGACGTCAGTTTTATATGATATATAAATATTGATGAGCTTATATCCTACCGTGACTAAAATAGAGCTGTATCACTGCCTTAGTTCATAGTAAGAAATATTATATAGAAGATGTGTTTTGAGTTATTTAAGTGACTTATTCCTTGCAGTCAAATAAATCAATCATGAAACAAACAAAAATATTAAATCTTAGTCTTAAGTCAGACATACATCATAAATTGTCTCTGAGGTTTGGTGTTTTTCCGATATTCAAATCTTGATTTTTTAATATATAAATGAACATACATCCCAGTAAATACTTTTCTATAAGATAATACTTATCAATGTCTTTATTAAAATACTGACCATCATGAGCAGCTGGATAATTGTGTTTACGTATGGGCTATGAAATAATACAGTTCAAATCTCATGTTATAATTATTTTAAATCATACTGCTCTTACCTAACTTCTTTTCCAGAAAGAAGGAACTTCATTACTTGATTTTACGGTTCTATATCAAAGTTGCAAAGCAAAAAATTCATAGAAATATTGTAATACAAGTATTGATATGTAAAAGAAGTAAATAACGGCCTAAATATGTTTCGCGTCATTTGGCTGCAGTGTCAGTATATCCAGAGTTCCAGTGGTAGTATTATACATATCTACCGATGACGATAAAATACCACAGTAGTAAATTTATTTACTCACTGCAGACTCGGTCATGAACCACACGGTCATAAACAATGATGCTCCAACCATCAGTGTTGCGGGTGCAACCTCGTTATCGATAAAAAGAAGTTGGAAAGGACAGTGACGATAAATCTGTCGTTAAAGTTTTTAATTTAAATTTTATATTAATTATTACGATTTTAAATTATTTATTTCACTGTTACAACAAAATTTTACATCATATAAATAGATAGCAGTTATCGACTATTTGTATAAATTATAGTAATTCTCATCCCGCCGCTACCACAGAGCCATAACAAAACCTCATGTGGGACAGAGAGCGCAATATTGTTATCCCGCTTCAATGATTTATGAACAGTCTGCAGCATGTCAATAATTTTACTATAGGAACGTTTTCCTACCCTATGACCACAGCCAAAACAAAATTGATATAAATATTAAAAACTAGGGAGCCTGCCAACATTACTACGGTGAATTTTAAACATTCTTTAATGTAGTATTAGCAAACATAAATAAATCTGTAAACGTATTGAGATTATGTGACACACATACCTACATCATACGTCAACAGAATCCGCTAGGAAACTGGGACGGTTATTTAGTAAAACAAAGTAGATATACAAACTGACCAGGCGTGAGACGATCAGATTGCAACACTCTATGACATCAAACATGAATGCTTGCTTAAATTAGGTTAAAAAAAATGTAAATACTGAACATATTGATTATATTGTCATTTTTGTAGGTTAAAAAAATTGTTCAGTATTACTGAATTACACATTAGTATTCTTGTTAACTCCTCCAGTCTTCGGTCAGTATTGTGTTAGACCCACAACCTGTTGAAGGCAGAGATTTTAAGCATTATCCTATTTCTTTCACTTTATATTAATTTGCAAATTTAATAACGTATCTACTTAATATAAACTATTTTGCACTCTATTAAAATGCAATTAAAATTGCCAATGGTTAAAAAAATCTTGAAAATATCTCCAATATTTATTAAGTTTAAAATGAAAGCCAACATTTCACTTGTTTAAACCTATCAAAGCGAAGACACAGACCGGAACTAATGTTTTAAATTTCCCTTGACCGAAACAAAAATAACACCTCGTCACCGGTTGTTCCTTCCAGTATCGTTCTGTAGTTCCGAGCCAGCATTAACCTAGATAAAACCGGGAAAGCGGCCCTTCGGTAAATTTATGACTTTCTATTTTTCGATAGTGAAGTCGATTCGAAATTCGACCGTGGGCGAAGCCGTTTCGTAACTAACGACTGAAGATAAAGACATCTGGTTAGGAAATACAGAACAATAAAGATCACAGAGCATTGAATTTACTAAAGCTAAGATCATTAAACAATGGTTAATTAAGGTAATCTCGTAGTTATTGACAAAGCTAACTAAGTAAATAGTACACGAAGTAGCTGTAGCCGGTAAATTTAAAGGTGAGTACCTATTTAGTTCGGCGCACGCGCAGGGTAATAAATTGTGTCCAATTAGCGAGCCGCACCGCGTTATCACGACAAAGCGAAACCGAGCACTTACTGCGACGCCCGCACGAAGAATACGATACAGCTGAACTCTTAACATGTGCAAAAAAAAAACGATATGATTATTAGCTCTCCGATTAAAAATTTCTCAGAATCTTTTCAGTCAACGATATTTTAATTAATGAGGCATGCTATAATGAAACTCTTTCCTTTGCCTGTTTTTAATAGGATCTTATAAAACCTGTATGTTGATACATCCGGTCAGATTTGGACATCGTAACATTTTACAGCTTTGGTCGTAAAACGTATCGAACCGAGGGTTAAGGGATGATATTTACGACGCTACGAACAAAAGCTAAACAATGGAGAACACGGCACACTACCCATCTATTTAATTTCGAGTAGACACCTTTGTCATGTGTTTTTCTTTGCGGTCATTTCCATAAATTATAAAGGATGGGCCAGCAATGTTACCGTCTTGTAGTAAAAGATTGTACCTGCTATTGTTATGGTAAATAGCTTCGTGACGAACAAGTCTCATAAGGGATTTGGTAACCGAAGTATAGCTTGAACTTGGTGGTTAGATGAATAAGAAAGTATTCTTTAAAAATATGCTTGCAATTCCAGAAATATTGAGACTAATCGATTTTAGTCTCACTAACATACTATATTTCTAAAGAATACTTAATTTATATTATTCTTTTTTTGAAATTTGATTGATTGACACTCTTTTTTTTTGGATAATTTGTCTTTTTTGAAAATGCTTAACATTCGATTGGGGTTAATAAAAATTACAAAGTTTTCAGAACAACATAGTTATATGTACTAAGGCCGTACTAACACCGTGAATCCGTTCCTAACACAATCATTTTGCTTATTGTTATTAGGAATGTTTAAGTAAGTCAAGATACTAGACTTTCTAAATAGAATGTACAAAATTCGATTATTAGATAAAGTTGACAAATAAACTCAATGTCTGGTTTATTTGTCAACTGGTCTCAAGGCTGGAGGTAAGCGGTGGAGGACCTCCAAAATTCTTGATTTCACCTCAAAATTTCTCCTAGTTACGTTTTACAGACTATAATATTGTTGATAGTAGAAGTCAGTCATTGGTTGTGGGAACTTGATACCATCCTCAATTTTAAGAATTTATAACGGCTCCTTGTGAATAGATGAAAAGCTTAAGGCATTAAATACACTCTCTGGATTGTGAATAGAGAGGCTGTTGAGCTTGTTTTATACAAGTTAGGGAAAATTAATTAAGAATTTTCAGTAAAACAGATATCCAGTCTCCAAGTTAGGGCCCAATTAGTGATGAAAGACGAGTAAGGGTTAATTCTCTCGCAGCGTATTGTCCAGGTTTGCAACCAATCAGTTTAAATTTCTTCCCAGTAAGGATACACCATATAAGGCTGGCTTTATTATCTCGAGAGCGCGCACAAAACATCCGCTAATTGGCTGAAATGTCATCATGATATTGCAGATGATAAATGATGCGTCGGCTTGAGGTGTACGCATATTTTGTGAAGCTATAATTAACTTGACGAAAGGGTAATTTTAAAATAAATTTTAGAGTACATAATTTGATATTAAATATGAGTATAAAACCTAAGATGTATAATTTGTTTTGCAGTTTTATGACATAATGGTAGTTTTGACTCGGAAATTTCGTCGTTGAGTTTAATCAACAACGAAATATTCGACTCTTAATTATAAGCAACAATTTATTTAACAAAACCCTAATATTCAATGACAGACAACGTACAGCTTAACACATTGCGTTTAAGACTCCCTAGATAGATACAGGCAAAAAAATTTAGCATTAACATCATGATTATAGTTTTACTTTTTTAACCTACCGAAATGCAGAGGGTGTGATTTTTATCCATAACCCGTAATTGAAGACGTCATTCTCTCTTAGTAGTTATGTTGTTGTAAATATTTGTTAAACTGTACATAGCTTATACGAGTACATGTTGTCAAAATCAATAAAAAAATAGGTTTTTTACGGGTAATTCTAAGGTGACAGGCGGTAGGTAATATCTAAAAGCTACAACATCAGATTAAAAAGAAAATATTTCTTAAAAAGTAATAAAACCTTCTTATGTTCCTAATAAGTCCGATGTCAGACACTATTAATATCCTTGTGATATTCTCCCTCATCTGAGGCCACTGACCCGACCGATTGGCCTAGTTCTCACGTGATCATAGCTCAAAGACCATTGAACATTTCAGATCCGCGCGCGGTTCATTCGCTCAATTACTTCTTCCTGCCCAACAATGTTGTTGGCAAGGCCAACTGTATGACATACAAATTTATATTTATAAATAACATTTTTTCAATCTAGTTAATGCACTTGACCGACTTTTTTTTTGTGGTAATAGAAACAAAGTGAACATGTGAAAGGATGATATTATTACAGTGACAAGTACAAAAATAAAATTCAGACGCGAATTTATTACACTGAGTTGTAAGCTGCATTAAATTGTATTTTTTATCGCTGAGTTATATGATTTCATAATGTATTTACCTTTAAACATGCATACCCTAACTGAATTTTCTGGGAAACTCCTTTTTTACCAGTAAGCTGCAAAAAAAATCCTACTGATGGCAAGCGATCATCGTCTGTGAGCGGCAGTGGAATAACTAGCTTGTGGACCGAATAATAACCTTTTTGAAGAACACCATAGCGTAGTCTCTAGACAAATGACAGGAGGGTCGTTTTACAATTTGAGCAGGTTTTAAAGTATCAGGATGAATCCCATGCCGGTGGTAGAAAACGTAGAAAGTAAAAATGGGCATTATCGCAATCAGCTTTGATTCAGTATAATAAACCTTAAAGGTATCTTACTGTGCTAGAAATAAACAGGAATAAATCTCTTGAGTAAGCAGATGCAGTTTATTTAGGGCGTTGCACGTGTAAAATGCACGGCGTACGAGTATGTTTGTGCGCGCCGACCCGAATCGCGAGTTCATACTTGCCGTTCTATATTTAAACGTGAAGGGATGACGTTAGAATCTAACACCGGGGAGGTATTTTTGTCACGGCATTACAGTTGTTAGAGGTAAAATTAGTTTTTGCCACTTGCTCAGATATTAGATTACGGCTACGATTAATATATGTTTGATAACTCTTGAGACAGCAGTTATTAAGTTACGGAGTCTTCTTTGCTATTATTAAAACTTACTATTTATTTTTAATTTCGATTTTAATAGAAAGAGCTGGCTTAACAAAAATTATGTTGTCTTTATTCATTTACTTGATTATCGCTTTTAACATAGACAATATCGCGACTTATGCCTACCTAATGACGAGGAAATTAATATTTTCAAAATGAAATAAAAAGTATATAATACTTTGCTACTTTGCCCGCGACTTTTCTCGCAAAAAGTAATTTTTCAATCCCTCGGGAACAGTCCTTTTTGTCTGAATAAACCCCCTATGCCCATGTCCTTTTTTGTATTCCTGGTGACGTGTAAGCGAAATTTCATGATGTTCGGATTTATTTTAAACATTGATTTTATACATTAGAGATATATGCAAAAAAAACACTGTTTTTGCAATTATTTGCAATTTGGAATACGAAATCTTTTGATTATACAGGGTGTAAGAAACACCGTACTGAATATTGAAATAGTGTATTCAGACCATCATTCTGAGTCGAAAATCGTTGAAATTTTCTGCCGGAAAATTCATTTCTTTTTTAATTTTTTGTGTTTTGGTTAAAAGTGATATCAGAATGAGTAAACAGAACATTTTACCGAAAAGAAAATTGAATATCCCATACGGCCAAAAAACTGGAATGTAATCAATTAAACAACATTTATACAATCAGCTGCTTCGACAGCGCCGAACGTTGAAGGTCATTCACCGTACCGCACAAAAAGAATACCGCGTACATTGCCTAGCGCCAAATGAAACTAATGACCATAAACCCTTAATCTCGCATTTTTATGATGAACTGACTTTTGTATTGTGATAAGTATAAACAGAAAGAGGTTTTTGTAAGTTTTTCGGCGCAGCTCCAACTTACACGCTGTATGATATCATATACATTACTAGCTTTTGCCCGCGGCTTCGCTCGCGTAAATATAGAATTTGTCAATGAATTTACTTTCTCTCGGACATTTTTTAGATAAAAAAAATGTAAATAATACTAATAACATGAGACACTTTTTCTCGAATTAGTTAAGTATTATATTATATATAACGATTTTTTGTACATGTACACTTCATAGAGTATGGCAAACTTAAATAAATACATAATACTGTATTTGAATCTGTTTTTAGGGTTCCTAAGGTCAGAATGAATAACCCCTCAAAGGATCACTCTTGCGACTGTCTGTCCGTCTGTCGCCGCAATTTGCTCCGAACTTACTGAACCGATTAGAATTGTTACACTTCTAAGTTCATAAATAACGAAGTTTCATACAAACTTTAATTCCCTATTTTGACGCCTTAAGGGATGAAATTCAGGAAAAAAATAAAACGGTAAGTACACTTTTGTTTCAAACCAGGACCCATTATATAAATTTTTACATTTCTAACTTCAAAAATAAAGAAGTTACCTATGACCTTTCATTCCCTATTTCAACCCATTAAGGGTTGAATCTCTGAAAAAAATGTGATACAGTAAGCTTTTGTTTTTAACCATGAGTTCATATATCAATTTTTACATTTCTTACTTCAAAAACGACGAAGTTTCTTACAAACTTTTGTCCCCTATTTTGACCCCTTAGGGGATGAATTTCAGCGGCTTTGGCTGTGCGTTTATCAATCGGTCAGTCAGCCAGACAGTTTCTTCTTTTATATATATAAATAGAATAGTTAATCACCTGTTATATTTATATAAATCAAGATTAAATTTAAGTTACATCTTAAGACATCAAATGGAAAAAAATGTTTTACAGCAGAACGGAAATATTTGTACCAAAATAGGTATGCAACCGATGAGATTAGTCATTTATTACTTTTTACTACTAAGTATTCTTAGAAATAATTGTTTACAGGCATGTGGCATGAGTAATGCAAGTACCAAGATGACTAATTTCATCTCAGATGATGGCTTTTACGAAACCTGGTTCTGACTCTGCCATATGGTGTACTCATTATTTCTTGATGTAAATGTAATAAATAGGTACTTACTACAAAGAAAACATGGTACCCGCTGGTAGGAACAGAAAATATAACTTTCCAGTATATTTCATTGAACCAATAAACGTATTTGAATACGGTTTTAATGAATTTGTTTGGGGTGCAATGTAAATACTAATGTGGTGGACAATTATCGTCATATCATTAAACAAATTAACACAAAACAATTTGAAACTATACATATAAACCTTCCTCTTGAATCACTTTAACTATTGGTGAAAACCTAATTAAAATCCGTTGCGTAGTTTAAAAGATCTAAGCGTACAGACAGCGGAAGCGATTTTGTTTTATACTATGTAGAGATTCATCTACTACAATAATTAAAATTGCTCTAAAACAATGTTATTTTTTTTTTTAATAAGTACTGTAACTTCAATTTTGGCAGACCTGGAGCTCTAAAATACAGGCCAAGGCTTAGTTTAGACTCCAGATCTCCCATAAATTACAAATTAAGCTACACTTTTCGTTAACAAATACAACATATTATTATTATATCTATTATAGGCGAAAGTTTGTGAGGATCGATGGATGGATGGATGTTTGTTACTCTTTCACGCAGTGATAGATTATAATCTGGAATAATAGTTACCTTTTATCCCAGAAAAAATTACGGTTGTTGTGCGGATGTCACTAAAATTTTCACGCGAATTGAGTAGCGGGCAACACCTGGTTTACTATAAATATGGGTTTATCCGAACCCCTTTTTTCGAATATTATGACGAATAATTTTTGTAGTTACGATAACATTTATGTGTGTTCAAATTAAGGGCCTTCCGTATAGGAACTCTAAAAAAATGCATTTTAGTTATCACCATTACCAAGTATTACAAACATGATACATCAACAATATTTGGGACTATTGACACTCACTGATCACTGTTCCGAAGTGCAGCGTGGGAACTCTTCGCCCTGGGTAAATATTAGTCCGTTGCGCATACCGTGACCGTCGTCACTTCCCACTGGGAGAGTACCGGTACATTTCATTATATGCAAAGGTGGCTCTATTAGTGCTAATCGACAATGTTTAGCACAAAAGATAACTAAATGGTCAAAAGTTCTGAGAACAAGGCAATAATTATGAATGTTTGCATCAATCGTGTGGTTAGATATGTTTAAGATTACGTTTAGTGATGTAAAATATGGTTTGGTTTTGGTTTAGGACAACGTTTATTGCTATGAGGTAGTTCGTTTACATATCAGTAAGCGTTTATGTGATGGGCTTGTTACAATTTCAGGCTACATTTTTTATTTCATTTGTATTATAGCTAGTTTTTGTAAAGAATTTTATAATTTATTTCGATAAACTTGTCTTTGTCGGCGAAACAAAACTATGCAAGTCTAGCGTGGCCTTACTCCTCCCCACTCACATTAAAAAGGAGCCTATATCGAGCAGCAGGACTGTTTATAACAGCTCCGTTGTCAAATGAATATCATTAGCGATTCTTGAGGCCGAAGTCCCATAATAGGTAATATTACACAAAATCACTACATATTATAAAACAAAGTCCCCGCCGCGTCTGTCTGTCTGTCTTTTCGCGATAAACTCAAAAGCTACTGAACGGATTTTCATGCGGTTTTCACCAATAGATAGAGCGATTCATAAGGAAGGTTTAGGTATATAATTTGTTAAGGTTTTGTGTAAATTGGTTGAAATATGATGATGATTATTGAAGATGTCTCTGTTACCCGTGCGAAGCCGGGGCGGGTTGCTAGTTGCAAATAAAAAAGATGTTTTCTGCTGAAAACTATTTCTATACAATATAATACATTATTATGCTCTGTTGGTACTAAGACTTAAGGTCTATTACATATTAGTTTAGTTAATGATAATTTGCGTTATTGAACATCGCGATTGAAGATTTTTTTTGTTAACTGCTGCTTCTAACGGGTTTTTTTAAAATCTCATAGTTCATACGCGTTTTTGTTTTAAAATGGGAAATATAGCCACAAATAAGTACCTAATATTTAAAATAAAAAAAGGTTTTTATTTTAATATACAGTTATAATAATAAAAATGTTTTATTTGTTTAATAACTTACCTACATACTGTAGTTTCTATGGATTTAAAAAAAACTTTATTCAAATTTAAATATCTCAAGTCAATATTTAGTTTGCAGGAGGTCGAATATACTCATATTATGTTATTGACAGATAAAACGGTCAATGAATTTGGGATGTATAGTATCGTATCGTAACCTATTTTAAAAGCTGTTCCGCAATAATAATATTGAACTATAAAAGTAGATCAGTATCAGCTACAGAATATAAACACATTGCCGTTCGTTTATTTTTGTAGTCAAGATTACTCAGACTTGTTGATGTTCATGATCAACAGGCAGGACATCGGTATTAGATCAATCGATTATTGATATATATCGATGTTGGAAACGAAAGGGGTGAGCTTAAATTTGACTCTTTTCACCCTTTAACTATTAGCGCTATTAGCGGTATTGAAGAGTTATCGGGAATACTAAATTAAACATTAAAATATTATTTACTGAGGACGCGGACGGTAAGTTATGATATTATGATTGTTGGGCTTGTGTAGGTTATTGTCGCAGGGCTGCCATCAACGAAATTACGAACGAGTTTTACGGACTATGTAACAATTATTAGTTTTTCGATAACCCAGTAAGATTATAGAGTACTAGACTTGAATGATTTAATTATAATTAAAAACTACCAGTTGAAAAGCAACCTTCCCCTTCTAATTAGTACTGTCTTATATGACTGGCAGCCCTATTTCCACATAACCGTGGTCTTGCGGTTCGTAGTCTCGCCCACAAAACATTTCCCTAATGTTGTTTTACTACACATTAATTTGCTTAATGTTTCTCGTTGGAAACAAACAATCTTAAAAGTACTTGTTAGTACCGAATTAATGCCTGTCTTCCGGGTTTGTTTTCAATCTGTTTAATAATATTTGTGTACGTGCTATTTGCTTAATCAAATAATAATACTTACTTATTTAAGTCTTATTGTTGACATAAATCCTTAAAAATATATTTACAATTTGATAAATTAATAAAATTATAAATATATTATTTAAATATAGTTAGTAAGGGAAGTTTTGCCACAATTTTTAGAACGCCTTATGAAATTTCTAAATTCCTTTCCGAGCTTATTGATCTTTCCAAGTTGACGTAAATAAATCAGTTTCGCTTGAATGAATGAATTAGTAGTAGATGCTATTGCTAATTTAAAAATAAATAAATAAATTCCAATTTTCAATTCTAAGTTGATGAAAAATATCGATCTTTCACACTAGTCAGTATTAAAAATTGTCAATTTCATACGTAAGGATATAATAATTCGTGTTCGATTAGCAATGTTTATTTAGTTCCCCGAAGCGGTCACCGCCCACGTCTGCTCGGAACTGGCTGACTAATGCACACTGTACACTATTATTTACTCCGACAGAACAGGTTTGCGATAATCAGCGAGATCGTCCTCTCTGCGTGCAGTGTGCAGTTCATACTGTTTCTATGATTTATTGTTTTACATAATTTTGTCGGATTGGTTTGTTACTAATCTTTGTTTTGTTTATGGGTTGGCTGAAATATGTGTACCTACATAAATTATTCGCTTTTTGAATTGTTAATTTTGCGATAATTTCTGTAGTCTCTCTCTTAAATCAGAGCTTTTGATGCGATATCTTATTTATGCTTCAAATTTTGCGCTGTATTATTGTGTATCATTGATTTTTACTACATTCATGTCGTACCCGGCGTATCCAGCTCTTGGTCTAGAAGGCAAAAATTTATTCTGCGACCCAGGGGACTAATCAAACAAATTTGACTTTTTTTATAATATAGGGGGCAATAGGGGGTAAGTGACTACCGTCGGCCATGGACACCTGCAACTCAAGAGTCACAAGTGCGTTGCCGGCCTTTGAGGTCGTATCGGTCCGGAAATACCGCAGGCGACAATTTGTTCCAGAGATTGGTTGTGCGAGCCAAAAAAATTCTGGAGAATCGCTCAGTGATGGATTGTCAATTATCCAGGTGATGGGGGTGAATGTTTAGGAAAGTGCTCTCAAAGCGAGGTGATACGACATACGGTATCTTTTTGACGGTTAACGCGCAAGTCTCTGTTGGGTTAAACTGGACTAGATTAAGTCGACCCCAATCAAAAACTCCTAAGAAGGCTTCGATTTCGGACACAAGTTTGGATCGACTCTCAGTGACGTTTTGACTTAATCTGTACTTTAATAAATTTAATAGGTATGTACTTAAGAATACGGGGGTCAGCAGCTGCCCTTCCCTGCCCACCTCCGCCCTGGGTACGCGCCTATGACTACACTATTTCAAATTTGTAGGAAACTGGACTGTTTAAGTCAAACTAAAAGTTACAAACAAAACCGAAGAGTTAGCAAATGGTTGCGTGTGAAAGTCACTAAAATAAATATGATAGAAGACAACCGTCCATCGTAATTTCACTATGGACCCAACGTTCCAGTGGCAGCTAGGCTATAACTGTCTGTTAATAGACGAGAATAGCGTACTTAGTTTTAGCCACACTATATTCAACAGGATAGGGTTTATTTTTCCTTGTGAACTAAACTGATAATAATAATACTAATGATGTCAATCAATCAATCAATCAAATCATTTATTTTAAATTTTATATATAATTAAATTAAAATATAGGTAGATACAATCAATGCAGTCTTATAAATAGGTCTTATTGCGCTATGTTTTGCCATCAATACATACAAATATTATGAATTAATTTATTACATGTTACAATTAACAGGAAATAATTATAATTTTACTTTAAAATATTGTGCATTATATTAAATTGAAAATGTAATTATTATTATTGTCAATTATTACAATGAATTATATATTAAGAACATATCATTGTTGAAATAAATAAATAATATTAGAGTTAGCAAAATAAAATAAAAATAAGCAAAAATTAAATAATTAATAATAATTAATGATTACAATAGTCTGTCATTCAAAAAGTCATTTATATTATAATAGCATTTATTAATGATTAGCTCATGTAGTGGTTTCTTTAATTGGGTTAAGTCTAAGTTTTTCAGACGGTCAGGTAATTTATTGAAGATTGATACTGATAATGATATAATTGTGTAGATAACATTAGAGGTTTGGGCTATAAATAGATATTCATTATCATATACATATAACGTGTCGTACTAACGAATGTATTTGCAGAGGTTGAATGATACCGGACCAAAGATGAATCCTTCCCGGTAACTCCGCTTCCGGCGCATAATAACATTTTAAACTGGCAAGCATTGGTCTTTTATTTTCAGTTGTCATTTAATGCTTACAGAAGATGAAAGTACTTGGTACTTTCACGAGTACTTCCTCGTATGTTATCGCGTAGCTACAGGTGTAGTGTTATGCTAACATTGTTTATTTAGTTCTGTTTCCCCATTGAATACGAGGAATAGTTTCAATTTGTTCCCTTTGAACAACTTTGTTATTATTTATCTGCGCTTAGTGAAAGCCAAATGGTTATGTTCACCATTACTAAAGCGCATTAAGTACGCTTTGTTATGTTAAAGAGATGCATAACTTACTCGTAATGTGATTGTTGTATCCTTGTTTGCATCAATTCTTGTAATTACTGGTAAGGTTGGGATGGTTATGTATATGACGTCATTTCGATGTTTATTACCTTTTCTTAACATTGCGTCTTCTAGCAATATATTTACTTTTAAATGTTGCCTTACAGTAATTACAAAACATTTTTTATTTATCCCGTATGAAAATATGTTATAAATAGGTAACTGAAAGTCATTGTCATCCTATACTATTTACTAATAAGTTCTGATAGAATAGAATATTGGACGTTTTCACTTAAATCTATATTAATGTTATAAAGCTGAAGAGTTTGTTTGGTTGAACGCGCTAATCTCAGGAACTACTGGTTCGAATTGAAAAAAATATTCTAGTGTTGGCTAGCCCATTTATCGAGCAAGGCTATAGGCTATATAACATCACGCTACGACTAATAAGAGCGGAGCAGTGACCAAAAACGCAGGTGAAACTACGGAGACGGCAAGTGTATTTATAATAGGCATATTTAAAAAGTTATGTTAATATTGTACAAAATAAAGCTGAAGTAAGACGGTTATTTTCGGATCCAAGGGGTCAAATAGTACGTGTCAACAAATAATCTGCTAAAGACATTTCCACAATAGAAAATTCATTACCACACGACTCTTCACCACGTCGACATAGAAAGCGGGTCAAAGGCCTACCATTGAAGCGTATATGATATATGAGCGATTATAACGCGCTGTAATACTTAAGGCGGTAAGGCAGGCTAGAAAACGTAGCTCAGTCACGAACGGCGTCAACGCAAAGCCTCTAATGAGAGATCGCGCCACCCGATATCTACGTGCAACTTCGTGCGACGGGCGACGCGCGCGCACGGTAACAAGTGAATATAATGGTGTTTTCGGTCCGCGCATATCTACTCCTTATTTGATAAGCCGTTTTAATTGGATAAAACGTAAAACGAAAGTGTAAGTATTTGCAGGAGAAAGTTCGAGTAGTTTACAATAATGGAGATTGCTTTTTTATTTTGTTTTTCACACATTACTAGTATTCTTGTTAACTCCTCCAGCTAAGCTTAACGCTTGTGGTAGGAGTGGGTTCACGTCGGTAGTACACTGGGTGGGGTTCGAACCCGCAACCACTTGATCGCAAGTCCGGCGCCTTAGCCATTACGGTACCGCCGCTTATTAAAAACTGTCTCTTTATTAAAAACTGTCTGAAATTGTCTGACGTTGAAATACAATATGATGATGACTGCTTATCTTATACCTACGTGTTTTATGTTTTACGAAGTTTCTCAATCACTAAAATTGCTGGATATCATCACTATTCTATAAATAGTTTTCCAAATGTTGTACATAGGTTAGTTATAAAGGCTTTAATAAGAGGTATTTAGTATTTTACGAAATCTTTGAGACAAACATAAACTGTAGAAGATAAGTTCTTCAATTCCTTGCAAAATAGCAAAAGTTTATTTTATATACTTTCGACAGTTTTAGAATGAGTCTTTTGACAAATAAATGCATATGTGCTAAAAATTTATTCTAAAATATTCATAACAAAGATCCCTATTTCAACAGCAATTTTAACGCAACACTAAAAGTGTGAATCGCTAAAACAATACCTTTTCTCTCATTTAAAAAACATACTTTAAATAATTTTATTTCGTGATCGTATCGACACATACCTAATAGGTTTTTATCTCAAGAACCCTTCAAACACAGGCCGTTTTAACCTATTATATACGCTGCCGTTTTCGAGTAAAATGTCGTGTGTGTTACGCATTAAACATGCATGAAAGTTTGGTTTACAACGAGAGCGAAAAAATAAATCGGCAATGCTTAAAGTTATTTGCATAAATAAAATCTTACCGTATTTGTTTAAAACCAAATCATTTAAAGTCTCAGTTTTAGCGAGTTGAGGAATGAAAACTATCTATCCAAATAGCTATACAAATCTTTGTAGGGCGATTACCTTTTAAGTTACTACTTTATTAATTAATACACATTAGCAGTTCCCGCGTGGCGTTGCTCGCGTGCACATATTCATATATTTTGCGCGGAACCCTAATTCTTTTTCCAAAGTAAAGGTAGCCTAAGTTAGGCTTAGGTATCGTGCAAATAACTGTATGAACTTAAAAAAGAAACTTATTTTCGCATTACAAACAGACACTTCAATTTTATTTGTTTTTTTTTTGAAGGAATGCTAGCAACGTGGGTCACACATTACTAGTATTCTAGTTAACCCCTCTAGCTAAGCTATATGCTTGTGTTAGGAGTGGGTTCACGACGGTAGTGCACTAGGTGGGGTTCGAACCCGCAACCACTTGATCGCAAGTTCGACGCCTTAGCCATTACGCTACCGCCGCTTGAATTTTATTTATTTGTATTGATGATGACTAGCAATCCGCCCCGGCTTAGCACATTGATTTTTTCCGACATATTCAACAATCATCGTCATATTTCAGCTATTTTAAACAAGACCTTTATTAATTATACACTTAAACCTTCCTCGTTTATTGGTGAAAACTGTATGAAAATCTGTTTGGTAGAAATTGAGACGCAGCGGGGGACTTTGTTTTATAATATGTAGTGATGTAGTGATACCAACTAATCTTTAAAACAATAAAAGAAATCGGTATTACTTAGGTTCACTGTATGATGGCAAACCAAAATAATTAGTACTATGCCTTTTTTGCTTGTTATGATATAAGTACCTATATAATAAAAACAAACATAGTTATGTAGATCCGATATTCAAACGTTTTATGACATGGTGGCGTGACATTATAATGTAACCACTTTCATACTCTCTGTGTTGCGTCATAGACAACAGACTTGTGTGTACACTCGTCGAACACCTACTCCATCATTCAGGCAACGGTAATAAATTCTAAATGTCACTGAAGATGATGTATAATGGATTCATCGCCAGAGGTGTGATTCAGCAACAATCACACGAATGATACCCTGTAGGGTTTCGTAAAGCTAAGTAATTCTTCTTCCTACCTTTATTATCGTCGAGTATATTGAAAGTGGCCTTAACTCGCTTCTAAAACTCTGTTGATCTGTGTCTATTCCACTATACCTTCGATATGAATTATAACTACTTGTTAATAAAAAAATGAAAATACCACGGACTCAAAAATTCCTTTAACGATTACAAAGTGCAGTGCATTACGAGCTGATGGTCTTCGAACGGCTAAACAGATTTTCTTGAATTATAGTTAAGAACACTCTATCAAGTCAAAATCAAAATCGGTCTATCCGTTTACAAGCTATGTATCTATGATGCCACAGACAGACTCACAGATAAACAGGTTAAACTTGCCTCTCATTTTTGCTTCTTACTCTTTTTGGGTAAAAAATAAAATGATAAACTGATTGCTGTAGGTATTACTTCAAAATCTATGACTTAAAGTATTTATTTGTTACTGCAGAAAATGAGTAATTGTGAGAAAAGTATTCGCTTAAGCCAAGTAATTATATACAGAGTTAATTGAGAGGTTTCACACCGGAGCCGTCGAACAACTGGGGAAAGCAGTCTTTAGTATTGGAGAGAGGTCATAAAACTATTGTTTACAAAGCGAAATGCATGAAATTGTATAACAATGCTTTTGAAAGTATTTAGTCAATCAGTTAGTCAAAAGCTTTGAAAAATTTAAGGAATTTGTTTATTTAAGGAAAATTATTGATTAAATGCATGTAACAAAGTGTACCTTTTATTTTATTCTATGAAACTTCCATCCAGAGATGCCTCAGCATTACGCTGTGGTCTCTTAAACAGACACAACAAGGTACCTTGTGCATTATAATTGCATACAAACACTGGTTCTCGTTTAGTTCAACCTCAAAGTAAATAATAATCCGTCTCTTTGTAACAATTTGTATAAGCCGGTCGGAACTGTTGTTAAATGAACAAATCTCATAGCACTTTTGTGCTTATTTCCATACAATTTGCGCCACACAGGGCGAGGCGCGTGCCTTCTCCGATGGCAAACAAGTCCGACTTATTTCGAACAACCGTTTAGTGCCAGATACAGAGCATTTTATTGTTCAGATTCCACTTAAGAAGTTATTCCGAAAAGCAAAGAACGCGACCATTGATTTTTTTAAAGCATTTGCGAGAAATCTCCACACATAATGTTTTAAATTGGGTTATTAATATCAGATTTTGTTTTTTGAAGGAATTTTTTTTTACATATCTGCCTATTTATTCTTCTGTGGGGTTTAATAGGTACTAAATTATCGTTTGTTATTTAGGATCGACCTATACATTGATAGAAGAGCGACCTTATGTTTACTTATGACAATAAACTTTGGACAATGGGCGGGACAGTGTTTGCGGTGGACGACGGACCACCTACAGCGAGGCTCGCTTGAACCACCTCGCTTTTGGGACCCTGTCACCATACATGTTTCATATAAACAACGAATAAAAATGAAAATACTGGACGCAAATAAACCAAGGAGAATTGTTTTATTAGCTTGCGAAAATAAAATTCTTTTACATGAGATACGAATTTATTTTGCTTTTTGAAATTAAAATTTCGGATGTTGAACGCTTTTCTTTTTTTCCAGTTACTTTTCATTGCATCACGAGGCTATTATCCAACTATTTTGATTAAATTCCACCAGAAAAAAAAATGTAAAATAATTTATTTAATGAATGCGACTGAATTATTATAATTACAGAGAATGTTCGTTTTTTTTAAAGGGAACTCGGTCCGGTTTTACGGGTTGCAGACATTGATTTTTAATGTGAAGAGATATCCTGTTGCATACCGCATTAACCGCATATTGATACACTTTTAATGATTCCTACAACCACGATGGCTTTTAGTGCGTTTTAATTCTTAGGACATGGATTTTTGTTCACACAACCACAATGAATGATTATTTTTGGTGAACATCAATTTCTACGGTTATAATAAACTCGGGATTTTCTACCAGTAGGTCCTACTGTGCAGGTTTATATTGCGCATATTTAACTGCTTATTATTACACTTTGTTCGTTCCATTTAAAAAACAATGTCTGGCTTGAAAATAGTACTGGTTTCATCCATTCACATGTAAAGCTCGAAACATGAAAAATTAATGATAACGTCATATAACGCGATTTGTTTTTATTACTTTTTTTCGAAGCTACAGGTTCCAGGTCAAGTAATAAAACTAATCGTTTTATATGTAATAACTAGCCGTTTCCCGCAATTTCTCATGATTATGATTACTGCTCCGTTCCTACGCTCCGTTCCGTTTTATGTATAAATCGCTCATTTAGAATGAAAACGGCGATACTTTAATCACTGAACTGGTCTACTGTCTTATTAAAGATATTATAGCATTATAGCCAAAATTACGTAGGTACGATCAAAAAATTATTTCATGCGATTTGTTACAAAACATTAAAAGCAGCGGCATTTATGTAAGTGAACAGTAACATCAAAGCTTTAATATTTCTTTAACAAAGTTGTCTTTATTGAATAAAGTATGAATGACTTTTGAAGCCATTGATCACATAAATAGAATATATTATTGTACATGCGTGTGAGAATGTAAGGCCGAATACGCACGTTCGTGTGTGCATGTAGGCATTTTATTGACTGTGATATCTCAGACTGACATCTCTTCAGTTATAGCACGGGTTAACATTAAATGTGGATTCAAAAATATGTATGGTTTAGTAGTAGTAGTTTTTTAGTAGGTTCTTAGCAGAAGTTTTGTAGAGAAAGAAATGGTCTTGTTGCAAGTAAGAATAACCTGCAAGAAGATCATTCAACTCTGTTTAGTGGATTTACTTGAAAACGACTCGAAACTTTTTTAATAGTTCATAAACAAATTTCACAGCTAGTAATACACAGAAATGTAGCATAAAAGAATATTCAGCCTTTACTCGCTACCCTTTAATCTGCGCAATCGAGAAAATCGAGTTATACTCACTAAAACCAATAATATCACTAACAACTTTGTACTCATACGTTAAAAATTATTCTTCATTATCTAGGTTCAATTTAAGCCTTCGCACCATTGAATTATATTATGAATGATGGGAACGTTTAATGATGATTAAATTTTCATTGAGTTTTGTGGTTCGTGTGTCAATTGAATTATAATTCGTGTTTCTATCTCAACAACAAATATAATGTTTATTAAAGATTATACGGTTTTACTCACGTTTGCATTTCGGGGATGCCCGACTAGTTTCGGACCCGACGGGGGCCCTTTTTCAAGCAGTGAAGCGTCCTGCCGCGACGGTGTCAGGCGTCACACGGGCATCCCCGAAATACAAACGTGAGTAAAACCGTATAATCTTTAATAAATAAGAATACCACTAACGAAAGTTTTTATTGTAACAAATGAACAATTAATGACTGTATATTACATAAGGTAAACATTTTAAAAAAGGTAATTTAATTTGTTTATCACGCCCGTTACGTTTAATTCCGGTCACGACCATCTGAGTTTTCGAAGTTAAAGAATTAGGTACTTCGAGTAGGTACCTAATTGCATAATTAACATTGAAGAAAAACTGATAGTTCTTTACAAAAAAAAAAACTGATAGAAAATCTAGACTGGCCATTATTCCTGTACACTTACGAATGTAATTGCGTACTCATATAAAAAAAATCATGAATTTTTGATAACAGATTTTAATTCAATCATATTAAATATTATGTAGGTACCTATAATTTTATTTTCAAGTTTCAGTTCGAGTTACAAATATGTGATCCTGTTCTTCTCGAGTTATCCCATACCCCAAATCCATCCGTTTCGGATCGATTTTTTTTTATGACCCTTGATCAAAGGTACCATTAGTACTATCGTCTGTCTTCGTTTTCGGGAGCGTTTCACTAAACCCTGTGATATCATTCGAGCAGTACGCGAAATGTAACTTTGCGTTATATGTACATGTCTACATATTATACTAATTTTATGAGCTAAGTCTCTGCTTTTAAACCACAAGTCCGACAATAGAGAAGTTTTGACGGTTTCTTTCTATCGATAGAACATCTCCCTTTTCCTGTTACAATTACTAGATAGAAAAAAAAAATTGCGGAATGGATTACGAAAAAACGTTTGATTTTTCAGATAATGCCGCTAGATAATCTTGTAGTAGGTACCTACAAGCAATAAAATATGTAACTTTCTTTTCGACATGTTCTCCACAAATCCAAATGACATTTAAAACCATTCTGTACAAATCAAGAAATCGTAAATCTCTCTATGTAAGATTGATGGTCGCCCACGAAATGCATTTTTATTGTAACGGGTATCTAAATGGTTGTGCAATATGGTGGCACTATCGTTCGATGTCAAGGATAGATAGCACGCTGATGGAAATTTATTGCCCTTCAGTGGGTGCGGCCAAGGATACGATATACGATCCACAGACTAGGAGCGGCCTTCGAACTACAGATGTTTGCATTTCACCGGTAAATGGAAGGAACTTCCGTTTGCAAACATATTGCCTTACATTGTACTTTATTTTAATATCACTGAAGTCTATAAATATGACAGCAGTTTCGTTCAAAAAATGTAAATTAGAAGTTTGACCTTGTACCTACGCATTTAAAGTTGGGAGTTTCAAAACCACACACAAACAATACTAAAATTGTTAAAAGGCTTTTTAGCAATATAGTTTTGACCGATCGAATTAAGTTAACACAACACAAAAATTTAGAAATAGATGAGTAAGTTTATCAGCAGTCTGGTTACCATAGTACAGGCTCTTCCTTGTTTTTGATAAGACGGCCATGTGTGAGACGTGTCAAGTCATTATTATTTTTGTAATAGCTGTGATGTGTTTATGGCATAGGTAGTCGATGTAGTAGTAGTGAATATGATCAGTAGATAGAGAGTCATGTAGTGACAATATTTAACATTTAAAGTTAGTTTGATAAAACATGCATAAAATAAAAGATGTTGCTCAAATTTGGGAGAAAAGTAATTAAAGTTTAAAACACGAAGAAAGAATTTTCTTTTTCGGAAAACTCCGAAAACTCAGTTTTTTTTTGCTTGATTAGTGTATAGACTGAGACCCGATTGTAAACCAGATCCTACATCAAACAGCTATCTAAGACTGTAATGGTTGAAATGGCGCCATCTCAAAGGTAATACATATCTGACAACCTCTGATTTTTCAGAGGTTATCAGACATATTTCAGTTTACTTTAAAAACATTCTCGTGGAAGAATATCAGCTAAACTATCATGTCTCACTCGTATTTAGTCACGAACTCATGAGGAATGATTTTCCTTTGTTACAGTCATTACTTTAAATCCATTATCTGTGAAGATAAATAACGTATTTATTAGTATTAATAACGTAAATAAATTTTATTAATAAAAAATGGTTGATTAACATGTGGCTAGTTTAATAGGTCAGAGATAAACTAAGAAACTTCTCAATGGATATAATGGATGAAGTTCAGGTAGAAAACTAAAAAAATTGTTGTTAAAACCACAGTAGCAAAGTCGCTGAAGTAGTTATTAATCTTTGTGCTCCCTGCTTTCTAATATAAATAGCTGCCCGTTAATTTTATTATAACTATTAAGTTTCTATGAATAAGAAGCGTAGGCGCGTGCGCACGGTAACCCCAATGAGGGCACGATCGATCGCGATGATGTGGGCGAGCACCGTTTCTCTGTAAATGAGCCCTTTGTGCCGTAAATTGGTCATGAGGGCTTAATCGATCACCTTTTGCAATTATTATAATAAATTGTCTTTTATTATTTAACCATACGAAGTTAGATAATTCATGGTTATAGTTTAAACCACTAATTAAACTTCGAGTTACCGTCATTTTCTCAGGAGACATTATAATAATATATAACATGTCACTGCCAATTGGAGCCCATACCAGACGTATTGTCAATGGCAAAATCTCCATGTAAACCAATGCATCATCCATTAAATGAAACCTCTTTCATACCGTAATTTTCTCTAAACAACTTATCTGATCTTATCTAACTAATATTATAAAGAGGTAATGTGTTTCTTCGAAATTGATAAACTCTGAAACCCCTGAACCGATTTTAATAATTCTTTCACCATTAGAAAGCTACGGTAAGTACTACATAGAACAGCTAGTCAGTTATAACGCGAATAACTCGCCTGAGCAAGGCGCGAGCCCAGAACACTAAACTCACTAGCAAGGTCATCACTTAAACAACTGGTTCGAAGTCACAGTTTGTATTCCCGTTATTTCAACCCAACGTTACTTAAATCTAAAACCAACCTTTTAAAGAAAACTTTTCACTCCTACAAAAATATTAAGATAAGGTACGCAATGTCGCAACACGAAGTAAACAATGAGGTCTTAATTGTTAAGACTTTCCTGCAGTCTCTGCTTACGAGTGCAACGACCTCTGTGGTGTGGGAGGTAAAGTGTACGGATTACTATTCTGAAAGGTCGGGATGGCCGAGATCTTTATATGTATAACACAAACGCACGCAATAAACTATCAAACCTTATTGATAGAATGTTGGTAAACGTTTCTGCTAAATGTGATGCTTCGCATAGCAATGTCGAACCAATACAAATACTCGTGTATTCACAGGTCACAACCTAATATAGAGGAACGTTAGAAACTACGTTTACATTAATAGCGAGAAAAGAACCTGACAATAATTCGTAAATACATTGTAAATTCTAATGTATAACGTGTTGTTGAGGCCAGGAACAAAATATTGCGAAATCTACCTCAGGGGTACCTATAATATATGTTACAAATTCATATTTTGTGCGTTGCCGTTGTTGTAAATTGTAAAGTGACTTATTTAACCATCAAAAATTTTACGGAACTTGAACGGTCATCAATTCATTTAGCAACAGGCCTCATAAGTTACGTTTTAAAGTTAGTCAACATTGGAAAACGTCTTTTCAAAACAGTGCGCTGCACTTCCTAACGACAAAATAATGGGTTATTAATTTCATGTTATATCTCCAGAAAAGACCGAAGATATAACTCAATGTTTCTCTTCCTAGTAGGATCAGTCAGTTAGTAGGATCCCGATTGATTTAAAGACATGCATTGCGCTGCTGTTATTGACTGTAGCTTGTTAGAGAGTGGCGTTTACTGACTATTACTGGTATGCTTATTTGCTATTTTAGGGACAGCTGAATAACCTAGCTAGACTTTATTGCTCAGAATCGACTAATAAAATTATTGATACCTGTTAGTCCGAATATCTTATAAACAATCTCAAAATATGTAGGTATTTTATAATATCAATCAGTTGAAAATATTATTGTGATACATGTAAAACCACTAAAGCCATACAGATGAAAACGGATTACTTTTAAAATTTGGATACGGCGCCTATTTATTCTAAAATTCCAAAAACTCATTTTAAATTTAAATTAATTTCTCATTTCGTTTGCATTTCCGTTAATGTCTTCAATGTACGCTATTTAATACGGTTAAATGGGAATGCATCGGGGTTAGTAATGATTTATGTTCATTTAATTGCATAAGGGCATGTAGTAGACGCATGTAGTATGTACAATCACAGGGACCGCAGCCCGTGACCAATCTTACATGGAATATGAATCGGTTATTTGCTATCGAGCGATCGGGTCATAGATATATTAAAAATAGAATAGGAAAGAAAGGTGGTGACGAAGGGTGAACATTTTGAAAAAGGAAAGCCACCAAATTTATGAAAAGTTTGAGATAATTAAACACTGCCCAAATGTAAGTCTCGTGTTGTCACTGTCACTTTAAGGTGAATTGAACCTACAGAAAGAGACATAAAGACATCTTATAAGTGATTCATATCAAATATAGAAATTAAAATTTATATACCATATAATACATAATTATACATCTTTATACACAAATAAATGTCGTTGACCAATAATTTAAAAAGAAAACAATATATGAGACTTCAAAATATCGTTAAAACATTTATTCAATATCAACATCTTTTCTATCAGTACAAATGCTAGGTAATGGCGCGCGCCCCAAATCGATACTATCCAAAATGATCGATCGATCGAATCTTTTTCAATGGATTATGAATTAATAATTTTGTGAGTGTACTTTGAGAGGGAACATTGACATATAATATATAAAAATATATACATATCTGTAGCAGTAATATATGGAATAAGAAATCCAGTTTACAGAACACCGCTGTTGGAAGAAGATCCATGGAATAGGGTTCGCACTGATACTACGAGTGCTTATAGTCCCCACTAACACCTTACCAGCAATCGGGTTCTATTTTGTATACTATGTTAGTAGTATAATAAAATCAGATTCAGTGTGCATAATAATTATAGATTTTTGTATGGTATAAGGGGCAAACGAACAGACGAGTCACCTGATGGTAAAAGACTACCGCCGCCCATGGGCATCTGCAACTCAAGTGTCATAAGTGCGTTGCCGGCCTTTAAGGTGGGAGTAGGGGAAGGGTGGAAGAGGGGGAGAGGGGGGGAGGGAAGGGTTAGGGCCTCTGGTAACCTCACTCACCCGGCGAAAAGTAATGCAAGCATTGCTTCACTGCCGGTTTTCTGTGAGGCCTTGGTATCACTCCGGTCGAGCCGGCCCATACGTGCCGAAGCACAGCTCTCCCACGATATATAGATATATATTGCCTATTATAAAATACGAAGGCTTGACAGTAAGATTGAATTCGGAAATTTATCCTAAAACATAGAAAACCTATACGTAAATATATAATTTTAGGATATGATTTAGAATTATTACTCAGCGCTATCCGAACCCAAACTAAGTAAAGCTTGTACTATGGGTCTCAAAAAACAAATAAACATACTTAGATACTGTGCACTGCGAAGGAATCGAACAAGCCAACAAGCAACAAGAACAAGCAATAAATACTTGCAAATTGCTATTGTTTTCCTATAATTGTGTTTTTTCAATAACGTTTCTTAACGTTATTGAATGTTTTTTCAATAACGTTAAGGAACGTTATTGAAACGTTAAGAAACACAAATTAATTTTCTATCACATAATAACATCTATATTAACTATGATGAAATCTCATCGTGCTGACTAGATCTATTAGAGTGTAGAGACCGTTGCAAGTTAACCAGCCTTATCGGGAAAACAATGAGTGTTCCACAGGCATTACTATGCAAATGTACTGGCTCTAATTAAGCTATGACTAGCTACGTAAAGGATCGAACCTATCATTACGCGTGTATAATCCTGTCCATCTCATGTATATATTTATAGCTTTTGATGTGAAATATACTTTACTTTTGAATAATTTCCATTTATGGTTATTTAAGTCTCTACTGTATAGTTTGATATTTAAATTGAATTGTAAGTTATTCATGGGTTATTATTATTAATTTTGTTTACTGTACTACATGTGTAGACTTCACTAACCAGCAATAATTAAGCACTTGTATGGTCATTAACAGAAATTCTTAAAAAAGTATTAGACTATGTGTTAGTCTCTTGTTGTTTAGAGTAATACCCTGGTTCGGTGATATTGTTGTAAGGAGTAACTTTTTCTAAGAAATTTGAAGAAACATGATAATAAATGTTTTGAAAATGTTATTAATTTAGGTGTTTTTGTTTCGTCAATTTCTTTAATTTCTTGCAACGCGTCTGGACATTCAGCAATTGGTTTGTGAATATCCAGACACGTTGCAAGACACCCTGCTTTATTATATAGTCTTAACTAAATGTCCTTCAGTATCATTGTTTTTAATCTTTGCGGCAGAGGGGCTCACTCATGAGATGCTTTGCAAGGGATGTGTTGTGATATTTTTGTATGCTTCTATACGTTTTTCAACTTCATGTTGTTGAGGTCATGGTGCTGTAATTGAGACGAAAAAATCTAGCACTTTTACGTTGACACACCATCCTCAGTGTCTTAACCCTGATGATGATGACAGCCAAGGATAAAACTCGAACAAACTGTCTCTCGCCCCAGTTATTAAGTGGCATATCATAATCACGGAATTAGCGACCTCAAATCTGTACGTAGGCGCGTAGATATTAAAATGAAATCACTTGTACATAATATGTAAACAAAAATGGCATCACAACATATTGATTCCTTTTTATTTATGGTTTGCAATCTTGTTTTCTGAGGCTTAATTAGATGTGAGTCCCGTCACGAGTCTTGTACTCCTACAAACTAATAGAAGAAATCCACTATTAGATTTAGACAGTTGCTTTCTATTACCTTCTTAAAAATAGCAATAGTTCCCAAAAATTAAAACCGTATTATCAGAATGAAATGACATTGTATACCGTTCGCCTCCAGTGCAGATTTTAAGTTTTTTTCGTAATCCTGTGCTTATTATTTAGTTACGATCGATATCCTACAAAATGTCTTATATTCCTGGCACGTCACCATCTCATTAGTGTTGTAGGCTCGTGAATAATTTGTAAGCGTCATCTAGCCCTAAGCACTCGTCACGTTGTTACTCGCGTTCGTTCATGCGTCGTCATTATACCTCGATAATGACGTAATGAATGCCCACAAATGCACCGTAATCTACAGTAATCATATTCGTCTCGTTACCGCTCATTCTCAATGGACGATGACGGCTTTCAACTTCATTTCTTTGATTCATAAATGTGAGGATAATTTAATGATAGTGTGTTCGCTTCGTTAGAGCCACTATCGTTTTTATTACAAGCTTCAAAAGATGCGGTTGTTTATCAGTGAAGCGATTTAGTCTTCAGTTTAAAACGACCGAAATAGATACGTATAAAATTATGTTATTTTACTTCAAAAGATTGTTAGGAAATGTATAAGCAACACTACTATAATTTTTTTTTGAAAGAGTCAAAATAATAGATTTTTTTTTATCAGAAAGCAAAATTTAAACCTTAATTTGTTTGTTACAGGTTATTGGTTGGTGCACCTTTGGGAAAGAATCTTCAACCAAACACAACGAGATCGGGAGCGCTGTGGAAATGTTCCGTGAACCCTGCCCTAAATGACTGCATTCAAATCATTACCGATGGCAAAAGGAGTGAGTAAAGTATAAAACGATTGACTATGGAGGATCAGTACTTCACAAGATTCCTAGAACGTGCATTGAACTCATTGACCTTCTTAAAAGAAAACATTGTTTCACTGCATTTTACATTCGAAATTAGCTCCATTGATTTCCTCTTCAAAATGAATGATATAGGATATAATAAATGTACATACTTATTTTGTTAACGTGTTAGTAGATTTTTGACTTTGAAAGTTTTAATAGGATTTAGTTTACAGAGTGCAATGAGTGTTTAGATATCACAAAACATAAAAAATCACAATAGACAACAAGTTTGAACCGAATACACGACATAGAATAAGTATAATATTAGATTGTAGTTAGGAGTAGCGACACTGGCTAGTAGATATCTAGTTGTCACAATTTAAATATTGTATACATCGAAGGAAACGCTGGAACACATCGATACCCAAACAATGTATTCGATAAAATAACGATTTAAATTTTAACTAAAATGTTGTCTTTTGTCGGTGGTGCCCCAAACAGCGAAGTACGGCAAGATAGACACGAGTAAGTGAGCTGTGGTCTCAACCTCCTTTTATTCTTAATCATTTTGCTCTTCGACTAATCGACTAATCGCTGTATTTGTACTTTTGATTTACTAATCGTCAACTTTGTCTGCTCAAGTTCCAGCTGGACCGTCATGACTTTGCAACGCATGAATATCACTAACTTAGTTTTTTGAATTTTATTTTGCGACACATATCATATTTAAAACGTATTTGGGATATATTTTCTGTGACAGAAAAAAGTAGCTTGAAAAATATTTCGAAAAGAAAATATATCCTTTTACGGCTAATATAAAAGCACTAACTGCTTGCGATAGCACCCAATCACTTGCTTAAGCTACACAGTACTTTAAAAAGTACAATCATATATAAGTAATATTTGTAAATGTACTGAGTAACTTCCGAACGTTATGTAAAGTAGATTAAGCTCAAGAATTCGAGCTTAAAATAAACTCAACCAAAACATATTTAAAGTATATTTAAACTTAATGATTTGCAAAGCTTTTTAGAAACGTAAGTAAATAGAGCTTCGTAAAGAAATAGGCTGTTAAATTTGTACAAACCGTCTAATCACACGAACATTTATTAATCTTCTATAAAATTGACACCGGGTTAACTCGTAACACGAAAGTAAAGGTGACTGGAAATAATATCTAAACTTTAGTTATTAACTATCACATTTGGACAATAAATGTGCGTAAAATTAATGCACTACAAAATTCTAATAATTAATCTAGTCAAAACCAATCTATGTCTGGTTTTGCATAATAAAATGTCTAACAAAAAGACTACAAGTAACGCTGGGCCAAATAACTTACATATTAATAAATTAATTAACATACGTAGTCTTCGATAACGTCCATTAACCCGAGACCACATGTTTGAGCCGTATCTTCACGTTGATTATCACGTTGATTCATTACAGGTTGCAGGAGTATTACGTCACCTTAGTGCATACACACTTGATTTGATTCACTATGATACTTTCAATATCGATAGAAACTTATTAAACCACAAAAAATTGCCACAACAGCCCTATTATTTTTTTTTTTTGTGCACTTTTAAATGTGGTATTTTTTAGTTACCGATATAGAAAGTTTCAAAATTATGAGTCATTATTATCACTTTTAAATAGAACAAATTGTAATCATGTAAGGGATGCATGTTTTATGAGAAATGCTATGTTATATGATATGCACGATGTATGTGCAGCGTGATACGCGAAGTATCATTTTGCAAGACTATTTTGCTGTTAGATTAAAAACTCTGTTCTTGCATTATACACGCCTGGTTGCAATGCTTTGCATTTGCCGAAATATCACCGTTTTAGTTTTTCTTGGGATTGAGTTTGAACGACTGTTTTGAAACAAAAGCAACATTTGCCTTTGTTTGGTGTATTTTCTTTTCGAGTTACGATTCACTTTTAATCAATTCTGGGTTGAGTTTTTTATAACATGGTATATAATAAAATAACTAGAGAGTTTAATTCTGTATTTGTGTCTAATTAAGCTTTTAAATAAGAATTGTGCTAAACATCAGTTGTCGTAATCCATATGCAATAACATATGTGATTAATTCTGATTAAAACTTTATATTCAATTTATGACATTTGCTAAATTCAATCAATGCTTAACAGCCGTTACCTTGCATCAGAGCAAAATATACTAATCGTTATGTCATGTGTAGATTTGGATTCTGATCATCTGGCTGCTCCTTATTCGGATGAGATAAAGGAAGGCCAGTGGCTTGGAGTGTCAGTAAGGAGTCAAGGTCCCGGAAAAAAGGCCGCAGTTTGTGCACACAGGTGGGTATTGTTCACAATGCTAGGCTTAAAACAAAGTATTCTCAGTATGTTTCACAGAGTAGAGTAGTATAGGTAGAGTATTCATTTATTGATTAAATGATTAATATTGCAATTACTCCATAAAGGCGTAATCACGAAGTAACCTCACTCATTCTGTATCAGAACTTTTCGCGACGATTGGATCGAGTTTAAGTATGTCTATTTTGAGTTCTACGATTGTTTAGTGGTTAACTAATCGTCTTACTAAAACTGATACCAGGTCAGTCAAGTGGGTACTAGTCAGGATTAAACAAGTACGTACCATTTGTAACTGGTTTTTCTAGAAAGTTTAAAAAACTGCGAGGCCTGTTAGTCTAGTGGTTAGTAACCCTGACCGCTATGCTTATAGGTCGTGGGTTCGATTTCCACCTGAGTCTGGGTGTTAATGCGGGAGTTGTCTTTCTAAAAAAAAAAAAAAAATTTAATAACGTTCGGCATTGAAATTAATTGAATGTACTAATGTTTCAGATACATCCGGATGCAAGGAGAGTTACAATTTGGTCAGGGACTATGCTATACACTCAGCAACGAACTTCAACTTGTTGATGTGATGGAGCCCTGTAGAGGACGATCCGTTTTAAGGTAAATTAAAATATCAATATTATTATTTTATTAACGCGATCATGTAATAGATATTACATACCTTTGAACCTTTGCCCAACTTGGTCGAAATGTTAGGCAATTCAAAGGCATGTAATACCTATAACGTGATCTCGTTAATTCCCGTACATAGACATAATTATTTCATAGAATGCGAAAATTTTAATGTTAATACCATATGTATTATATGTAATTGTTCCGTGTGAGAGAAATTCAAAGATGTCTTTAGTCAAACTAGAATTCGTTAAACTAACTCAAAATACTTAAAGTGTGAGTTGAAACGTTACAAGTTAATTTAGTTAGTTTACATAGTTTACTGTACTTTCTAAGTTACTTTTTTGTTTATTTATAAGCAATTATGTGGGAGAGCATTGCTTCGGCACGTATGGGCCGGCTCGACTCCACTCGTTACCACGGCCTCACAGAAAACCGGCCGTGAAGCAATGCTTGCATTGCATTTCGCCGCGTGAGTGAGGTTACCGGAGGCCCTAAACTTTCCCTCTCCCTTATTCCCGTCCTTCCCCTTTCTTCCCACTCTTCCCCCCCTCCCCCTCTTCTCCTACTCCCACCTTAAAGGGCGGCAACGTACTTATGACTCTCGAGTTGCAGGTGCCTATGGGCGGCGGTAGTCATTTACCATCAGGTGACCCGACTGCTCGTTTGCCCGCTATACCATAAAAAAAAAATCATCTTAGACTTCGTTAGTAAAAAACAACATACAGTAGAGTCTTTACGTAAACTTGTTAACTAACTTAGTGGTACGTATACGTAGACACAGGTTGTTTTAATTAGGAATTGTAATTATCTACAGCCCTTATGAAATTATTTAATTAAGGTCCAGATTAAGGTCATTTGACTAAATATTAAAACCGTTCCATGTCGAAAATATCGAGCTAATTTTTGTTCAATGAAATTCATATACGTACTGTCCGTCCGTCTCTCCGTTGTATAATTTACCATGTTTGCACGCCACAAGTGGCAGAACATGCTGTACAAACCTATTTACACCAAGAACATGTACAAAAATACACCTATGTATTTTTGACCGTGTTCTTGGAAATAAAGATTTATTATTATTCACGAATTTTGGTATGAGAAATAAGTAAAAGCAATTTGAAGTCCTGAGGTGGGGATGGTATTTGTGTTACGTAAAATCCCTCCCTAGTAAGATTCGTTAGGATTACAAACTAAGATGGCATTGTATGGAGCTTCGAAATACCTCTCCGCCCAAGACATAGCATACTACCGTTACTACTGTTCTTCTTCTAGTGAGTAGGTAAGCTAGAACTACATGGAGAGATTGAATTGCCAAAGCAAAACTGCTGTTACGAAGGTTCATAGGCACCGATGACCGCTTTCCGTCAAGACCGTGTGCTTGTCTTGTAATTTAGTTGTGTATTAAAAAAAATCAATCGTATTTTTGCCATTTAATTATGAGTACGTTATGTTTGCGTTTTTGCCATACCGGAAAGCAAACTTAACTTTACTTTACTTTACTAAACTTTAAACTTTCTTTCTTTTCTTTTTCAGGGAACATGAAGAATATGGGTTGTGTCAGGTTGGGACCAGCAGTTCGCTTTTGGACGACGATACATTGATCATGGGTAGTCCGGGACCATACACTTGGAGGGGCACTATCTTCGCACAGGATACCAGTGACGATGTTTTAGAGAGAGATAACGTAGTTTATATGGCACCTGTTCAAGATGGCGTCAGTCCTGTGGAAAAATATAGTTATTTAGGTAAGTAGAATTTTATCTGGTTATACCGTTTTGCTTATATCCGTTCTAGAACCTATTGAACCAGCAGATAGCACAGTTTAACTCAACCTCGGAATGTCAAGTCCAACTATGGCAATAGCAAAAGATAAACTGAGGTTTATCTTTTGCTATTGCCATATTTCATTCATTGAGATGAATTATGATAGAAGGGGAAGGCAAAGAGGAATTCCGAACTCCATCAATAAGACATCCATTGATCTTCCTCTTTGTTAGAAGTTAAAACCATTTAAAACGACAAAAATGTGGTAGAGATTAAGATGATTTATTTTATTTATTTATATATATATATATATATATATATATATATAAACGTCTGTGCAGCTACACACAGTACAGCTAACGTGTGGTGGACCCCACGTGTTAGCTGTACTGTAATGATTTATTTTACAAGTGTCGTTAGAGATTATTCCGATTCCTGCTATTGCTGGCTATCTTACTTTCTTATTCCTGGTGTTGTGAATAAGTAAGTAATATAATATTATTAACGCTATTATATATGTTCAACAAATAATTAAAATTTTAGCTGGAGTTTGCTAAAAGCATATCGGCAGTTGAATTATTCAGTTCTATTTCATTTAACTTTACTCCTGATTATTGGGTTATAAGGTAATTTAAAAATCAGTATTTCGCCAGCTATATTTTTGATCCCACATATTATAGGGTAAGTCAGAAACCTAAAAATAAATTGCCCGTACGGCTATCGAATATTGGACAAAACATAAACTGAAACTTTTACCACGGCAGTCGAGGTACCAAAGAGGAACTCATTTTTTTTGTATCAGTAATTGAGAAGAATATCTATGATATAATTATTTATCGTATCCTTAAAATTTCAATATTATTCATGGGATGCCTAAACGTTATCAATCTTGCATTAATTCCAATTTTTGTCTGCATTTTAGGTATGTCAGTTACCAGTGGTAACTTCTTCAGCAATAAGCCATCTTACGTAGCTGGTGCACCACGGTCTCATGGTACCGGTCAAGTGGTGATATTTAGTAAGCTTGCAACAGAAGATTGGGGAAGAACAGATCTGAATATCCTCAATTTGTCTCTTCTTCTGAAAGGTGAACAGTTTGGTTCAAATTTCGGATATGAAGTAGCAAGCGCAGATGTCAATGGAGATGGGTAAGAATATTTTTTTAAAAGCTTCGAAATCTTGAAGAGAGAGCCTTTTTTTGCATGAGAAGTATACCATTTTGTTGTATTTTTTATTTTGTTGGTCACCAGAATAAAGATATAAAAAGGAAATTCATAAAAAGATGAGTATCTTTGACAGCATCAATTAACTTTGTGTAAGGCTGCCTTAAATCAGGGCGTACTATATGGTGGCGGTAGTAAAATATAATTTAACAACGTATTTGTAACCAAAAAATGATAATAGGACTCATTATTTTTTAGTGAAGCTCATTCAAAAAAAAATTTTCAAGTTAAAGACGTAAATCAAGATCAAACGTAAAAGTAAATTATGCTGTTTAACGCACAGTTATTACCCAGTCGGACTTTTCTTAAACAATGAAAATTTGATTCTTTTATTTTTTTAAATCAAGCTTTTAATTTTTTTTTTAATTTTCCAGTTTACCTGACTTATTAGTTGGAGCTCCTTTCTACTTTGCTCGCGACGTGGGTGGTGCCGTCTACTTGTATCTCAATGTAAACCAAAGCCTACCGCTAAAGCACAGTGTCAAACTGACCGGCAAACAAGAGTCACAATTCGGCATCGCCATTGCTAATGCTGGAGACTTAAACAAAGATGGATGTCAAGATATAGCTATAGGCAGTCCTTATGAAGGGAATGGAGCAGTATATATTTACATGGGAGACAGAGAAAAAGGTTTGAACTCCAAGCCTGATCAAGTGATAACGGCCGAATCGTTACCGCTTGTCATGAAAACTTTTGGCTACGCATTGTCTGGTGGTATAGACTTGGATGCCAATGGATACCCAGATTTATTAGTAGGCGCTTATGAAAATGTAAGTTTATTTCATCTTAAATTATATTTAGAAGCACAATATATTTTTTTAAATGAGGTCTGGTGGAAGATGATGATCTGAAATTAAAAGGAAAAACCTTTTTCGGTTGTCATTGCTCTAGAGTATGTATGTATAAAAAATGTTTAATTATTTTGTTGTGCTGACAAATACATAAGTGCTGTTATAAACCAACACTCTTGAATAATTTTATTAAGTTAGAAATTCATAAAATTACAAATATAAAAACCTTCTTTGAAATAAAATGTTACAAATGTAACATGAACTACTTCACAAGTCTCCACCTAAGGCAAATCTAAGATAAAATCATTGAAACTGCAGATATTTTTAATAAAAGTTTTAGGCCTTCCCTAAAACTTTTATTAAAAATATCTGCAGTTAGTTAGTCAGTAATAGCATTTACATGTTTTGATTTTAGTATTTTTTCTATAATACTTTCAGAGCAGCGTCGCTTTAATACGAACACGACCGATAATAGACATCAAGACGTCTATTCGACCATCGAATACAATTATAAACATCGATTCAACGAAACAAGGCTGCGATAAAGACCCCAGCTCCAATTACACTTGCTTCTACTTCCAAGCATGCTGTATCATCGAGTCATTAGTTAAGACAGCACAAACGAACAAACACAAACTTAACTACGTCATTGAAGCAGAAACATTCCCTGGCGGAAGGAAATATTCAAGAGTTTTCTTTGACTCTGATAAAACTAATATTGTAAATAAGACTATTATGCTTGGGAAAGATGTAGAAGATTGCAGAGAGCATATTGTTTATTTGAAGAATAACACCAGAGATATACAGACACCTATTAAGGTAATAATTCAGTCAACATTAAAAAGAAACTACAGATTCATCTACACTATTTTCATTACCTGGCCACTTTAGGTACCCCAATTACTTTGAAGAATTATTAACAAAATTAAGAATAAAACAATCCTTAATTCATAGTTTTATAAAAGAAATCATGCAAGAATTTTCACCATCATATCATTTTACAAATATAAGAAGTACTTACAAAATTCTAAGTAACATCTTCGTTTAAACACCTTGAAAAATAGTAACTTTTTCCATTGTGCTATCGAAAATATTGTCATTTTCAAAACCACGCCGCGTAATCGCCAAAACCGCGTAAGTGAGGTTACTGGAGGCCCTAACCCTTCCCTCTCCCCCATCTTCCCCTACTCCCACCTTAAAGGCCGGCAACGTACTTGTGACTCTTGAGTTGCAGGTGCCCATCTGCGGTGGTAGTCATTTACAATCAGGAGACCCTCGATTGCCCCCTATACCATAAAAAAAATAATAATAATGCTTCTTGCCTACAGTTCCAACTGACTTATATGCTGGTCCACGCTGAACCGCGATATTTATCTCAAGGCACAATTCCTGACATAGACCAGTATCCAGTGCTGAATGCGACAGCCACTACTATGTTTAGTGCTAACTTCCTCAATGATTGTGGGGCTGATGGAGTCTGTGTCAGTGATCTGGTGGTAGATTCTAAACTGATGTTGAATTTGAGTAAGTATATTTCAGTAATTCAAAATAAAACATAAAACACAAGCACATTCTTGTGCTGGGATATAGTCCGCAAATCCAGAGAATATCTAAATTTTATGTATTTTGCACATACTAGTATTTTGTTGTTACCTACCATTATATAATACTAACTGAACCGCGCAACTTCATTTGCGTTTATAAATATTCCACGTTTTTGCAACATTTTTCATTGATGGTCCGCTCCTATTGGTCGGAGCGTGATGTTATATGATGTTTATGAATGGACTATCCAACGCAAAAATAATTTTTCAATTCGAACCAGTAGTTCCTGCGATTAATGCGCAACCAAACAAATATATAAACTTTTCAGTTTTGTAGTATTAGTATATATTTCTGTCGATTTCAAATCTAACACGTATAATACAGCATTGACCTTGGCTTATGCATCATTTACTCAAGTGATAAAATCGCATTTTTTGTAAAAGGGCCTACGTAGGTAGTATGCCTTTTATAAAAAAGTGCGATTTTAAATGACACCGTATTCGTTGTATAATTGTTTCTTTGTGTATTTTAATTTTCATAACGCGAAAGGAGTATAATAGTTGTTTCTATTCTTGTAGTAAATAATAATGAAGGTGGAATTACCTCTTACAGCATGTTTAAGAAAATTATTTTAATTATATTGCTAGTAATTCTAGTTTAATAAGGTTTCTGAACTAATTTTTTTAAAAGTTAAAGTTAAGTTTTTTATTTGAAGTTTAAAAAATTATGAAATGAGTGTATCATGACTCATATGTTACACTTAGGTGGTGTATCTCTGATATAATATTTAACTTGTTTAGTAATATAGTTTATCAAAAAATAATTCTCAGTTTTATGTTCCACAAGTTCTGTTTAGTACTAGTTATTAAAATATTTGTTTTTCTCTTGTAGCTAAAGACAACAAAACCTATGCGCTCACACTGGGCCATGAGGAAGAAATTAAGTTGTCGATAATGGTGGACAACTACGGGGCATCCGCCTATGAGGCTCAGCTGTTTGTAAATCATCCTCCTAGTTTGCATTACATTGCTGTTAATATTAGTGTAAGTACGTCATTATTAGAGATCAATGCAAGCACGTTGAATTTTAAATGGACGATTGTATGTTACCAACGCAAAGTATTCTATGAGTGAAATGTCATTTGACCCTCTGTGTTATTTTCATACACACAGTGATCTTAATAATACTAAATAGTATATAATACTAGAGGTAACTTGAATATTTCAATAGTATACAGCATAATTGGGTACCTATTATACAATAGGTAACTTTATCTATGGTTAATTGTATGTCATTCGCGACAAATTAAAACAGGATGTGTAAACTTTCTTTTTAACTAAGTCTTTCGAGTTTTGGAGCCCTATAAAATGTGCCATAATTTAATTGTAATGGGGCTTCAATAATGTTATCAGTTTCATATGCTAATCGTTAAAAAAGATTTAAGAAAAATTGTGACATAATAATTAAATCGTGAAAAATGCCTCACACACACATTATAAACGATGTCCGTTCTAATTTGAGTAAAATTACTTACTTTCTTATTTTTGTTAAATTGCTCACTATTAAAATAATCTTAGTTCGTTACGTTCGTTCTTCGTTCGTATACTGCCAATAGATGGCTTTCTGACGATTTAAATTCTTGCTTGGATCACACAAAACATATCCCGTGCCATAACTACTAGGCGTTCAGGCAACGGCAAGACTTTAGTCACAGACAAACATTAACGTTCATATTAAGTTAAACATCTATTACTTTTATTGATTTACAGGACAAACACGTAATTTGTACAAGTTTAAACAAGACGACTGTCACGTGTATGCTTGAGAATCCCTTCAGAAAGCAAGCAGAGGGTTCACCTCCGATCACGATGCGTTTTGACGCGCGAGCTCTTGAAGACAATGATCAATCAGTGTTGTTCACTGTGTGGGCTAATTCTACGTCGAAAGAACTACATCCTGGGAAGAAACCAGTAGTAGTTGAGGCTTTGATTATTAAGAATGCTGAGCTAATCATTACGGGGTAAGAACTTACTCACTTTAACAAATAAGTATAAAAATTAAAACTGTTACCTACTTTTCTCCTATATTCCTATATCCTCATATTTAGACGATTTGACGAATCATTTCGTATTTACAACAACGTTTAATACCTATTAAATATATGTATATTATATATACACCTAATAATCATTTTATTTTTAAGATTTTAAGTTAGGTGGTTAGGTTAGCATGTTTTTAGGTAATAGAAAGCTTTTAAAGTGAAAATAAAGAGTTATTTATATTATATAAACCCATGTACACATATTTTATTATAAAAAGGGGAAAAGCTGTGTATTCTTGAATATTTAAACAGTAAAACTCACAGAATAAACAATGAAACCTTCGCATTCACAGTGCGATGGATCCAGAACATGTATTCTACGGAGGTGAAGTAAAAGGAGAGTCAGCTATGCGGTACTTCGACGACATTGGTACTAGAGTTATACACACTTATCAGGTAAGACTCACGTGTCAGGACGGATTCACATAAAAGACAAAATGTATTGTTGCACTTTCTTTTGAATACTTTAAAAAGGTGCTAAATTAAGCAAACATTTTTACGAATCTGAAACTGATGCTAATAACCACATTATACCATCAATCTATCGCCGTCACCTACTGGACAAAGGCCTCCCCTCGGTCTTGGGCAGTTCGCATCCATTTGCTGCCAGTCACCTTCTTTAAGTCGTCGGTCCATCGTCCCGCAGGGCGCCCACATCACAAAGATTTAGAGTTTGATCTCGTTATAAAGATAATCAAATAGTACCTTATAACTGAAAATAATATTAGTAACTCACTATACCAGATATTTAATATTTAATTTTAACAAAATAATATAAGAATTTCATAAACGTAATAAAATGTAATAATGTGAAAGATCCGTTCAAGATCCGCCAAAAATTAAGATCTTTTTCGTCCTCGGATATCCGCGGATACGAATACGGTTATCCGGCACATCACTAGTAAGTAAGTACTTGTAAGTTTATCGGTTGGCATTTAATAATTAACATAATATCCAGATATTTCATTAGAATTATATTCCGTTCTTAATTAAGCTGTTTATATCCTTAACCATTACTTATTGCGTTTCATAACTGCGTTCATAACTTGGTACCTAATTTTTTAAATCGGTCCATAGATGACAGAAATATCAAACATAGAACATAGAACCTCCTTTCTTTCAAATCGGTTAATCATAGCTATTATCATGTTTATGAAAGTTCACATTTATGGTAGTAAATAAGAAATAAAATATATTTACAGAAATTATAAGCCTATGGGGATTAATACTCAAAGGTTAATCAGGATTGAACGGTGAGGTAGTACGTAGGATATCGCACCGATCAAAACCATGCGGTGTTGCGTTACGGGTGTGAATAAAATAAATCCTGGACTATAACCTAGGTTGGAAATTCCTGGGAACCATGGCAGGCGATGACAGCCTAAACAACTACATACATGTGAACTCCACTTTTAACGGGGGGCCCTTACCCTATGTGTCAGAGGTAAGAGGTACCTGCTAAATACCTCCACCACTTCGGTCTTTGAATGCTAGGACAACGAAACTCTTTACTTTCCAGCTACTAACCATCCATTAGTGATGGTGGTTTCTTTACGATAAAAAACAAACTAAAAGTCTTTAAGCATCGTGTTCTAATACATATTCTATATTCTAGGTATACAATGAAGGTCCGTGGCACGTGTCGACAGTGCAAGTGGTAATTCAATGGCCGCATCAGCTCGCATCTGAAGGGTCAGAAGGCAAGTGGCTGCTATATCCTGAAGATGTACCAACTGTTGACGGAGAGGCTGGTAAGTTTGTTTCTTAAAGATTAGTACTTCTGTTGTAAATGCGGTTAAGTTAATATTCGGGCACGAGTAGGTGTAAACCAGACCCAGACCTCCGCAGCTCCGTCTGAACACGTGCTAAACTTTGTCCCGGTTTAGACATTACTGTAAAGCAATTACACCTTTTTTTTTTCGTTTGGAAACCCACACGGGTCATCACCTCACCATGGCTGTTGGTAAATGTAGTGTATTCTATTACTATTACACGTGTCACAATAAAATATTTCTTTCTTATCTATCAAGAATCATAATACTAGCAAGGAAATGTATTTCAAGCACAATTTTTTTTATAGACGTTTTGTTTCGCAATAGGTTTGATGGTTAACATTTCATTTTGTAGAGACACCGTAGTCTACTAGGCGTCTATAAATGGTATTGGCATTTTAATTTGGCTTCAGTATACACGTGTATCAATAAATAATATTGAAGTGTCTATTTGTAATGTCAAAATAATAGTTTTTTAAGCTCAGGCAGACACGACCTGTGCCTAAAAATTAGTTTTTAAATTTTTATCTGTCTGTCTGTTTTTCTAATCTCCGGGACGGGTAGACCGATTTCCACGGGACTTTCACTGCCAGATAGTTGGTGTTATAAAGAGTAACTTAGGCTACTTTTTTTGGACAGAGAATGGTATACATATGTACACGCGAGCAAAGCCGCACAGGAACTAGTAGTAACAAATAATTTAGATCAAGCAAGATTGAACTGCTATAAAAAGGGGATATATGGGAGGTCTTCCAGCAATTTAATTCAGCACTTAATCAGGTTCTTTCAATTTCAGATCAAAACGGCGAATGTTTCGCCCGAGACACGAACCCTCTAAACTTAACTGCTCGCCCTGGTGCCCCCGAACCATATCTTGAAAACTTAAAAATGTACCCATTCCTACCAAACGGCAAGCTTAGTGTTGGCTCCAGCGAAAAGTCACACAATGAGACTAGAAGGAAGTTTATGGAGTACAGTAGTAGTAATAAAGTAAGAAGAAAGAGGGATGAAGATGCAGTGAAAGCGGAAGCATATACTGATAGGAAACATGTGATCAATTTGGTAAGTTGTTTTCCACAGCATAAAACAGAAACAGAAAGGTGTGATCTAATTTTAAGAGCGTTATGTGTAGCTGACAAATAGTTGGTTTAAGTTGAAAAAAGGAGTTTTGGATTTTTTACGTGATTTTTTTTTCTAGTGTATGTTCCTATTAAAAAAATAATCTTTATATATATGTGATAAATGTAAATAGCCACCTATTTACATTTATCTATACGATGTCCGATGTACAATGACCTTTTTATTATTATTCTCAGTGGCCCTTTCTGGTATATTATTGTTGTGGCATAACTTTGACTTTTTAACGACGTCGGTTACTTTTACAAGATTTTCGTAATTCTCTCTCACAACTTTTTGTTTAAACCTATTTACATGTTAACACTTGTTAATACTTCTGAACAAAAGTCTCCTGAAGTTAAATTTTTTTAAGATTAGGAATTTCTTCTGACAAAGCTTCAACAAATAGAAGTAGCGTTATTTTATTTAAATCATGATTTTTACAGAACTGTCAGCAGAAGACAGCTAAATGTATACAGTTCCAATGCGTTATATACAAGCTGGGTCGTATGAAGACCAGTACCATCAGTGTTCGAGCCAGGGTTTGGAACGGAACTCTCGTCGAAGAGTTTGCAAAGGCTGCGAAGGTCAACATTATATCATCGGCATACATCAGTATTCCTGCTCATTTCAATATACACCAGAACAAGCAATATGATGATAGAACTACGGTCAGTCATTAGCCTCATTTATTTTGAAGAGAGTATACGATTACATTAAAGGGCATTAACGCGATAGATTCGGAAGGTACTGGTGGCTGGCACTGGCTAACACGGCATGGTATATAACCATTCACCGAAACCATCGCGTTGATTCTCATTAATCTATTCTTGTCTTCAAGTTCAATGTTAAACGGTCATGGTAATTTAAGATAGTAGTATTCACCAAGGAATAAGACTCCTACCTGAATCTTCAGGCAGAGATATATGATGTTTCAACGTTTCAAATGTAATAAGTACCGAGTATATTGTGATAAATATGGAACCCAATTCCAAAGTTTGAAATACATACTTTATTTGTTGTTCTTATATTAGTTAACTTGTATGTACAGGTGAAGACGGTTGCATATCCAGATTTGAAGATAAGCGAGCCAAGTGTACCTCTGTGGGTGATAATAATATCAGTGATATTGGGGTTTATAGTGCTGATACTGCTTATCATTGCCTTATGGAAGCTAGGCTTCTTCAAGCGAAGCCGGCCGGATCCTACACTCTCCGGTAACTTGGAGAAGAATAATCACGAATCCAGCCCCTTCATAGGCAGAGAAAGAAATAGTGTTCGATAGCCTTCAGAAAACTTTTAAAGTGTGGACGGATTATTAAGTGGCCCGTATGCCACTAAAGTATAAACAGACTATAGAATTTGTTCAGCCTTATGCAGATTAGGACGAATCTGATCAGTTTTGAATTGGCGTACTTTTATACGCGATGATGAAACACAGATCTAAAAGCTACGTGTCCATTAGACGCGTCTCAGTGGTGCAGTGAGACAGAGGCCATGTAAGTGTTTGTCACTGATTAAGGCTGAGGAGGACCTTCAATAGGAGGTCGCCGCGAATGAAGACACGGCTTTGGAAAAAATGTCAACAGCGGACAAATATCTGCGATGGACTAAAGTCGGACCTTTTTTGTTGATCCTTATAGTGCACAAGTATTTAGTATGTAATATCTCTAACTGTGATGTCTTCGTAATGGGAAATTTGTGTAGTGTTTTACTAAAGTAACGGTTCTATATTTTGTTGAGCATGGACATTTTGTTTATTGTAATGCATTTTTAAGTCGTATTTTAAACAAAATATAAGTTGTTTATTTACTTTAGGCTAAAAGCGAATAAAGCGATAAATAAAAAAATGAAAGCGATAAAATGGATGGCGATATTTTCTAAATACTAAAATATGTCTCTTAAGCAAAGCCAAAATGTTACAAAGATAGCCATAACCATATCAAGTACGGTGGTCTGACTCAGTTTAATTAAATGTGACTTTTATCACCGTGCCTGTATTGTGACTTTGTACAATTTGTGTGTAATAAAAGTGAGGAAACCGTCACGGTGACATATAACACTCGTGCGCGTTAGATCTAACTATACTACCCACGTTAAAGCCCCCTCTAACGGCAGTATCGACTTCAATTTGCTTCATTTCACCGTTACCGTTAACTTTAGGTCATTCTTTTGATCTATGAGTATCACTCGTGGCCCTTTATTGAACTGATCCTTTTATGCATTTTAGTAAAACGATCAGGTAAAGAATTCTTTTTTCATTGATCGAGTCCTCCTTGCCCCTCCCCCTCTTACCCTCAACAGTATCAGCCGTGACATATTATTTATTTTCAAACTGGTTGCCTTCCTCGTTACTATTCTAATCTTGTTTCATTATTAATAATTTAGAAAATATATGTCACCCTTATTGTTTCGTTGGTATATTTTAATGAATTGTGGTTCTCAGACCTGGTGAAAAAACCTCGAACTTTTTAGATAATAATTTTTCATTTCAATTTTAAGAACGCTAGAATAAAATATTTTAAAGTCTACCCCCAATTTGTTAAAACTTTTAATAATTTATGTTTTTCTTTTAATGTTATCTACATTGTTCGACGTGCAGCCAGACTTACACTCAGTGACATTATGGTCAGAGAAATACCGGTTTTTTGCCAGGTTTGCCTTGTTTTTTTTCTGTATATACGAACATATTATTTATGAATAATTTAAATGTCTACTTAATTTGACTAGATGTTTATCTAGTCACAAATTGTAAAAATGTTATAGTGTAGGTATTAAAAGTTGTATAGGTACTATTTGTAATATACTTAGATGAAAATTAGTCACAATAACTTGAACCCGTAGATTATCAATATGGCATTAAATGTTCATGTTTTTGATAATGTGCGAGTATTTAATAATGCATTTTAGTGTGCTTTTTTCTTGTATGATTTATGGTAGAAGGTTTTAATACTTGCCCCAGAAACGAGATAATAAATTAAAATACTGTTGAGTACTTAAATAATTTTATATTTACAATTTACAATTATGACTTCATATATCACTATCAAACACGTAAACTATTGAGTATCCAATAGATTTATATGACATGAATTTGTTAATAAATAAGTAAATTAGTGTAAGTGTTGTAAATATAATAGTTCCATGTCATTAGATTTTTTACAAAATTTTCTATTTGCAAGTAGAGGCATACATTGTACACCTTTTATAAACAATCGCCCAGTATCACTGCCAATGATCCTATCACATAGTATTTTATATTTTTTATTAAATTTTGACCACCTAAATAACACTGGTTGTGATTATTTCTGTTATTATTAAAACTACATATTGAAATAGATAAACTAATCTGAAATTACGGAACGCAATCACGCATAGCAAATTCGACTGCTAAATGTAGTAAGTAATTGAGATTAGCCAAAATCGCAAGCTTCGTCTTCAGGATCAGACACGCTTACAAGACCCGTTACCTAATTTAGATTAGCTTATCTATACCTACTTAATAGTACATAGGTTGAATAAAATTGTGCCATTTTCATAGTTTTTTTATTCTATGATGGACCTCATCGCCCTCTTAAAATGAGCCATCATTGCCTTGCTTTTATTTAACAAAGGAAAATAATGTCAAACACCAATGACTAGCTTCATTTGATCAAGTAAACGTTATTACCAAGATAAAATGCTATGACGTTATAAACACGCTGTGTTTTTTACTTTACTGTATCAGGAAAAAAAACAATTAAAACAAATAGAAACCTTTCATTCCTATTCTTAAGCAGGATGCTTGCAAATCCGCTTTCCTAAAATTGTGCACAGGTTAGTAAAATATAATATATTTTTACCATATAAGTACAAATGTCTCACCCACTCCTAGTCCCGTTGTTTGCATTTGACAGTCTACAACAAAGTCTACAACAAAATACAATCACGGGTAAAGTTTGGTTTCTTTACATTTAAGGTTCATTGAAGGAGCTATATGTATTGACTGAGTAAACAGGAATTTTAAATTTATTTTACAGAACCTAATACAACACACACTATTAATATTGGTTCCTTCACACACACACTCTATAAATATTGAATTAGTTCAGCCGCGGTGTAGTTTAAGGCTGGCCACGTCTAATATTCATGCTGGTCACTTTACTTCAAAGTTATACCTTTAGCAACTCATACGTAAATATTACATGTATGTAAAACAAATGTACAATATGATAGAGTAATTTAAATCGACGACTAGGTTGGAATCACAGGTTCTAGCGAGGCATTCTGTAGTAACTGTTGTGTGATGGAGAAGATTTCTGAAACACATTTATACATGTTTAAAAAACAAATATTAAGCTAGCAAATAAATGAGTAACGACAACCTCTGTGGCGCGATGGTAGTGCATTCAAGTGCCACAACAGTGCAAATATTTATATGCATGAATATATCTATTTGCATTGGTCTGGGTGTTTCTCTATGTATTAGAAGAAAAAAAAAAGAAGTATCTAAGTATTTCTTATTATCTATAGTTTATCAGTGTTATAGTACCCACAGTACAAGCTCTACTTAGTTTGGGTCTAGATATAGATGTTTAATATGTCCCAAGACATTAATATTGCTTATTTATTTATTTAAACTTTATGCACAAAAATGTACAATGGCGGACTTAATGCCACAGGCATTTTCTAACCAGTCTATCCTAGTGGTGCAGAAATGGGTGAAGTAGGTACACTAAATTTATATAATAAACCTTAGAACAAATGAATGAAAAATAAACACCAAAACAAAAAAAAAACCAGTAGTAAAACATGGGAATATGTAAATATACACACATATACATTTAAGATACACACAATATACACATTATAGTATACTAAATATTAATGTTGTGATGATCCTGCAAAATTTTGTGAGAGGAGAGCTCGTACCTTCGCCTTGAACGAAAGGATGCTATTTTGATTTCCTAAGGAAGAGCGTTCCAGAGGAGAACAGATTGAATGAAGAAGGAAGAATGGACACACGCCGAAGTACGAGAGGGGCATAACAGAAGAAGATTATTTATAGAACGGAGAATTCTGTTATGAGTAATACAGGAACTGGAAGGAGGATGTCAAGTATGTAAGAGAAGTAGGTGAGTTGAGAATAGAATAAAGGGTGGTTAGAGTACACAGGTGACGGCGCTGACGAATCGGAAGCCAATTTAACTCAAGACGAAGGGAGGAAACATGGTCAAATTTACGAAGATTAAAAATGAATGGAATTCTGTTGTTCAGAAGACGGTCGTATTTGTTGAGGAGATCTGTATTCAGGTCATAGTAACACACACCACTATAATCAATAACAGGGATAATTAAAGTCAGTACCAATATCGCTTTTGTCTCAGATGGAAGAAAGTTCTTGAGCCGGTATAAGGCTCGCAGGGCTCCTGTAACTTTCTGGATGACGTTTGTAACCTGGGTTTACCAGTTAAGGTTGTTGTCAATGAACAAGCTCAGATCTTTAACAGAAGAACTTAAGGGTATGACTGATCCGTTAGAGATTATAGATGGCAGTTTATCTGAATCAAACCAACTGGCCATTCGTTGACTGTCTACGATGATAGCCTGGCATTTGGTAGGATTTACAACCAAACTAAACCTGTCCGACCAGCCGCAGATGGCCTACAGGTCGCAGTTAACCATAGAAATAGCCTCTGTTATTTTTTCTATAGATCACTATCACACTGAAGATTTTGACTGATGAGATTAGTAAAAATTGAGAATAATAGAGGAGAGCGAATGCCGCCTTAAGGGACACCAAAGCCAAGAACACACCAACTTGTTATTATCAAAAAATATATTTGGTACATACTTACTGATTAGAGTACATTGTGACAGTAGGCTAGTTACGTGGGCTACACTGAAAATTTCGCGAATCAAGGAAGTGACACAACATTTAAAAATGTAGTTATTGCTTTTCGAAGTATTCTCCGCGAAATTTGACACATTTTCCATACGATGGAACCAATCATTGAAGCAACCATTCCATTCGGAAGTTGGGGTCTCCAAAATGGCCGTTTTGTAGGCGTCCACAGCTTCTTCAGGTGATGAAAATCTTTGACCACGCAATTTATTCTTTATTTTAGGGAAAGTATAGAAATCATTAGGGCTTAGGTCGGGACTGTACGGCGGATGGTCTAATAATTCTATGTTTTCTTGCTCTAAAAACTCTTTTGTTCTCTGCGTGGTGTGAGAACTCGCATTGTCGTGATGGAGGATGATGCGGCGGTTGCAGTTCTCTTTACGGAGTTCGGAAACGACCTGTGGCAAACAAATGCTAGCATACCATTCTGCATTAACCGTTCTTTGTCCCTCAAGAGGAATAGTCGCAACATGGCCGGTTTTGGAGACAAACGTGGCCACCATTTTTTTTGCAACACTCCGTGAACAAACAATTTTAGTTGGCTTTAACTCATTTTCGAACACCCAAACTCGTGACTGGTTTTTTGTTTCGGGTTCGTACGCGTATATCCAGGATTCGTCACCTGATACAATGTTGTATACAGCATTTGAGGATCCTGCGTGAAATCTTTCGAGAGTTCTGACGCACCAAGTAACGCAAGCCGCTTTTTGCTCTTCACAGAGCAAATGCGGTATCCATCGGGAAAACAACTTTTTTACACCTAATTGTTCATGCAAGATTAATTGTATTTGACTCATGCCAATGTCTAAATTTGCCTGAATTTCGCGGTATGTCACATGTCGATCTTCCTCAATCAGCTTACGCACAGCATCAACGTTTTCTTGGGTGACTGCAGTTTTTGGACGACCTTGACGGGGATCATCACTGAGCTTGACACGTCCACGTTGAAATTCAGCAAACCAGCGATAAATTGTGGTTTTGTTTTGAGGCTTCATCACCAAATGCAGAAAGCATCCGGTCAACACACTGTGTTTGTGTTAAACCGCTTCGAAAGTCATAATAAATCATCGCCCTTGAATTTTCTCGAGTCAATTCCATTTTCTCAACGACTAAACAAGTTTGAGAAGACCTTGTGAGAAGACCGAGAATCTTTTTTTAAATAAATAAATGATATTCGATTTTTAAAACCAAGGAGTTTTCAATTAAAAAGATTTTAATATGATAGGAATAGTGGAAATATTCCATTCCCGATACTTTTAGTGCAGCCTATGTATTGCAATAGCGATAGTCGTGATACTGTCGATCGATAGTACGACTTATTTTACGATACGAGAAAATAAGTCGTACTATCGATTGACAGTTTTAAATGTAAAGAAACACACATCAAAAAAGTCTAAGCAACATGTAGGGTTTTGAACTTTTAAACGATTTTTACTATCCCCTGTATTAAAAACAACAAATCACGCTCCTATCGACACCAAAATGTCGAGATAACTGGGACTGATTTCTTCCCGCTTGTAGCATTCCTACAGATATCTGCATTTCATCAGCAGACAAATGGCGTCGCTCCATGACATAAAAAATTACTAACCACTCAATTTTTTTTCAAAACTGTATATCTCAAAATGATAAAAGTGAGATAAATACCAAAATCAAGCAACGAAAACACATGAAATCGGGAAAAAATAACTAGCTTTTATTTTAATGAAAACAAAACACAATCGAAAAGTTTCTACTTTTAAAATCAGCCAGTATATGTTTCCGAGAACAAAAACTATTGTATACTTTGTTAAGAAAAAATAAAATATCGAAGAAAAAAATAAAATAACATGCAGTTTCTGTAAATGATGCGTATTGCTTAGGCTCTTTTGATGTGTGTATTTTCTTTTCGTTATCTGTAGATACTATCGATATTGTTGAAAATACCGATATTTTTTACAGCAATATCGAAAAAGTTAGGTCCTACGTTATTTTTTAAGGTCAACTATCTACAGGCAACCGCTATCGCAACAACACTTAAGTAGGCGTTTTACAAATTAACTTTACTACTAACCAGGTAAGACTTTAAAGACAAAACAACTGTGTTCATATTGTCATTATCCGATATCGACCTAATTTCACATTAATAATAATCTGAAAATATGATTTTCATTTTACTTCAAACTCTTATTAGTCGTATTATAATGTAAAAATTAACAAATAAACTTATTTGTAAGGCTAGTATTACCTAGGAATGTGCTCATGGATTACAATTTTTTAAATATGATGCGATGAATGTACAACGTAGATGAGATTAAATGTTCATAGGTGGCTCCAAACACCTTCGAATTACTTTTATCAGTATTATACAAACTCAATTCTGTAGTCTCGAAGAGATTGGCCGAGGCGTAATTAACAACTATTTTTTGCTAACTATAATTGGTCCCATGGATGTCATTGCAAGCCTATTGCCATCAAACGGGCACTTTGGGAATTTAAGGTGAGAAAATTGGGAGTATCCGAGTATGTTGAAAGGGAAGGGAGGTAAGTAGGGAAAGCAATGGAAATGGAAAGGGATATTGCTTATACGGGTGGATTGGCGAGTATAAGTAAATAGCTCAAGCAGGTCAAGGTTGCATCGTATACCTGTAACTCGAACTGATTTTTGCCAGGTTTATTACTATCTGAAACTACCAATTGGATTTGTACTATTATTTTTGTTTTTGATAGCCCAAGAAGCCCTACTAAAACGTGTAGAATAGGTACGCAATAAACATTATGCACATGTAAACAACAACACACACACACACACGCGCGTGCACTCACTCACACATACACACACACACACAAGAATACATAAACACAATCACATATACAAATATGCATGCAAAAAAAAAATGTTTCTTTATTAATGTTTTTTTCTAATTTTCCTCTTTTTGTAAGTCTCTAATTTTATATTATTTTAAATTTACAAATATTAACATTAATAACGCATCGCAATTCTTCTATGGGGAGGACACTGGTCCCTGTAACACAGTTATACTAGCACAGGGGTCAGGGAATTCTTAACTGTACACATTTTTTATGTCAATAAAGAATTATTAAGTATTAAAATTCTCGAGAAATTAACATCTAGCTACAACCCTTATCTTAGTGACCATAAACACGCCGATAAAATCGTGTATTTAAACGAGTGTTCATTAAATAACTTACATCTTTTTTAACAACGGAACAGCAAAAAGTGCATAATGATTTATCACTGTCACCTACGTCGGTCTTCTGAAGGCATGGTTTTTCCATTTCCCCTGGAACATACAATATATAAATTCTGAATTTGTTAGAAAGCCGAGCTCAACTCAAGGTATGTAATAGGTACCTATTACGTGATTCCCATTAATTAAGATAATTACATATCATGAAACGAGATAATTGAAAAGTATATTTACAATTCATATTTTGAATAAGTCTTTCTAAATTGCGACAACAAAACTAGCACAATTGCTTCTGACGCTAATAAATCTTACCTCCACTCAATAATGTCACAAGTTTACTGCGACTGCAAACTTTCACTTTTGATTTATCTAATCCAATAGAATTTTCTTAAATAGTGAGTCTTCTTCGTAAATAAAGGAATCACAGCCCTTAAAAAATTAGAATATGTGGCAATGACAAATTGCAATATACTCGCGTCGCTGTAATATTCCTAGATTATCTCCATTTGCTGAAGGAAATCACGACTCTTTTACCTTATTTATTTATCATCTGATTTTAAACAGAAAATCAGCTTGTAGACTAAATATTTTCTTTTTTAAAGATTATCGATAGATATCAAGTACAATGGCATGGCTATAATGAGAAACAAATATTTATAGAAGCGAATTGAATATCACAATGCTAAGGTCATTTGAGTCTGGTGTTTGTGATTAAACAAGTTGCTCTTGTTGCATCAGATTACAATTATTAGCCTCCGCCTAACTATTTTTATGTGGACGTACTTCAAAATTAGAAGTTCTTGAATGCCGGATCTGTGATTGGTTTCGTAAAATGCATTTTAAGGTACCTGTGTAGAGTTGATTGTCGAGGTGCGTGATGTAGCTGCCAGCGAGTCGGAGGATCTCGATCTTGCTAAGCTTCCTGTCGGGTGGCTCCGTGGGGATGAGCAGACGCAGCGTGTTAAAGGCCATGTTCACGCTGCTTGGAAATACAAACAGTATTTTGATAACAATTCTATTGGTGAAATTATAGTGTAGGGTTGGATAGCAAACAATACTTATACCTATACTACTGATGGCAATCAAATAGTTTATAAACGTTGGGAACAACAGGGGTAACACTAGAAAAGTGTTTTATTTATAGCATTAAGTTGGCACACAAGTACATATCCCGAGTTATAGTAAGAGGTTACCAGTGCCTAAACTGCTCGCTGCATCAGTTGTCTCACACACAGGTTTATAGTACTCACTACAGTAATCTGAATTAATCTAAATCTGAAATATACGCTACTAGTGTAACCACAGTTTGGAGTGATATTCTCGATATGCCCTATTTCCTACGGCGTAAAGGAGAAGCTTCGCTGATAGCTGTAGGTACAAATATTTTTCTGTCTGTCGGTTACTTCAAGACTAAATCATAGATCGACAGGAATGAATTTAAGTAAAGAACTAACTTAGGATTTGATTTCTTAAGATTAACATACGTTTTCAATTTACAAAACTTAAATATTAAAATAAAAATCAATCATAAATAACATCAATAAAGTTACAAAAGCCTCTGCCACCATCTATGCGGCCGGAGCCACGGGTTAAGCTAATTTGCCAGCTCAAAAGTGAATAATTTCAGAACCCAACAGGCCGATATTAGATACAGTATCTATTAGATATTAAAACTACCGTGTATTATTCCTATTCGCAATCCATTATTCTGAATTTATTAATTCCAATGACGTACGCATAAAAAGGTCAAGCGATGGATCAATTATTTTCTTGTAAATAATAATAATAACTTGAGACACCTCACACACGTCTGATCATAAAACTGGACAGAGCCTGTACTATATACTATAACCAGACTGCTTATAACCATACTTATATATTACTAAATACGAGTACATACATATTATAGCTAATACACCCAGACATAGAACAAATGATCGTGTTCATCACACAATTATTTGTCCTGAGTGGGAATCAATAAAATTGGTATAAGTACTTCGGTTTCATAAGTTTTCGGAATACATTGTATCATTTAGAGAAAAAAAAATCATATAAGTTTAATTCTAAAACAGTCGAATAATATCAATAAAAACATTTAATAATAATTTGATACATCTCCCACACGGCCGTCTTATTCCAAACTAGGCAGAGCCTGTACTATGGTAATCAGACTGCCGATACACTGAACATACTTATATTTGTCTAAATACATACATATTATACATAAATTACACCCAGACACAGAACAAATGATCGTGCTCATCACACAATTCTTTTTCCTGGCTGGAAATCGAACCCACGACCTCTGCTCAGCAGTCAGAATCACTAACCACTAGACCATTAGACATTTAGTTAAACTAGAGATCGCGTGGTGGTCGAATTTCGACCATGGTTTATTTCATTGGCCAATATTACTTGACCTGTCATTGTATAAACTTTTGTACCATGACAGGTCAAAATATATACTGGACACTCATAGCTGTATGTACCTGTTTTTGCATTTTTTTTTAACTTTGTAGCAAATATTGTTCAAAAATTTTAACATTTGTCGCTTCTTCTCTGTATAAACTATAAGTGTGCGAAATTTCATACTCCTCCGTCCGCCCAAATTTCGTGAAAAGGGATCCAAAGTTTTCGCTTCACGTATTAATATATAGATATACGCACCCATTTCCAGATTTAATTTAATGTAATATGTGTAGTGTAAATACTGTACTGTTTTAAACAATTTAAATAAAAAAAAATATATACATTCTACGAACATACATAATACTAGCAGCGCCCCGCGGTTGCACCTATGTAAGCCCCGATCCCGTGGGAATATCGGAATAAAAAGTAGTCTATGCGTTAATCCAGGTCTCCAGGTATCTACATACCAAGTTTCATCGCAACTGCTGAACTGATCAGTGGTTTTTGCGTGAAAGAGTAACAAACATCCATCCATCCATCCATACATCCATCCGTCCATCCAAACTTTCACATTTATAATATTAGTGGGATGAGATAGTGGGATAAGTGAAATTGGTACAACAATTGTTAAAAAGAAAATAAAAAAAATTTAATTTGATAATATTTGATTTCTAAGATTTATTTACATAGGTACCTAGTTAGTTAGCTAGTTAGTTGTATGTGAAGCAAATAAAAGTGTGTTAAAAACAAATATCACTTACTAACATTGGAAAATATAAAAATCTTATAAATAGGACAACATCTTACAAATGCAAAATTATCAAGATACAATTTGATAATATTGATCTACGAAATCCTCTTGACCAAAAAATTTAGACGTAGAGGAAATAAAGTCCCGTAATGCGGAAATTAAAAGCAAGATTTGCAATACCCGTTAGATAACAAAAAACATGAGGAAGGTTAAACTTAAAACACTATTCATTGCAAAAATTATAACATGTCTATGTATGATATCGAAGAGTACTTTTAACATTATGGGGCCATTTTATGAGTTTACTTTGTGGTAAAGGTTTTTTCATATTATAGGGGGCAAACGAGCAGACGGGTCACCTGATGGTAAGTGACTACCGTCGCCCATGGACAACTGCAACTCAAGAGTCACAAGTGCGTTGCCGATCTTTAAGATGGGAGTACTCTTTTTTCTTGAAGGTTTTCAATAAACCGCCTATTTAAAAAATACAAAAATAAAATCTGCCAAACTGTCAATGTTTAACTATCTAGCAGTATAATATTAGTTTTTCATAAATGTATACAAAACATACAACATACACATTGGTCCCGATTCTATTGTACACTCGACTAAACTAAAACCTAACTTAATTTCTTCATATGAAATCAACCTTGTCTTCTTCGTAACAAGGTCTATTTGTTACTGGCATCTATTTCTCAGTGCCACTAAATTTCACTAAAACCTGTCAACATATACTCAACTTTATTTCCACGCAGCGAGAGTCCCCATTTATTCATATGCCGTATAATTGCCGTATAAAAACTTGTTCAAAACGAACTAAGATGACGTTATTTTAATCGACACCTACGAAGACACTTACTAAAAACACAGAGCAAAAGAGATGGCGTTCAACTGATAGCGGCTCTTGCTACGTGGTATTAAAGTTTATTTAAGCGTGTCAGGTTCATCAAGGTTTACATCTTATATGAAGAAAATTTAGTCAATTTAAATTTAGAGAGTGGAATAACGGTATTAGTACCAATGATATACATATAGAAGTTAGGGAACTACGCGATGGTTTAATTATGAAACTTCGTATAATATTCGGATCGTATTCCATTTGACAGGATAAAGAAAAAAATATTGTATTAAATAACTAACCATAAAACATAGACAAACAACTTTATTTACATTTGAATAATAATGGTACCTAAGTTTGTTATAATTATGATTCATTATCTGATTGAACATGATTAAATAGATGGACTTACCAAGTACGTAGTTTTATTTTTTTTATTTAGCAAAAAATCCAAAAACAATTAGGAAATACGAATGATTCTATCGGATTCGTTATGGCATTTTACACTAGATGACATCAAAATAAAAAAAATCGAAAATTTTGGAGTTACTAAGTTTGATAATTAAGCCATCGTATTGTTTTACGTGTACGGTGATACAAAATACGTCCAACTTGGCTACCTATAATAATAGTAGGCGCTGACAGTAGACTGCTGCCTAGCACTTGACATTGACAGCCTTGTTTGATGAATGATGACATACAAATTCGGTACTAACTTTTGAGTTCGGTCCCTCTCACGTGCGTTGGCCTGACAGCGCTGTTTCACTGCTGGCTGAGCTTCAATATGCCGATAAGAAGTTACTGAGAACATATGTTGTTGCCAAGATTCTTCTGTGCACTGATAATTTAAAAAATTGTCCATATCTAAACGTAGGTTACTACTCACAAAACCATACAAAATATTTAGTATTTTCTTTTGAATATTCCGGTGATAGTATTGATGCCTGGTCGGATACAGGATGCGTACTAATCGTCAGTCGCATGAGCCCACTAATAAGTATTCCGATGGATATCGTTCATGAAGGATTCATTTAGGAAGAACAGCGCGCGCCACTGCTCCGCTCTTAACCGATAATTGTATAAACAGATGGCTGCTGATCTCACAGGGACGGATTTTGTGTATGAGAAAGATACTATACATGAAAAATATATATCTTCATCTCATATTATTATAAGGCATATAGCTGCAATTTATAGACCTTTAAGAGACGTATGTAAGTTCGATCTACTTTATACCCATATGCGTCTTATGTAAACCCAAAGCGTGACTATTCCATGCTTAAACCATGCGAAATGTTATTAAAATTCACTTAATAGTTTTCTTGCTAACAATCACTCATATGGATAGGCAAAGGTATTCTAAGTATTTTAATAATTCTTTTTAACGGGCTTATTTTGCATAACATGATTTTCTCTGAACATAATATGATGATGATTGTTGAAGATGTCTCTGCTACCCGTGCGGAGCCGGGGCGGGTTGCTAGTACACTTATAAAAAAGTTATTATTCAAAGGTAGGTAAGGTAAGTCTATAATTGTTAATGGTAATATTGCGATGTATATCTGTCTGTTGAAGTCCTTCCCTGGTGTGGCGAATGGGTGACTTGTCATCAAGAATGTAAAACGCGGCTCGTTCCCCAAGCTTTGTCTCTGTTGCTTTAAGCTAAACACCGCAATAAATATTTTTAATGGCGGCGATGATTGTCTGAAGTATTTTTTTTAATTTAATTTGTAACATTAAAGTAAGCCATGTTTTCATTGGTACACGTGTTTAGACCGATGTCTCACTGGTTAGGTTAAGAATTACAGATATGGGTATGGTGTGCCTTTAATCAGTTATAAATTATTTAATAAAATTGTCTTATATGACGTGTGATTGAGAAATAAGTAATGGGAGTCAGTAACTAATTATTCTAAAAATAGGTACAGAAGGAGCTCGTCTTAAGCAAAGTAAACCTAACAACTACTATCAGAGTACTTGTTACCATAGAAGGAAAGAAGAAGAATTAAAAAGAAGTTCTAAAGAAGTTTCTAGATCAAAATAAGGAACTGATAGCCGAACAGCATATTAGGTATTGTATTTATGTTTCATATGAGGGAAAGATAACTCGTAATTAATAATTTTGGTGTCTACTTCATATACTTACGAGCATCGATAACTGTTTGTCATAAGCCGACAGGTCTACTTATTCATAAAAATAATTCTAAGCTTTATAACGCTAGAAAATCTTACAAGAGTTTATATTTTTTATATCCCCCATTCAGTTCATTCATTAGTCAACTCATTCAATATGTTTTGCGTTTGTTTGCGTCTCTTGGGGTGGGTGAGTCGTGGGAACAACGGTTAATTGGTTAAATTATACGATATGACTATGTCGACCAATGAAGACTCATGCGTATTCATTTACAACTGTTACAGAGTTCACACAAAAAAAAACGATATGAGAAAGTAAGTATTATAGCTGCTAATTCGGATGATGATGATGATGATGAAGTCAGTAAGTCAAATATAACGGGTAATAGTTGTTATGTATACACCTATAACAGTATCTTAAGTTTTTATAGTACCTATTGTTAGTGACTAGCTAGTAGTACCTAGTACTTTTTTTCATCATATTATCACCTCACTGAAGGCGATTCTTCTTTGCCATGTTCTAGTTTGATCAAATTTATGATTTCAACGTGCTTAAACACAATACAACTTAGGACGGTTTAACCCCATTGTCGTGCGGTACACAATGTACACAATCATATTTTTTTAACGATAAAGAGAAAGTAGCCAAGACCTTACGCAGTGTATATTTTCATTAAATGCCTGTTATATTCATGAATGAAATCATATAATTAAGAAAATACATTTTAGAAGTTTAGGCTGTGAGTTTTGTAGTTTCATCGTAACTCGATGTGCTAACTTGTATTATCTCATTAGCTGCTCATCCTAACGCAACGGAGGACATCTTGCGTTGACCGGTGAAGCAATAGCTAGCTGGTGATGTTCACAGGCTGTTGGTTTAGTGACGACGTCATTTCCCCCCCACGGTGGCGACCAACCGGCGCGGACGCACCACGGCCGAGACTTTCTCCTCGCGACACCTCTGCCGGTGAAACGAACGTCGCCGCGAGTCGCACATTCAGCCGCGCGCGAGTCGACCGCCTTCGACGCTGGCGCGAAATCTACCACCTACCTACTTCCGCGTCCGAACAAACGCTTTCGCTCCGTAAACAGTTCTCGTGCGAACTATTTGTGTTTAATCACGTTGACAAAGACAGTGCATGCGGTTTCGTGACAGAAACAAAGAGTTCAGTTTCCGTAATTTATTTAGTGATGTGTTCTACTAATTAGAGGTGAGTTTATTTACCATTCTACAAACCATAGTCTATTCCGTGTAAGATGACATTAGATGATAAGGTGGGTGCAACGTTAGTGGTGAATGCAAGGACGCGACCAATGGCTACTGGACATCGAATCCACTTCACCGATCACTGCGGTATATATGTACATATTTGGTATACTGTGAAGTTGACAGTGTTATTGTTAGAAATTGAAATGAACAATTTGTATTTCATTGAAAAGACTAGCCGTTCCTGCAATTTCACCTGCGTTTATGGTCACTGCTCCGCTCCTATTGGTCGTAGCGTGATGTTATATAGCATATAGCCTTCCTCTATAAATGAGCTATCCAACACTAAAAGAATTTTTTACTTCGAATCAGTAGTTCTTGAGATTAGCGCGTTCAAGCAAACAAACAAACAAACTCTTCAGCTTTATAATATTAGTGTAGATTTAAACAATAGTGATGTCGTGCTCTTTTTTTACGTTACCTACCGCACACATCTACAGTAATCGGTGGAACAGTTACATTAGAATAACAGTTAGTATAGACCGGTCTAGTTGTGGCCGGCATTCATAGATCAGCTGTTTTATCGGATTAAGATAACGCTTAAACAAATCATGTCTCAAAAGGCCAATATAATTTCATAATACTTTGAAATTTTGCTTCCCAGTCACACCTTAAATATTCAAGGCCAGTACCAGACCTATGGGTTGCAGTTTTTTTACGTACTTGAAATACCTATCTATATACAATACAGAAACAAGCGGACAACATTTCTTGAATTTGATTTGAACATTTCTTAAATTGAATTTGAATATTTCTGGAATGAATTCTTTTATTTTTTATTATTTGAAACATAGTTTTTTTGTGCTATAATTCAACTGTGTACAAATTGTGAAATGCCTTTAAGAACAATAAGACGTAACTCTCCGACGTTCGGCAATCAAATTGCCTTAATTACAATTTGTAATTTACGTTATTCTTGCAAAAATAACAAAGATACGTGACAAATCAGAAATAACTTAGCGATGACAATAGTTGAGCAACCTTACTGATCAGTCCATTTGCAAAACATGTACAACAAGATACAATAAAATCCATTAGACAAGGATTTTAACGAAGAATAATAACAACTGCCACGCGGTGTTGAATTATTGAATTATCGCCTAAGAAAAACTGTCGCAGAGTCTGGATTTATTTTTAATATACATAAACGAACATGTCAATATGATATCGCGCCTTACATCTACTGCCTATCTCATCGGGAAAGAAGGTGCATAGTTTTATGTATGTTATGATGTAATAATTACAAAATATTTATATTTAAAAATACAAACCAAATTACAAAGAACAATAACTTTACTATTATTAAATAGGTACCTAAATTACTGTGTAACTGAAATGCTAAGCTATTATTTAAAAGAAAAACAACTCGTCAAACTATCATACACCAATAAATGTTAATACACGCTACCTTAACTTTTTTTTTTTTTTTTTTTTTTTTTAAAAGACAACTCCCGCATTAGGAATTACTCCTGTGTCGCGGGGGACTTTACAAACATACAAACAACGGACACAAAGAACACCCAGACTCAGGTGGGAATCGAACCCACGACCTATAAGCATAGCGGTCAGGGTCACTAACCACTAGACCAACAGGCCAGTCATAACTGATAAATGATTTTCAATGTGACCTTACTTTTGTTAATCACACATACATCCAAATATTTAAATATACCATGTATTATTTCTTTAAAATGTTCTTGTTCAAAGAACAAACATTAATGAATTAAGTTATTCTTTTAACATAGTACTTTTAACAAGTATTTTAAAACGTATCGAATAAAGAGTGTCTACGACGTGTTTTGAAGACGAAATTGAACACGTTTAGATATTAGTACAAATGCTACCATCGATCAAACGTTGCGTGAGATTATTGAAGTATGAACATCCGTGTCGGTTTTCCCATGAGTGTAAAATCTTCGTCAATACCAGCCATAGTGTATCTATTCGTGAATGTGCATGGCAAAGCTAAATACGCGTGATTCATTCTATACAGGATCTCCGTTGACATCCTGCCAATGACCTATTACAATATGCGGCATGCGATGGAGGTCAGTCATCGCATAAACAATAAATGCATCAAGACAGTTATGTCACACTTTACTGTATAATTAACTTGTTTTATTTCATCGTAAGGTCTTTCAATTCGTTAAAGTTTTTCGTCAACCTCTTTTGTTAGGGTGTGTGTCTGATCGTTCGTCTTTCTTCAACGTGATAGAATTGGTCACGCATTGTCCAAGTCCACCTTCGTACTGTTGGGCTGGTCATGTCTTGTAGTGTAGTAGTCATTTCAAGGACTCATCTTATGAAGGAACTTTAAACTTTAACTTTAGATAAGTGGCGTAACCAGAAATATGGAATAAAAACATGATAAAAAAGATTTTTTTCCCTGTTTTTCTTTATACTTACTTTGATTGATGGACTCCTACTCCTGACAGAAATACATATAATTGGTGTAATTGAAATAAATGACTTTGACTTGAAGTGGTTATCATATATAGTTTTATACTGTTGGCAAAGATGAAATATACATAAGATATGTGATACGGCAGAAGATAGTATTGCACTATACGCGTATAATGCTGGCAGCAGTTTGGCAAGTCGACCTTGTCTGCAAATGGGTCAAATTCACGCGCCGCTTACCCAAGCGCAATTATATATGACCAACCATTATTTTATTCAATAATTCAAACACTTATCAGTCTATCATGAGAAGCAAAAGAGCGTGTTACGAGATTTAATTGTTAAGCATCGTATTGTTCTACTAAAATTCATATTACTTAATGTCAAATATTTTGACAAGTCACCTTTGTCCCTGTTTACGTTTCCAAACTAAACGCGGACTAAATCTACTACAACTACCATACAAAAAACTTGAATTACATTTTTTCTGACCTGGGAATCAAACCCAGGACCTCACAATCGTACGTAAACATAATCCGAAAGTAAATCACCAACAAATAGATGGACCAATATACGATCTCCTTACAACATGTTTACTCTACGGTATTTTTTAAAATTTAAAATTACGTTTTCTAATGATACTACACTACACAATGCACAATAATTATTTGTATTGCTGAGTGGAATACATAGTTCTAACATATTCTTAACATGTCACCATCTTACCAAACTAGTAGTTATATCTCCTTAAAATAATCATTCATCAGAAATATATGCTTTACATTAAAATGGTAAATGAGGATAGAAATCCACTACTCGCCCACGCCTCGACTTGTCAACCTCCATGATGGTTACAACTAAGGATAAACCTAAACGAATTGCAATAAACAATCCATTAGTAAAGAGTTTACCAAGTGTGACAGATACCCTCAAACTGCTTATGGAACAGTTGTTATCGTCATTTGAACCGACAAAACGAGAGTTATGAGTGTATTTGGTACAGTCCGTTACAAGTGGAAAATCTGATTAGAACAAAAAAAAAACCTGGACAAGTGCGAGTCTGGCTCGCACATCGAGGGTTCCGTAAGCAAACATGTAGTATGTAAATAGTACGTCCATCTCGGGAATGGTCCAGATTTTTTGCCGCTTTATTCTGAAGGACAAACTTAACATTGCAGTTCTGAAATTACTCACCCATACATCAATTAACTTTTGGAGTTTTCCTTTACTTGTGCTGTAAGACCTTGTTTCTTACCAATTGCAGGATTATGTCAATGGGGTTTTGATTTAGAAATCTGCTAAATGTTGAAATTTGGTTACATCCTTGGTTACATGGCTTAAATGGCCGTATTTTTTGATTGAATTGACTTAAAAGCTTGATTTTTATAGCTTTAAGGGACCGCAGACATAAGTATTAGATGTTAATTTCAGCTATATGAAATATAGCTGAAATTAACACCGATTCCTGAGAAAAAGGGTCTTGACAGACAGACAGACAGACAGACAGACAAGTGGACAACAAAGTAATCCTGTAAGGGTTCCTTTTTTCCTTTTGAAGAATGGAACCCTAAAAAGAGGGGAAACAAACCAAGATATACACATACATTTTAATTTTATTCTATACTAGCAGTGCCCCGCGGTTTCACCCGCGTAAGTCCCGATCCCGTGGGAATATGGGGATAAAAGTAGCCTATGCGTTATCCAGGTCTCCAGCTATCTACATACCAAGTTCAATAGCAATCGGTTCAGTGGTTTTTGCGTAAAAGAGTAACAAACATCCATCCATCCATCTAAACTTTCACATTTATAATATTAGTGGGATGCGTAATGTGTAAACCACAAATTAAATTATAATGAAAAAGTAAATCAGACGCATTTTGACTTGTATTTCTCTCACAACAGTAAGTTCAGGTGATATCAAACTCAATAACATAGTCATTGATGACTTATTATTACCAGTATAGTGTACCGAATGTCTAAAGTTTACTTTCGTGGTCAAGTTTAATAAATTTGAGACTATTGAACTTCGTCAGGGACATCTAGATTCATCTTTGTCGAAATGCTAATTTATACTGTTTAAAATTCACACCGAGTATGTCCTCTGTTAAATCAAATGTCACCACATTTGTAAATCATGATTTTACAATGCAGTCCCTTATTTAAGCATTAGCATTTTTTTTCTTCTTTTAAGGAAACAAGTGAGATGAAAAAACTTTAAATGCTTGAATGGTGGTACTTTTTCTCATGTTTCAGGGGCTTTGATAAAATGGCCATTTTGTCAGTGACGTAAGATTTCCAGTCTGTAATCGCTATTTTATCTGAGTTTCTTAAGTAGGTATATAAAAAAATCCAAATGTAACGACCGTCAGAAGTCATGTATTATTCAACACAAAAGTATTCCAGATACATCTAGACAATCACACAAAAAAATTGATATAGTGATTTAAGAACCATACCTATAACAGAATGTTACATAATAAAAGTATATTTAATAAATCTATATATATATAAATCAATGTATGTTTGTCTATGTTTGTTCTCAATGTTTGTTTGTCCTCTATGCGTTTCGAAACCACTGATCAAATTGTGATGAAACTTTGGTAGGGTGTTCTGGAGGTTCAACATGATATTATTTATACAACCTCTTTTTTGAAGACGCGAGCTTCGTAATTCAGAAAAAGAAATCGGCCTGTTGGTTCCTGAGACTTCAACAACAAGTGTTTTACAAGCAAAACGCTTTTCAAACTAACTAGTACCAATAAAAAAAAATAGACAGTAATGAGACTGCCGACAGAAGTGAAAATTTAAACGAAACGACGGTTGGTGACATTAATTAATAAGGCGCTGACAGAACTCAATGTTTAGATTAGCGCCCTCTAGTGGATCTATATATGTATTATTAGCGTGACGTTCACGAGTTCAGTGCTTTATCCTCATAGCAAAAGTGTACTAACGTACCTAAAGAAGTTTTCACTTCAAAAATTAATTATGCATAGATCTCGCAATATCGATTAGTTTTAACAATACTTAAAAAAAAGCCTTTTGACATTGATTTCATATCAACAGTGTAGATCACATGGCTTTAGAAAAGAAAAAACTCGCACTGTTTACATTACAAACAAAATATGTACATTCGCGTAAGAATGAAGATGCTATTACGATATTCACATTACTACAGAATATCTCGTATTGCTCAAGACAGTGCAATAATGTCGGCCAAACATCTCGATGTTACATCTTTCTGAGCACGAGGTGACGTCCTTGCGATGGCTTGTCATTATAAAAGCTAATGAGGGAACCACATAACAGACAGCAAATAAATCCATTGAAATCTTAATAGACTATTAAGATTTCTTTGATCAAGCTATTGAATTCGCTGGGATTTGCAGTAATAAAATTCTGTTTTTTTAGGTCCATGGAATGTTTTAATAGTTAACTTTTTTCAATAATAAGTAAGCGTATTGTTTGGTTAATTGTACTACTAGTAAAGTATTGTGTATACTAAAGATCTTTATAAATATATTCTGGAACTACTACTGGCAATTAACTACTGACTAGTACTGGCAATTAATTAAATGGCAAAATTGAGTTTTCGAGGTAAACTCCGTGTATTAAGAACCACTCGTATTATATCATCCTCTGCGCCTTTTCCCAACTAAGTAGGGTCGGCTTGCAGTCTAACTACGATACGGCCAAACGTCGATATTTTACGTGAAGCGACTGCTATCAGACCTCCACAACCCAAGCACTAGGTGATATCGAAGTTCAATAGTTAGACCAGGTTGTCGGACTTTTTACGGCTCCAACTACCTGTAACGAATGCCACAGAGTTTTGTATGGCACCCGGGACCAACTGTTTAACGTGCTCTCCGAGATACTATTATATGTATATCTAAATTTAGTTGTTTTGAATATGATAATATGCATTTCAATTTAAATAAATTGTAATAAAAGACGTCTGAATTCCGAACACATTCCATATTAAGACATTATCGTTGTTATACAAAATATTTGTATTTGATATCCTTGACATAAGCTTTTAAAAACTTCCTTAATATTAATACTACATAGAAGTAACGAAGATGAGATAATATTGAAAAATGTTCAGAAGCAGTCTAAAACTTTAGTCCCCTGTTGAATGTTGCCGGCTAGATATAGAAAGCGACTAATCCACCTCAAAAATCAACAAAATAGTTGATTGAGTTGAGTTGTTATCTTCTATACATATAATAAAAATGTAAATTTCAATGTAAATAAGAGCCGAAATCTTAGCAAATGTGGTTCCTGAGATAGTGAATGTAAAACTAATTGTTTTAATTATAATTTTTTTTCCTCAGCTACAAAGACTGTTTGTGGCCACTGTTTGTAAGTATGATCAGTAAAGTAAACTAGAGTAGAGAGGAGTGGAGTGGAGTGTAGAGTAGAGTAGAGTAAAATAAAATACCTAGAATCCCCCCGCCCCAAATAATTTTCCCCTTAGTTGTAAGTTAAACTTATCTAGTTTCCGGTCACCTTATGCTACACGCTATCAATAAATAAAGCACAATGGCAAACTTTGCAGATGGCCAATTGTTTCGTTAAGCGGTAAAGTGGTATGTCGGACTCGAACCGACTAAAACAACTCTTCTTACTTTCTATAAGTGTCTTTCTTACGTTCTGTCACAGTCGTTATAACTGTATTGTGCGGGGGATTTTACCACCTGTCAGTGAGAGAAGCACGCGCGAAACACGGCGCCGCCGTCTCGGGCCTGCTTCTTCAAGGGCGCCGGATAACACGCTCGTCGCTCATGGAGGCCGGAGATTGACTGCCGGCGATTGATTGGCCGGGGACTAGTTCTCTCCTGTTCCCTTTGCATTACCTAACAAAATGAGACAGCAGAATATCGTCGCGGCAGCCCCGCAGTAATGTCATACAGGCGTTGGCTCCCGGCCTATCCTACACAGATACTTCCCGGAACAGCGGTGTCCGGTAAGTACCTGCGTCGTCCGGTAGGAGAGGCTCCATGTCGCCTCTCCACCCCACACAGGTCTACTTCTAACATCGTTTACACACAATAAGTAATCCCTACTAATTAATATTATAAATGTGAAACTAACTCTGTCTGTCTGTCTGTTACGCTTTCACGCCTAAACGGCTAGAGCGATTGAGATGGAATTTGGTATAGAGATTGTTCGAGGCCCTGGGAAGGACATAGGCTACTTTTTAACCGACTGCGCAAAAGGAGGGTTATGATTTTACGCGATAACGACTTCTACGCGGCTGAAGCCGCGGGGAACAGCTAGTTTAAAATATAAGCTAGATGCCTTAAAGATTAACACGTGAGTTCACATGACCAACATATCCATTGGTGTGTTGAAACATTATTTTGTCATTTAATGTTTGTATGTGACATACAGTCTATGTTTATGTATAAATATGACACTGAAAAACACTGAATTTACAGCTCCTTGTAGGCTTGTAACTATGTTTAGGCAGAAAACGCACGCGAAATCCTACCGAAGATTCTTGTGGCAGTTTGTTTATTGATAGATATAATATAATTATGTATATATACGGAAAATAATTTGATCACGAAATAGGTATTACATACCTCTGAATTGCCTGACGTTTCGACCAGGTTGCACCGGGTCACAGACTCAGTTAGCTCAGTCCAGATTACTTCAATTTTTATGGAATTGTTAGAATGCAGCTAGATTGAAATGAGGTGGTGCTATGTTAATTCCATACAATTTAAAGTAAACTCTGAAGGCTCTATAGGTAATAGTCGCATCATAGGTATTAAAAGCATCTACTCAAGTTAATGAATTAGATAGCAGCTACCCTTAGCAAATAGCAGGTAATTCGCTGGACTCTTCAAACTCGGCCTTTTTATATATTGTAAATGCCCAGATTTTCCAGGAATCCCATCATAATGCTGTTTATATTTAATTTTGTAGTAGTATTCGAATTCGATTTTGTGTAAGGTATCTTAATTCTGATCCATGCTAAGCTAAGCTCTTATCGTATATTAACCTAAGATGTCAAATAATACTACCCTTTATAAGTGATTTTTGCACCCATTGTTATTCTTTAGGCATACAGTATATGCCTATTCAGCGCACAACAACTCTCTTTGCAAGTATGTTTGATGACCAGAATTACTTTAGAGTTAGGAGTATGCGTAATAGAATATCTAACGGACGCCACTAGCAATTTTTTTTATGACCTCTGTTTTAAACTCATCATAAACAGTGATCACTGCCTTTACTTTTACTAGTATGTTCTTTTTACATTTTCGCTTGTTCTAGATACCTAAATAGATTATACGAGTACTTGCACTTTGTTATTTAATATGTAAATTTGTGGTCTAAGGCCGTGTTTTATGGGATATTACTTATTACTACGGAATATGCAATTGGGTTAACTGTTTGTAACATGTTTTACTACTTCATCGAATCTTAAGATTCAAATGCACTCCCGCGTTCGCATTAACTCATTGACATTGTTGATTTTAATTTTTCTGAATATAATACGTAACTTTAGCCATATTATATCTGAGATAAAATAGGTACTTTCAGAAGAATATACAAAGATTGCATTCAAAATAATCGATTAAATATCGCGGTTAGAAGCAGGTGTCCTACGAGTGGCATTTGTAAAAGTGGCTTGTATTTGTAGAAACTGGTGAATATTTTAAATTATGCAAATAATGTAACTATTTTATTTACCATTTAATTTTACTGTTCTTGTTTTGAGTGTCTTACCTTATAAATCCTATCACTGCGAGGACTGGAGTAGAGACCTAATCTCACAGTCAACTAAAATGTCCCAAGTACCTTTAATATAAAAGTTTGTAAAGATTTTTTGAAGTTTGTTAATAATTCACATCCTAAATGCTGAATTATTTAGCACAAAGGAACCAAGCAGATAAAACCATAGGAAGACCCAAGCAAAAAAAAGGTAATAAAATAAATTTTGCATCATCAACTCAAGTAAAACATCTAATGTAAAACTTGAAAGTGAAACAAGTAAATTACAAAGGTAATCTATGGTTAGCTTAATATTGCTGTTGGACTAATTAACGAATTGTTTGATTTTTTTTTAACAATCGCTTTTTAAAGAACTGGCAACAACATTCTCACGACGCTACGAGGCGAGTTGTTATCTACTTTGTTCTACAAAAAGGTAAAAAGATAGCTATGATTTTTTAATTTTATTTTTGTCAATTTACCATGACCGTATAGGGTTTTCAAGATTTAAAATGAGATATGACATTACTGTTGAACATTTTAAACTTCTACATACGTAGACGCGTACGTGATAAGTTTGAAGTAAAAACTCCTTGGAATAAATTTTACTTATTTTTTAATATTAGGTTGAGATTGCCATAAGCATAGGTTACACAATAATTAAATACATAATATAAACATAATAATATTAAATAATTTATTTCAGTTAACAGACCGCAATATGTAAATTCATGCACAAATATATAAATTTAAATAAACATTCAGGCTAAGTTTTAATAATTAGTTTGTTAGTTAGTTTAATTTATTAAGCCAGATTTCTAATGAGGATAATATTATTATTTCACACATAGAATGAATTTATTTTTTATTTTAAAGCTTTGAAAAAAGAATGCATGTCATTTTGTTTTTTGATCAGATTTTGAAGGGAATTTAGAAATAATTAGGGGGTATATGTAGGTGTTTGAAAATATTATTTTGTGTAAGTTATTAAAAGTTAAAATAATATTTATTATTTGTTGCAGGTTTTGTATTGTAAACATGGCCGCGCAACTAAGCGTGGGTCGTCGAGTGTGTTGCGAATTGGTGTTATACACGTTGCTTGTATTTATTACACGAAGTTTCTGCGATACAGGTATGTTTAGATACAAAATAATTAATAGTGTTAAGTACATAAGGGTTTATGTATGTGTTTTCTCGCGTTTGTATTTATTTGTTTTATTTAACAGTACAAATATATTATAAATTCAGTATATTAAACATAATGTAAAACAAATGGTTACATGCAAATCATCCTTTTTAAGTATTTTTAAGTGAACTATGAGCTTGTACGATTTTATAAAATTTGTTTGTGTTTGGTCAAATTATAGCATCATTGTATTATTACGTGAAGAGAATTCTTTCTACCCCTTTTTAAGAAAATTTCGAAAACGTAGTAACGTGAGTTTTGGAATATTTACAGTTTATATACAGAAGAAATGCAGAAAGCTAACATTTCTAAACAATATGTCTTACAACTTTAAAAATTACACAAAACGGCTTAATGAAATTACACACGTAAGTCTATACAATGCCAGCTCAAGTTATACTGGTCAATGAAAAAACCATGGTTGAAATTCGACCACCACGCGATCTCTTGTAGTTTTAAATACAGAATGGATTTACAAGTACCCTTAGATTATATATAGGTCCAGATACCGTGACTAGTACAAAAGTCACCGTTTACTTTGAAGCCACTTTTTGGTGCTGTGTGAGTGAACCCCGCCCAACGCGAGTGTCTACGTACAATGTTTATGCTTGTGTGCATTGACGGTTTTACTACCAGTGCATAGAGGTTACCCCAAAATTCAGGGACTTTTTTATTAAACATATTTTTTTTTAATGTAAGTTATATTAAATAAATACATTTTGAATGTATTAAAATCAGTTACAAATATTCGTTTATGCCATTTTTTCGTTTTTTTCATTTAATTCGTTTAGTTAAAAAGACAAATGTAAAATAAAACTACTTAGTAGGAACTATTTATTTATCACAATATTTTTTGGTTTGTTTTCAAGACATTTTTTTTTAGAGTTTCCTCTTTAAGAATCGATTTTCATATAAGGCCGTATGAAAAAAATATGAGAATAAGAGTAATTTTTTTTTTATGGTAAATGTAACATAAAAGCTCTTTTGAGTAATAAAATTAAATGCAACTTCATTCACAGGAACAGAGTAACAAAAGGTATTTTGATAAAATAAAATAAATGTTTTGCCTTGTTTTGTAGGACTTGGATATATATATATATATATTTTTATAAAGTATCAAGAAACTAGCAAAATTTTACAAGTCCTAAGTGCTCTATAGCTGTGTTCGTTAGGAGTAGTAATAATAAGTTATAATACGAGTACAATCCCACAGCTAAAGTATCGTTTGACGGACACATTGAACTCCTGGTGCTAGAGTTTAGAAATTAAGAATATTTGAAGGACTCCAGTTTCGCGAACATTAACGTTAAGCATATTTCTCGTCTTTCTGTAAATAACAAGTTTGGCAAAAGTTTTGAGTAAATGAAATTCACGTCCTGGCAACATCTCTAGTAATGGCGTCGTAATTTTATTAATTTGAAATTTTGTTCTATTGTTTATAAATACATTAGGAAATAGAATACTTACATATGAAATGTGATGTTCGGACACTGAAGATTTTTTTTTGTATAATTTTTACAGAATGTGACAGTACAAGCAGGCATTTTTAAATATTATAAGTAGCGACTCGAGACGTACTTCAGCGGCGAACGTTCACTCGCGTGTGACGAGTGAGACGCTTATATTTATATTAGACGCTTATATTTTTTGGCTTCAGTTTTGAGGCACGGATTAGGCATCTGGACCTATATATAATCTAAGCAAGTACCTATGTGATGTCGCGCCGTCGCTGATGTGGCCTAAGGAAGTTATTATTTATTTATTAACACTTGCGTGTGTAGATTTTTTTATCGCATCAAAGTACAGTGATAAATCTAACAATGTAAATTTTAGGCATTAACTAAATTCCAGGTTTCCATAATTATATTCTCTTTTTGCCTTGGAATTCACAAGGAACAAACCCTCGATTGGAATAGTCCATTTTATGGACCGCACGTGTATTTAAGCTTTATTAATACATAAACTCACAACTTTCTCCCTTCGGGGTTTCTCACTTACGTCGTTTCTCTTATACATTTGTTATGTCATTAGTTCCGCACTCATTCTATCTACGTGACCAAACCACCTCAGCATGCCCTTTTTAATTTCTTTTTTTTTTACTACACTATGTAATTAAGCTCGTTTTTTACTCGACTACAACGAAGCTAAAAGGTATTTTAACAGGTATGTATGCATTTCTGTATATGTATATGTTCATTATACACATATATCTTATAAGCATTTTAAATTTAAATTGTTTATTTAATAGACAATAAATATTGAATAGTTTGTACATAACAATTTCAGAAGAGAATATTTTCTTGTTTCATACTTTTTAGAATGTGATTTTTCAGTACTAAAACCCGACGGTTTTAGTTTTTGTACTTCCTTTAATAGAAAATGCTTTAAAAGCAATTTACCTGTTCTATACCGGTAGGTATCTATCTATCTATGGCGTGACCGCAGGCGGCACCTCAAAATGTTCTGACGAGTCTTGCTTATTTTCTTTACAGAAAATATGTAAATCATTAAGATATCTTATTTAAATTCTTTGTCATAACAAAAATTATTAACAGTTATTAATTAATGTAAATGAAAGACTTTAATGTTTGAGAATTTGCACACCTGAGGAGGATACGGCGGTAATTTTAAACTGTCCAATCTTTTATGCAAATAAATGATTTGATTGAAATAGCTATATAATTGCAAATAGACGAATAGATATTAGTGGGAATCAAACCCCCGACCTGTGTGTGACGTCCAGAATGCACCACCGTCGCGCCACATAAGTGTCAACAAGTGATAGTGTGTCAACAAGTGTCTCAACTTAAATTACTTCTTATTACACATAGTAATTTTATAATTAGGAATGTTAATGAAATCTTAACCAGTTGTAGGTATATGTAGAATTAGTGCGCTTTTGAACAGAAGTTTATTCCAAAGAGTTTATCAACATTAATATATATATACTGAATGCGTTACAGGTTTGTTTCTTTCATAAAAAGGTTAATAAACTTCTTTTCTAAAATGTAGTAGATACGTTTAAAATAAACGTTTATACAGCGCATTTAGTAGTTTAATTTTATAGAATAATTTTAATCATCAAAAGAAGCTAAGCTGCCTTATTAAGGCAGCTTAGATGCTTTTCGATGGACATAATAATTTAATTATACCTATGATGCCGCCCAGTATAATTTTATTCACATTCATCCATCAAGACATAGTTTACATAGTGGAGTCGTATCACATAGTATTATTATCTGTCAATCACAAATTGGTGTACCTGTACGTTTGTCTATTAGATAATATTCCCAACTTAACCGATCTGTCCGTCTAATTAATAATTTAAATTCTCTTCACCATGTGTGAAGAACAATGATTAAAGATTGCCTGAAATCTGAACTCCATTCCTCAGGAATTGTGCTCAGTGTTGAAGTAGTTTTCATTACGGTTTTTCCTTATACGTTGCTCAGGTAAACTGCTAGATATACGCAAATGATAATATTATTGTTAATCAGACTTTAAGCGGATGTGTATAGCAAATATCCATACAAACATACACAATCAGCTGCACAATTTATACCATATGCCCTATGTGTACAAAGCAATTTAGCTCTTCGTGTATACAATTTAGGGTTTTGATTATACTACACTAACATATCCGGTGAGTGAATAGTTTGTCTGTGCTACAAGGATGTGGACTTGTTGCCATGTGTTTTTTATTGTCACCAAGTACATCATGCGTGTGGATCAGTCACGAACTGTAATAATGTTCAGAGAACTTAACCAGGACCTACAAATCAATGTACAAGTTTGTAGTTCCGAGACTCTAATACTGATAAAGATAAGCATGCTTCAGTCTATTTATTATCTATTTTTGTAACACTTTAGAAAGGAGGTTTTTTTTTTTTAAAAATTTTTTTATTTATCAAATAGTACAACCACATCATACATATTAATACATTTATAAATTATGTTGTTTAGTCTTCGGTCTGATATGTATGACACTTACGGTGTACATAGCATTGGCTAGTTACAGTAGTGTTAAAGAACAAAATAAAAATAACAAAAAGTAAACAAGCTAAAGAAATTTAACAATTTAAACAAATATTAGTTATTTGAGCTGCTAAAAAATATTTTTTTCAGTTTGGTCTTAAATTTATTAAATGATGTCGATGTCTGGATTGCGTGTTTGAATAATATTGCACTGATTGAGAACTCTGTTTATAGGCGATTGCATGCCCAGATTAGTTCTACAGAGTGGTACATGAAACGTTCTAGTAAGGCTATGTCTAGGATAAGAGTGGGGAATGGCTAATGGTATCTTTTCCAAAAGACAACTGCACTGAATCTTATTGCTTATTAATTTATGGAGAAAAAGAAGGTCAAATATGCGTCTACGATTACAAAGACTGGTCATTTCAAATTTACATAACCGTTCATCACATGGTTTCCTGTAAGAGAATCCGCTACACAAAAATGAAATACTTCTGGTAAAGGCTCGCTGAATGCCTTCAATCCGTTGCGAATGGACAACATAACACGCTGACCATACGATACTAGCAAATTCGAGATGGCTGCGGACGAGACTATTATATAAGAGTACTTTAGTGCCAATATTCCTAAAACCAATAGTGTTTCTTCTCAGAAATCCGAGCATTTGGGCGGCTTTTTTAACAGTTTTGTCAACGTGTGATGTGAATGTTAACTTTGTATCGATGATTACACCCAAATCACGGATTTCGGTTACTTCGCTTAAATATGTGCCGCCAATCTCGTACTTCATAACAAGTGGTTTCTTTTTGCGGGTGAATTTAATTTGGAAGCATTTATTTGTATTGAATTCCATACAGTTTGCATTGCACCAGTTTAAGATTTCATTAAGATCGTCTTGAATTAGTTTAGAATCACTGAATTATGTAATTGAGCGGTAAATTTTAACATCATCGGCAAATAATGACATTTTACAGTACTTCACCCGAGATGTTATATCGTTAATAAATATTAGGAAGAGCAGGGGCCCCAGATGCGACCCTTGAGGTACCCCAGAAACTGCATTATAGTACTGCGACTCAAAACCATTGACAGCAATGCTTTGTGGTCTGTTATACAAGTATGACTTGAACCAATTAAGCAACGTTCCTCCTACACCTAAAGCATTTAGTTTCTGCAATAGAACAAATGGTTCACTTTATCGAAAGCGCTGCTGAAATCAGTGTATATTGCATCAGGTTCACATTATTGTAAAAAAATTAAGGAAGTAAAAGACGCAGGGAACACTGGCTTTTGCTATAGTAAAGGGCAGCCCTACTTTAAGTCCAAGCTGGCAATGCTTTAATAATTCCTTTTTAATAATAAATAATTTTATTTTTATATTTTTTTATAATTATAATAATAATTTATTTTGCATTACACAGTTTGGTTTTACAATATAATTGGTATTATTGGTCGCATCATAAAACAGTGAAAAATTCTAACCATCAATGGTGGCAATACAGGTTATGAAAGATTAAAAAGGATAAAGACACATTGTATATGCTTATAGTTTTATTTAAAAAAAAATATCATAAAAAAATATATTTAAAAAAATATATAAATGTGAAAATTTTGAGTTGTTTATATAGATGTCAATTCAATAACAATAGTGTTCTATATACAGAGTACAATAATCTGCAATTTTAAAATGATTTATATGGAATCATGAAAAGCTTTTTACTTAGTCCCCACTGAAGTGTCCTATATGCTTTAAGGAACCATTAAATGCACGATGCAAAAATTACTATAATTGTCATATTTTTTAATACTGGATAGGTAATAAAATACTATTGATTGCGGAAATGCTGAGTTACAGGTTTAGTAGACACTAACTACGAAAGAAATATGTACCTATCGTATTTATAGTTTTTTGCAACATTTGATGAACTTATATCACTTGTTGTGGATCACAGTTATTGTCATTATTGCAAAATCATTTACATTTTAGTATAAATGAATAAATGTTAACTAATAATATTTGATATTTTAATAGCTCAACCACGATAATGATAGATAATATTGGCTCAACGCCAGGATTGGGCGATAAGATATATAATAAGCGACATACCGAAAAAGGGTAACGCAAAAATAATCAATCGCAAGTTTTGTAAAAAGCCATGAGTAAGGCTTTAACTAATCGCAATTTTTGTAAAAAGCCATGAGTACCTACTTAACGTCGAAGATGAAATCATGCGTAGCATCTATTATCTGTATCAAAGTGTATAATTTCATTATGATAATATCTTAGACGTGAACTGATTTGATTGTTTTGACGAGACGCTGAGATCTTGACATTTGAGCCGCGAGCGCACCACAGCAGTCACGACACCTGACAACATTTCCCCGCGGCCTTGACTGCACTTCCGCTTCCTGCAGGTCAAGGTTAAACAGATTTAATTTGTTTACACAGATTTAATGAATTACAGAATAACATTTAACAAAAAATATCTCATAAAATTTACTTCGTTTTGGTACAGTCGACAAACAGAAATGATCAACTCTTTAGGGTTCCGTACCCAAAGGGTAAAAATGGAACCCTATTACTAAAACTCCACTGTCCGTCCAAAAATCAAATTAAGTCTTTTTACTCCTTAATAAACAAAAAGAGTTAACTAGGAATTGAAATTACATCGGGAACCTTTTAAAATATAATACAACTATGGATAATATAACATATTTCTGAATAGTAACAGCCCTATGCCTAGGTTACTATCTATCTATTGATGTGATACTTAAGATACAGTTTGTCATATACATACATGTAATATTCGAGAGAGACAGACGCACAGGGGAGTGAGAGAAAGGGTCGTCAAACCCATTCACCTGTTTCTGTTTCTTCTTTACAGTTTCTTTAGCGTTCCCTCCTCTAATCAGACGTTTAGAAACATAGCGGCATAAAATGTGGGCCATTACTGCCTCAGCAGAACATTAGCTGGAAGCAGCAATGGAACCGCCAATGATAAAGACAATTTCCGCTATTACTAACTGTTACTACCACTTGAACAATAAAGACCCGACGGGGGCCCTTTATCAAGGGGTGAGGCGTCCTGCCACGCCGGTTGAAACTAGTCGGGCATCCCCGAAATATATACGTGAGTAAAACCGTATATCTTAACTAATAAAATAAAGACCATTAATCTATGTATACCGGTCTGAGCTCTGCCATATCAGCAGCAAATTATGTGGTTTAAAGAATTTAAATTAATTACAATTCACTCTAAATAAATATATATTGTGTAAATAATAAAGTTTGAAAATGTAAAGAGGTTAATAACATTTCATTTATATTGCTTCAAAAATATATGAATTTACAACGATTAGCATAATTGGACGTATTTTATTTTGAATGTATGCACATTGATTATAATTATTTAGTATGATTTATAAATAAATAGTAGTTTTTTTTATATTTACAAAATGAGAATGATTAAGAAGTAATAACATTATTGTTTTAGTCTTGTAAATTAATATTTTTTTGCGATATTTGAACTAGCTACAAATTATAATGTTCCTGAGTGTTTGTTACACAGTATTATAATCTAATAATATCTAAGTTATGATTTTTTTCTAATTTTAAATATGTTTAATTTAATATGATTTATATAATCTAAAATATATTTTTTTATTTTAAATAGTAGAAATTATTACAAGCGTAATTATTACTACTACTACCTTATGATTAAATAACGTAAAATTTTAGCGAACTTTTTTTCAGGATCGTTTATATCATAAGTTTATATATATATATTTCATTTCCTTAATAGTCCTATTAACGGTTAAAATGAACACACACATACAGAACAATTATTTTTAAATCATTAATTATTTGTCCTCAATTGATTTAAAAGCTCAACGCTCGAGATCACCACATAAACCTCTGCGCAATACAGATTTTTTGTTTTTAATGAACAACAGAGATGAATTACACACCCACATTTCGCTAACTATATTTTTTGGTCCAGTAATCGGTATGCTTTTTACCGTCTATCGAAAACCCGTTTCAAAACCCGTGCTGCCACTGAAAATTTCAAAATAGAAAGGCGAGTATTAACAGTTACTACCCACTACTGCAAATAAACATAAGGGCAAATTTATGCTAAAAGAGTAATGAGTCAGTATACAAAGAATTTATTTTAACAAAATTTTGAACCCCAATGATAAGGTCAAGTCAAAGTGACGTGAGCTATAATTCGATAATTGCACGGCGAGCCCTTGAATCGCATTAAAGTTGCGTAAAACAACCTCTGACATACAGGTCTATAAATAAAAAGTATTTAATCAAATATACAATTAGGAAGAACTTTGGTAAGCCATTATAACATTCTATAAAAAGAATCATAAAATATTACCACAATGATTGAATGTTGTATTGCATCAGTTTCCGCGCTTTTTACTTAAAACCGCAAGCGATTACACAATAAAAACTTATTGCTTACGTTTAGAATATTGTAGTAGTATAATAATTTAGCTATAAAACAGCTAATAATATTTTTCAATCTAAGTTATCGATTACCCATGGAATCCTATAGTTTTGGATCAGGTATTGTGTTTCATTTTGAAGTGAAAACTTCTTTAGCGGCGTTGTGCACTTTTTGAGATAGGTAAAAAATGTTAAACTCGCGTCAGGACACGTGACCCTGATCGAAAACTTCGTAAGACGGAGCCGAGTTTCTAATATTTAAAAAAATATAACATTCGAAATTCAAAAAATTATGAGCAGCCAGGAGCGCAGAACTTCCAGTGTACCCTATGTATACATTTAGATATGTTATTACCTACTTTTTATTTTTAACCTAATTATATATATACAGATGTGTGTGTGTATGTATATGCAAATACATTGTGAAGATATGTTTTCACTTCTGACGTGCAGTCCTACGACTGACTGTTTTTTTATTTGCAGTCAAAGCATACACTAGGAATATTCCTTTTATTTGTACCCTTAACCTTAACTTTTACTGGTATTAATGACCAAATTCAATTCAAGTAAGGAATTTGCACAATGCTTATGAAGTATTGGTGTCACTTAAAAGGAAAGTCAACACACGCCAGCACTGTAAGGTTTCATGAATGCTAAGAACTTATAAGAATATAATAGATTCCTTACTCCCACTCTCCCCAGTCTCCCCAGTCACCCCACTCTCCCTCTCTAGATTCCCTACTTCCACCCTCCCACTCTCCCCCCTATCCCCACTGTCCCCACTCTCCCTCCCTCCCCCTCTCCCACTCTCCCACTATCTCACTCTCCCACTCTCCCTCCCTACCACCATCTCTTTCTCACTCCCTCCCTCTCTCTCTCACTCCCTCCCTCCCTCTCCATGGCTCTGACGCTGTACATGTAAAAACAAGAAACTCACCGTCTTAAGAATTTTCATAAAAATATGTTTTTTTTTAATATATTACACTCGGACATATTTCCCATACATTTTCGATCAGGGTCCACGTGACCATATTACACTCGGACACATTTTCCATACACTTTCGATCAGCGTCCACGTGACCCAGAATTCTCACGCGAGTTTAACATTTTTTACCCATCTCAAACAGTGCCCAACGCCCCTGAAGAAGTTTTCACTTCAAAAATAATCAACAACGACATAATATATATCTATCTCGTTATACAAGTTTGAAGACTAGACAAAGATAACCAAGTATGCGGGTGCAGCATGACTGGTTTAAACAACATAGTCAACTCATTTCCAATAAATCAAATCCTACATATTTAAACTTGTATCTATTGCATACGGAACAATTATTGCCATTTAAATGTCATCGCATTGATCAAGAAGTCGTTTACTTCCTATTCATAAGCGCTTAATGATTTTATGTACTTACATTAATTAATTTACTGAAAATTACAATAGCTTCAGCTTCATCATAAGTAAATACAAGCAGTCTAGGTTACCTGTTACCTAGGAGGTTGGTTACCTTGCCCTTTGCGAATTGTCATCTCAAGTTTCTTGTCATTTAATCAATCACTAGACACAAATTGTATTAATATATACTTGAGGCAGTAGATACCAATAGTAGTTAGTTGTTGAGTTTTAGCCCTAATTACATTATTTTCATTACCACACGTCTTTCTTTTTCTTTCCCTCTTTTTGAGTCTAATTTTTATATCTAACATCTCCTAAATCACCACGGAACAGAATAATTTCCTGTTGTTATAAATATTGTTTAACAGTTCTCATGAAATTAAATATGACAGAAGACTGTATAATGTGTTTTTTAAATTGTTTAAGGAAATATAAAAAATATTTGGCAAAATATATTTGGTACAAATTTCTACAGAAAATACTATTTTGATGTTTAATAAAGAAGTTTGACTTGACAGTGTAATACCGTATCACTGAAAGAAAACTCAGCAATGAGCCAAATTAGAAATGTCTTCTACATTGACCTGAGTACTATCTACTAGAACATCAAAGTAAAGTATTTTCCATACATTACTTGCAATTTATGTGTCACTAACAACAAAACCAAAAGCGAAGACAGTTAACCATTCAAATAAACCTAGCAATCAAGTAAACTGTTGAGCGTGAGTCAACTCACGTTGCGAATGCAGCGCGCGTCGTCAGTCGCATATCGCGATAGTGAAAGCTGAACGATGCTTTAACAACCGTTATTTAGATGAACACTATGGACGAATCCTTTCTGAAATCACTGTCATTAAAATATCAGAATACACAATACAATTATCACCTTAAAACGACCGACAGTAACTTGTCCTTTACTTTCTAAATCATCAGGATCTGTTTGCAATGGCAATAGCCGAAGAATAATCCTCAACAAAGTGTACATGCAAGGTGTTTCCCTCCTGAACAATTGTATTGCAACGGATTTCCGCTACGTAAAACGTAATTCACTATTTGTAGAATTGTTTAGAAAAGACCCTTATATTCGGCAGAAAACCTTTCGCAGACGATAACGATGATGAAATCAGAGACAAGAAAATGTGTTTTATTAAAATTTTCCAAAAGCTTTAAGCAACAAATAAGTAGCCCCTAGGTTACGAGCAAGTTTTATTTAAATAAGTTTAATTTAATAACCTAATTAATTGTATGGAAACTGTTCTGTAAATGCAACTAATCTGCTTCGATAGTGTAAACTACATTTGAAAAATACTTATGTGTTGGTCTGTGGTCCCCTTGCTCTTTATTATTTCATTGTTTATGTGGCCTGGGTGACGAGCCTCTTGCTATTGCCATATGTAATCGAGGCTTTCTTATGATATTTATTACAGTACGATAGAACAACACACTAACACAACCATTTTATCTAGAAACATATTCTACGTTAGTGGAAGTCTTTTAAAAAAATGTTTGCTCATTCATAAAGTCACACTCATTAAAGTAGGTTAGATAAGGCTTTTTAAAAATAATAACATCGTTTATCACTGTTGCATCACACAATACCCTACAAAGCTTCACATTCGCTGCAGTTCCATTGAAGTAATAAGGAAGTAAGACATTATTCAGTTTCAATACAATTCTGAGATAAATTATGAGATATCATGTAAAAAAAAGTGAGTACAATAACTACTAGTAATACGTAGGCGTACTTCTTATGTCATACTCAGACAACAAGAATAATGATACGCTATAAAATATTCTTGTTTTGTAGATAATAATGATCTCAATTCTACAGGAAACAATTAAAACTTAATCAAAATACGTTTTAATATAGTAAGGGTATACGGAAATCCCACTAATATTATAAATGTGAAAATTTGGATGGATGGATGGATGTTTGTTACTCTTTCACGCAAAAACCACAGAACCGATTGCGATGAAACTTGGTATGTAGATAGCTGGAGACCTGGATTAACGCATAAACTACTTTTTATTCCGATATTCCCACGGGATTGGGACTTACGCGGGTGAAACCGCGGGGCGCTGCTAGTGACCAATAAACTACAAAACTTAAGCTTTGCTTGAAGTATTTTTGCGGGACATGACCAAGGCCTTATTTCTGTTAACTGTTTAACTTGTTCATCTGATAAATAAGTTCGGTCAGCAACTTTAGTGACAATTTCAATTGACCTGTTAAAGTATAATTTGTATGTAGGTGTATTGTATATGTATGATATTTTATGGTAATGTGTACTTATATTGTTTAAAAGCAGCAGCAGTATTTTATGAAGGGTCTGCTAATGGAAGACATATAGATATAAATATGAAATAATAATTACATAAGCTATTATTTTAATTACAATGTATTTACAAGTGTATACCTGTTGCTGATTAGTTAAAGTATGTGATAAGTACTTCCTTGTTACGTCTATTTAAATATCAGAAGTTGTGGTTACTAACTTAATCTTGATAGCCGGTAGCTAAGAATATAACGACATAATCGGATGAAATTAAGCTGTCCTTTTTACGATTCCAGTTTTCTGTTGTTATGTCAAGATATCCCTTCTGCGGAAGTCCCACTGCAATCACTTTATCCAAAAACAGAAACTGTTTTTATTAATTGATTGAAGCTACAGTATACTAAGTACACGTATTGTTAAACAAATCTACGTTGTCGGTTATACTATGCCTTTATTGTTTAAAATCGTTTCAGTTTAGAATAAATTATTGAATAACAAATCCCCATATGTCTATCGAATGTCTTTTTTAAGCAGTTAGAAAGAAGACAAAATGTTAAATACATTTTGTCTTTTTTACTTTCAACAAAGACACGACGACATTTATGAGAAAATGTACCAGATTATGAATAACTTTTCGGTACATTTTCCTATATTTTTTTTAAACTGAGTTAAATATTATTTTTACTTATATTTAAATAATCTCTTCTATCTACAAATGTAAAATTTTTTACCCGAAATAAAATGAATATTCAAATAAAATCAGCAAACATTGTGAATACGCCCTTAGTTGCGGATAGCGTACAGACACTTGAAAATATGAAACATTTTATGAAAATCAAATGCTGTCCCTTAGTTTGACGTACGAGCATGTCCTTACTCTCGCGACATCGATCCTTATAAGCGGATATCATCGCTTACGGTATAATAGTAGAGTAAGTTTTTATAATTCAACGAGTTCGATTACGACTAGGAAAATGTATTTAATAATGGGCTTTTATTTTCATCAAATTCGGCAAGGCATTCCTTTAAATATTCTTTGATATTCCCTTTAGTTTTGAATTTAGTCATCCTCGCTAGCAGGAAAAATTCAGCCTGTAATATTAATTGAAATCAATCTGTAGATATATATTAATTAACATACCACGTTCTAGAAACTTAACAGTAATTAATAGGTTTCTTTAGCATCTGATAAATATTTCTCGTACATATCTACAGCAACAGTAATTAACCCTCAGAGATTCTTCAGAAAATGTTTTACGCTTAAATTACTGAGGCATAAATGAAATAATAGATACCGGCAACTAATTCATTTTCATTTTTGGCACTTTTAATGAAGAAAATCATACATAGCTTGTTTAGATAAGAATCTATCCAGAAGAGCTATTAGTTATTAAGACATAACGTGACCATCCAAAAAAGAAGTAATTGTGATGAGAATTTCCTACATGATCTCATTTCAAACAAAAAATATTTTATTAGTGCAAAAACATGATATGTAAGTAGTTGCGATTAAATTAATTGCCCTCTTCGTATACCGGATTTACTTTTTTGGATTAAACGGTACACAAAGTCATCACGAATAGGTGGTAATTTTTTGTAGTCATACAGATCAAGAGATCCATTAGAGTCATTAGAGGATAATAGATTGTTGTAATAATCCAAATATTTAAGTAGGATCATCATCTCTTCACGAGAGTATCTGGAATGTAATTAAATATTGCATTTTGTTAAATCACTAATTTTAACTCTAGCGTTTTCTTTATAAAAATATTTTTATATTTATAATGTCATTACGGTACACAATGATGTAATAGTTATTCCAAGTAAAATCCTAAAAAATAATGTGTATTTTCTTTTTCTAGATCAGTACATGCCTATGTGTAACACTATATTTCAGTATTTACTAAAAGAGTTTATACTGAAGTGTTGATTTTCTGGTGTTATTTAATTTTATTTGATGCAATGTGATGTTATTACAGATCCACGTGTTCTTAATATCTACAAAATTTGAAAAAAAAGTCGGGTATCCTACATAGGTGAAAAGTCGCGATAGCTGTATGATCGATGCGTGTAGATATAATGTTATGTTGGCAAGGAGTGTTCGATATACCTTTTACTGCCATGAAGATAACTGACAATTTGTAGACATTAAAACTACCAAATTGGAAGAATAGTCGAATACGTAATTGTCGATATCTAGCAGTTGATAGATATTTAGATCGTGGTGTTACTATATCCCGATTATGTAACTGTGGTTATTATCTATAACCCATGAGCCAATATCTGAGTAGGTACATGTCATTATTTGAATATTTGATCAGACCACTATCTCACAACCAGTCAATTCAACATGTCACACGCCTGTTCGCACTCGGTCTGATATACTCTCTAAAGCTTTCAAAATGACGACATTGTCGGCATATGATTGTGACGCCGCATTCCTGATACTTACGAAACCAGATTGCCTACAAATTGAGATCTCAGTGTACTGTCACACCCACTGCCTATCAAACAGTAGTCATTGACAACCTCTGATTCGTTATGTTTATCTTATATATTTGCATTTCCTTTCATGTATGTGTAACCTTTCCCTGTCTAGATATAAGTTGTTAGATAAACATTTGATTTAATTAGACAGCCACAAGAATTTATAAACCTTGTACCGTATAGTTTATTAATTGATTGACCAGTGATTTACGAACCTTACGATCTCTATTTACTGACTTATTTTTACATTACATCTATAGGTACATCGGTACAGATTTCAATTCATCATTCACTTGTCTGTTGAGTTTCCAATTACACACCTGCACCGAGACTGTAATTATTGACATATATACAACCACGCGGTGTGTTCAATTTATTACTTTGAACACATACCATTATGCATGGTTGAATCGTGAGCTAACCTTTCTGTCGAATTGAAATATAAACAATTAGTAACATGAGTACCTACATGACTGATGTGTTTCCTATATCATTGTTAAGCAATCCCTAAAATATGTTATTGCAATAACGTATTGAATTCAGAGTTCAAACTGATTAGAAGATGAAACCAAAAATAAACTAAAGTGCCTTAGTATAAAAATCTTCACTTAAGAGTTTGATAAAATATAGCTATATGCAAATATGGCCTGAAAACGCCTCAGGTGGTCGACATAAATAACTGTTCAAACGATTATATTATTTTTCTGGTACTTGAACTACTTAAACCCTATTAGTCATACATTACCTTTATCGTATAAACTTATAAAACACACAGTAAACATTGTCATATTGCAATTCTGCTGCAATTAATATCAGTTATTTCATTGACATAATTTTAAAACAATTTTTCAAGTATGATTGCAATATAAATTGCTCATGAAACATACATTTAGCAAAAAAATGCATGCAGGTGTCCAGACGAGAAGTGTGTTGAATGCCTATATCCGTTGCTTTTCGTTCTTTATTTACCACATAAGTAACTTGTTTGACACACCCATTGCTTTTATCCCTCACTAAAAATATTATATACGTATGGTAATAAGTATGTATGAGAATGAGGACTATGACCAGAACATAGGCGAGTATTGTTAAGTCCGTCTTGTAAAGCGATGATTAAGGGCTTCATAAACTCCTCTTTCTCCTTCATCGTGTACTTACCCCGGGGTACCGCATCGCTATTTTGTGTTTTTTTTATTGATTTAGTTACAAAAAATAATGTTATAATTATGTATTTTTACGTGGGAGAGCCATCCTTCGGCACGTATGGGCCGGCTCGACTCCGCTCGATACCACGGCCTCACAGAAAACCGGCAGTGAAGCAATGCATTGCATTTCGCCGCGTGAGTGAGGTTACCGGAGGCCCTAACCCTTCCCTCCCCCCTCCCACTTTAAAGGGCGGCAACGCATTTGTGACTCTCCGAGTTACAGGTGCCCATGTAGTCATTTACCATTAGGTGACCTGTCTGCTCGTTTGCCCCATATACCATAAAAAAAAAAATCTTTTAATTAATACTTATGTCACAAAGATAGCGTAATATTGTTATTGTTGTTGATAGTGTTTGGTAAATGCTTTTGGAGGTTCTATGGGTCTATCTCCTATAGTGTCATTAAAAAATCTTTTATTACAGTAGTTTTCTGGTTAAAAAAACTTCATAGATACTTTAGTTTATAAGCTGTGAAAAGAAAATCAGGGAGTCAAATTTTTTATGTAACAATTCGTCAAGTTCGCCTATTGTATTAATTAACTGTTGGTAACAGTTTATACAGTAAAAATAATATGTGATTTTTAATAATTACATATTATTGTAAAGGTGGTCATTGTCTGTGCCACTAAATTTTCATTGCTAATTTTTGTCCAGTTTATCGTAATCAGTTATAGGTAGGAATATAGTTATAGAAGTAAGTCTAGTTCTGACCATACATGATACAAAAGTATTGTGAAGGTTGGATGAATAAGGTTAAATTAGATACGATTGAAGGATAGGTCGTACAAATTAATGACACATTTAACTCTCAAGATTTATTGCTGCGTGCAATGTGTGGTATAAAATGGACTCATAAACTCCGTAATAATTAATGTGCAGAATACTTAATAATTAACACATGAAGAAATATATGATTGAAAACTATAAATTACGAGGGCAATTAACAATATGTTTTAATTTAACTTTAGAACGTATTCTGTTCATTGTGTTCTAATAATGTTATCGCAAATTAATTGTGGTTTAGTTTATTGCGTAAGATATTTTATGTCACCTTGTTTAAAATAAACTAATTCCCGATTATAAGCCATAAGGAAATATATTCTTGTATATGTCTTACTTAATAAATCTTATATAGATTTTCAAAGAAATGGAGAGGGAGGGTAAATGGGGGTATAAACTTCGTTGGGTGGCAGTGCAAAGCAGTGCAAAAAAGTGGCAGTTTTATTCAGAAATTTGATTGTTAATTAAGTATGTGTGTATATTGGTCAAATTTACCTACAATAAAAAGGTTTATGCAATATGAATTAACCAAGAACATCTCATAAAAACATGTGTAATAGCAAAAATACAAAATGAAGTAAACTTTATTATTGGTCACTTATCGAGCCTTGTTGTATTATTCCTATTCTTTTTTATTGTCAACTAGCTTTTGCCCGTGGCTTCTCTCGCCCCCTCTTGAACAGTAGATAGTTTTTTTTTCTGGATGAAAGGTACCCTATAACCGTCTCTGTATCCTTGGCAACGTTGCAAAATTTCATGATGATCAGATGAACCGTACGGCTGCTCATAATTTGACCTCATAAAATATGAACAAACATTATATACATTGAATTTTAAAAAGAATATATGTATATATACAAGATAAAATACATATATACATGCGCGCACAGGAATACAACGTTGTGTAAAAATTTCAAAACGATCGTTAAAGAACTTTAGCAGATTTACGATTTTAAACAAACGAACAATTTTTAAATTTTAAATATTTATATAGATTTTTTATATATATATATTATATTTAGATTATATAGCTAAATAAATTTCTAACAAAGGCTTTTCTGTAACTTTATTGAAAATCAAATGAAACAAAGTATGTGGAGGTCTCGATTATAGTTTACGGCTTATAAGCTCTGAATGTATAACAAGTACCTCATTTGCAATGCATCTCGGTTACAGAGAACAGTGCAAGGCCTCGAACGCACGACCACGTAACTAGTACAGCCATCCGCAGAAACAAGACTGCAACTTTGTTACATACTAACTCTTTAAGGTTTAATTAAAATGTCAACCAATAGAAATTCTTAGACATAATGACGCTCGGTAAAACCACCCACAGAGGTGTTGAGACTAATTGATTGGTTATAATTTAAACTGTTATAGAAAAACACAAATGTCCGCTAGGGGCATTATTAAGTAAATACAGTAATTATAACACCAATAGAGGTACCTATAGCTACGACATTTAGGTACCTATTACACCATCATCAACTTTGAGTCAACAATGAAGTTCCATTAAAATGCCATAGACAATAACGTGTAAAAGTACGATTGGAGTTTTCATAAGGTACATAACATAACTGTTGCTATACTGTAGGTTAGATATGTTAAAAGATAAGTTTTGAGATTATTGTTAGATGATGCAATGTTTCCACTTTTTTTACAGAGAAATACGAACCAAAGAAGTATGATATAACATAACATCTCTCTTTATTTTCAGAAGTGTATTACGAGAAACAGCGTTACGATGGATGGTTCAACAACAGAGCCTATCCTGACTGGGGATCAGTTGGTGAGTTCAAATCGTCTCCATTGCAATATACATATACAAGCGTATACTTAAACATATAATAAATATTAGAGCATCATAATGAACAATTGAAAGTTTTAACACACCCTAAAATATACTACCAAACACCAGGGCAGCAGGGCTTTCGTGCTTTATTTGATATTTTCTAATAAAACATACAGTCATACTGTCATGGGCTGCCTCGCGGTATTGTAGTGTAAAAAGTATGTAATGATTTCAGTTCAGTTCAGTTTGATTTTTGGGCTTGACGGCATTAGGCAAAAGTACATAAGTTGCCAAAACGAAGGTGTCATAGGCTTGTGCTTACTCTCTCATTAAAAAGGACATCACGTTTACATTGCATGGTTATTAGAGAATGTACATTTTAAGGGTTATGACTGTAATATTATGTTTTATTAGAAAATTAAAGACCTGATCCTGTGAATGTACTTGTAAAGCTTGAACTGTTTGAGTTACATATATTTGTCATTTTGTTGATATTAAATAGCCGGTAGGCCAAATAGCGGTATTATGCCCACAGAAACCAACTTGAAGTCGATGTTAATTAAACAATGGTACGTTTGTCAAAACACAAATGTGTTCTAAAGAAATCAGAATATTGTAAGAAGCGTGTTGTAACCCAATATCAGGTTATACACGGCCGAATTCAACCTCATTGTCAGCTGTCATTGTTTAAATTGACGTTAATAAAGACCAATTTGGTTTACCATTTGATTTATCGACTTCACCTTGCTCTAATCTCACCAACAGGTAGTTTATTAGACAAAGTAGTAGATAGCTATCGGCGTATTACTTTATGAGAACCTTTGATAAATCTTGGAAAACAAATTTTGACGTCATGACTCATGACACATAAGTGATGAATTATGTTACAACGGGCTGGGGTCTGTGAAATGCGGAAATTGGTTTTGAGAGTACATATTATATAGACCCGGTCGCCGCGGTACCTGGTGATTAGTTGGAAATATTAGGGGTTAAAAATTGTTGATCATTTATTGTGCCTTTAGAAAAACTGAATATGTGGTTCCAACTTTATATAATATAATGCTATTCCTTTAAAAATGTTTTTATTGCAATAATAAATAAGTATACAATATAACAATAATAATAACTTGACACGTCTCACACACGGCCGTCTGATCCCAAACTAGGCAGAGCCTGTAACTATGGTTACCAGACTGCTGATAAACATACTTATATATTTCTAAATACATACATACAATCACACTAAAAGTTTTTAGAAAATAAAAAACGGAATGATATAGAAATCTGTTAGTATTTTTATTAATTTTCGAAGTAGTCTTCGTTCCTTTCTAAGCACCGTCGTATGCGATTGAACCATTGTCTGAAGCAGTGAGCCCACTCTTCTTTAGGGATCTGTTCCACGCCTTTTGCGTTTGAACGCTGCCACGGCATCTTCAGGGTTCATAAAAGGAATTCCTCTAAGAGTATCTTTTATTTTTGAAAAGAAATAAAAGTTACAAGGTGCCGGGTCGGGACTGTAAGGAGGATGTCTCACTAGCTCCACACCTCTCTCAGTCTGGCGGAGTGAGCTGGAGCGTTGTCGTGGTGGTTAAAAAAGCATTGATATTCTCGAAAACATAGTTGCAAGTGAAGCAGTAATTATGTTTTATGACCCTTTCTGACCTTATTTATCCAACTGATTGTTTGAGCAAAGCATAGCCTTGCATGTAAATGTGTTTATTATTAAAGAAAGTAAGCAAGCCGCAGTGAAACAAAATTATGACAATATTATTGATTAATTGAACACCTTCATATAAAAGCTAAAGTGAAGTTATCCATTATTATATATATATAACTATATTTATATATTCTTACATGTATGTATCTATGCATATATTTTCCCCTATATATATATTTATTTCTTCTGATATTACACTAATTCGTATACTTCTTAATGCACCTACTTCATTAATTTCTACACCACCTTAAGGTAGACTGGCAAAGGTTGCCTTAGGCATTAAGTCCGCCTCCCCCCGCGAGGAGACGGCGTCCGCGTGTGCCTGGACGTCTCCTAATTTAGAGAATTTTACCCGAAGGTAGTGCCCGCGCTTTTGCGGGCAGGCGCTAGGAGGGTTCTGGATGTCTTAATAAAGCTGTTCGGATCCCTCCTACTTAAGGCGCAGTACGGCACACCGTGTGGTTTTAGTCGGTTCGATTCCGACACACCGCCCCGGCGAAAACCCCGGTGGGTGACGGCCCGAGGGGGTTTCCACACGCACAAAAAAAAAAAGGCATTAAGTCCGCCTCTGTACACATTGTGCATAAAGTAATGAATAAAAAAAATAAAAAAATATGTTTTAGGAAAGTCTTTACAACTCACACATATTTGTGCTTAAGTTCAACAGTTAAGATATTCTTTAGTATTAATTTTTATATGAGAATCTACACTAAGGAACAGCTTTAGGTTACAGATAGTAACAATCATTCAAAAAACCTTATAAGTACTACTATTGAAAACTCGTAGCGGGTGACGCAGCGGTAAGTACTTAATAGATATTAATCGTATCAAAAGTTGTCCAATCCATATGTGAGATCGAAGATTAGCTACCTGATGACAAGCGGATTGCTTTACAGTCCATAAACCACTTTCAATATTTATGGCACAATTTATGGTAACTTGTCTTTATTCTGAGTGGCACCTATATTTTTTATCTCAATTAATAATCCATAAAGAACAAATATCACATAAATGACAGCTGTTTAATAATGAGTAATAGAAAAGTACTTTACACGATGTGGATGGAGTCTTTTTGCAAATATGTGTTTATGAAGCAAATTAAATGTCAATATCAGAACTATAAAGTTTAGTAGTGTTTTGATTAATGGAACATTTGGTAAGTAAAGTATTTGGACAAATAGTCCAAATACTTTTTCATTTAACTATTTTCAGAAATTGTTTTGTTGTATTGTTCTTGTTCTAGAGTAAAATTTTAAATCCATATAAAATTTATGTTTAAAATAAATATTACAAAAGTCTACTAGCTTTTTTATACCTACTTTTAGTATTTTTATGCAGTAGTGTCGTAATAGTGAAAATAAATAAATAGACACTCACAAGTGATTACATTATAATTGGTTGTTATAATACTTTATAAAGAAATGGTCCCTAGCTACACTCTACATAGCTAGTAAAACAAGCTATTAAAACACTGAGGCGTAATAATTGTTATTTGTTTGTGGTATTTAATATTTTAGTATAATATAATATATGCTTATAACTGTTCTATGTAAGTCTTTTAGTAATCATAATAACCATACCAGTTTGACTCTTCCTTATCGCCTTCTTACGTACCTATATTATGTAAATAAGTGTTTGTTTCTATTTCATTATTTATTGTTACTCTTTTATTTATTGTTACCAGATGGATATAGATAATCGTAATATTTAGAAGAAGTTTGTAAAACGTTCAAGGTGTAAGAAGCGTGATTATTGACAACATTTCAAATGTGATTTCTTGATAAATTTACGCAAATATGCTAATTACGATATACTGTACGTTGCATAAAAAACAGAAGCCTATTTGAAAATCTTTTTCCATTTTCCATCAAAATTCTATTAGATTCGGATATGTTGAAAATACGTTCTTTTTGAAGTAAGCTAATTTAGCGGCGTTGTGCACTTTTTGGGATGGGTAAAAAATGTTAAACTCGCGTCAGGACACGTGACCTGATCGAAAATTGTCCGTGTTTCTTAAATTAAAAAAAATGTTTACGCCATCTGTGGATTCTGCGCGATACTACTGTAGTTTGATGTATTATATTTATATTTATTAATAAATGTATTATAGAGTATAGATTGATTTTTGTCAGCTCCTTAATAATAATTATTAATCTTTAAAAAATGTGTTTTCACTTCTGTCGGCAGTCCCATGACAGCCTACTATTTTTTTAAATCAATAGGTTGGTTTCAGTTTCGCTCAGTTAGTGCCTAAGTGTCCCAACCGCCTTTGGGTGGGTTTCTAATGAACTGATATACACTGCACTACAATAAGACTTTTGGCGTGGTGATAAATATCGTTTAACCTTTGTGTGTTGGAATGTTTTACGTTGTGTGTGAAAACTGTGATTTGCTATACGAAAATGATTAGACTGAAATAGGCCATAGGGACCGCCTATGAGTCTAAGTGCGGAAACAGAGCCCTATATCAATACCAATACCTATCGCTATACGAATTATTGTATCTGACCATTTGGTCAAACTGAAATAGGCCACAGCTTTGTCTTATTTAATCAGAAAAACCCACGAAATTTCGGGCCTCCATTTATTCTATAATCATGATACCCCTGTATTAGATGCACATCAAATTTTATTGTTGTACAATCGTTGAATTATAACAGTGTAGTGTTTTTAAACAATAAAAGATCTTTTTTCGACTTATTAATTAGAGAAAAGAAATTTAATAAGAATCAAGTTGAGGTCATAGTCACTACATATTATAAAACAAAGTCCTACGCCGCAGCTGTCTGTTCGCGATAAATTAATAAAGTACTGAACGGATTTTCATGCGATTTTTATTGGTAGATAGAGCGATTCATGAGAAATGTTTAAGTATATAATTTGTTAGGTTTTGTGTAAATTGTTTGAAATATGATGATGACTGTTGAAGATGTCTCTGCTACCCGCGCGAAGCCGGGGCGGGATGCTAGTATATACGATATATAATGTTGTATTAGCATAACCACTTTGAAGTAACTGCAGTATTTGTTTAAATAAACATTCATCAATCAATTACTGAATAGCATAAATTATAATAATATAAACTACCTATCACTTTCCGAACATAATCAATTCAATGCGAATATCAATGCGTCTTAAAACTCAACCAGTTGATGTTATCTTTTCAATTAACTTAAAGTTCAGTAGAGGCGTCATGAATATATTCCTTTATATAATAATGTTATGACCTCGGTGGCGCAGCGGTAGTGCATTCGATTGCAACGTGCGAGGTTCGATTCTCGCTAAGTGTAAATATTTGTGTTCATGGATGTCTATTTACATTTACGCACGTCATTGTTTTTTTAAAGTAATAAGTGAAAAAGCCTATTAATATAATTAAAAAAACCTATTTGTAAAAATATATAAAATAATAAAATAAATATTTACAACCTCAAATACACAAAGCAGGTGTCAGTTGACAACATTGTAAAAAAGTTATTAGTGCCATTTGTAGGTTCACAATACTAAGTTTAAAATAAATATCGTTATTTGTTATACACCTCAGTTGGTAAACAATCTCCTGTAATACACGCATCAACAGTAACACTACGACACTTGAGTGTCTGCTACCCGTACACACCATAGGAAAAAAAATACCTAACCAATTATAAAAATTTCGGGTTCTACGGTACTCGAACATGTAACATATTATTTACCACTAGCTGCGCCCCGCGGTTTCACCCGCGTAAGTCCCGATTCGATTTGAATATCGGGATATAAAGTAGTATATGTGTTAATCTAGGTCTCCAGCTATCTAGATACCAAGTTTCATCGCAATCGGTTCAGTAGTTTTTACGGGAAAGAGTAACAAACATTCATACATCCTCACAAACTTTCACGTTTATAATATTAGTAAGATTGATCGATGCTTTGATTAGTATGTGGCGGTACCGGCGTGTTCATAGCTTGAATATTACATCCAATTCATAGCGGTTTCAAATACTAGCTTTAAGAGTTTCGCGTATGACTATATGACCCACGTAAATTACACGTACATGCATTATTCATCTACACCTGCAACGGACCTTGTGACATGGTTTTATACGTCAAGTAATCATAAATAGACATGTTTCATTTTATTATTGTTTTACTTTATACCCCGGTGAACTTCATATCACCTACAATTTATTTGAGGACTTTCATATAAACTTCCGAGAGCCCATAGATCTTGTCAATTCGGCCCTGTCACAAAATCCGGTCTTAATTGGCATGTCCTACCTATTAACTACTTTCCTGACAAATTTCAGGTCTCTAGTAGAAAAACATCAGGACTATCATAAATTCAAATTCAAATTCAAATTCAAAATCATTTATTCAATTAAGACACTAAGTGACATTTATGAACGTTAAATTGAAGCTACTGTTAAAAATCATAGATCGACGCAAATAGACGCCACAGCATGTACTGGATTGTCGAGGTAAATTAGGTGAAAACACCAAAATCTACTGCCTGCTTGTGTCGATCTATAACTTCCAGTTTCCAAAATGCGTAGAGCCTTATGAGAAGAATACTGGCAAAGAAACTCATGGCCACTCTTTTTAAAAGTCAGATCTTCAGGTACAATGGTATTAGTGTTACATAAAAGATAAGCATGATGCAAGCTGTTGCCACCTGAATTACATTTTATTGAAATGCTCCAAAAGCTAACGCACAAACAAAAAATATCACTCAGTGATACCGTTGAAGGTTCGAACCTATTAAACATAGAAATCATTCAAGGTGCACATCAGTTACAAAGTCTACTGTTAAAACTAATTCGTGACTGGATTAAGAGGCTAGAGTTGCAGTTGAACGAACCAAAATAATAGTATAGGCTAAAGCATCGCTGACTAAGCCGACCAGTCACCCCAAGCAGCACCCGTTCACGAGTATGACGCATGGACCAGCCATCGTCTCCTTCGCCATATCAGAGGGAAAGAAACGACCCGCCCCATGACGACGCCGCAAGCAATGACATTTTAGTGAGCATGACGAGCCATAGTCGAGATACTGATAAAAATCACTACTAGTCAAAATTACCATAATAATCGTCACGCATTACTTTCAACTAACAATGGTTTGTTAATAATTTAGTCTAATTATAAGACAAAGAAGTTTGTGTGTATATACCTAAAGACACCTTAAGCCCAAGACTGTTTGTCGTTTAGATAATCGTTGATCGTATAGTAGGCTTTCCTAATAAGGTGATTTTTTACAGTACGCTTAAATTTATCTACAGGAAGGTCGATTACATCTATAGGAATTTTATTATAAAAACGTATACCAAGACCTTCGAACGAGTTGTGTACCTTATGTAAGCGATGATAGGTAGCAACGAGTTTAGACTTGTTTCTTGTATTAATATTGTGTATATCACTGTTTTTCTTATAGTCATTGATATTGTGCCTAACAAACATAATATTTGCAAATATATACTGTGATGCAACAGTTAAAATACCTATATCCTTAAACAACTCTCGAAGAGAGACTCTAGCACCTAAATTGTATATTGAGCGGATGGCTCTTTTTTGAAGAATAAAAATCGTTTCAACATCAGCCGCCTTGCCCCAAAGTAGTATACCATAGGACATGACGCTGTGAAAGTAGCTAAAATAAACAAGCCTAGCTGTGTCCGTATCAGTGAGCTGACGTACCTTCCATACTGCGTAAGCTGCCGAACTAAGCCTACCTGCAAGGCTGTCTATCTGGGGTCCCCATTGCAGTTTACTGTCTAATGTAAGTCCCAAGAATACTGTTGAGTCTACAATACTTATTATTTCATTATTTAGAGTTAGATTAGTGCCTAGCTGTTTTACATTTGGCATGGTAAATCTCACACACTTTGTTTTATTTGAGTTCAGTAGGAGATTGTTAGTTGAAAACCAATACAATACATCATTTAGCGCCCTATTCACATCGTCAAAAACTGTTTTTTTACGATCGACTTTGAAAATAAGTGACGTATCATCAGCAAATAGAACTATATCACAGCGATCTTTTAAATAATAAGGTAAATCGTTTATATATATGAGAAAAAGTAGAGGACCCAGTATAGAGCCCTGGGGAACGCCCATAGTAACAGGTAATCCAGAAGACCTCGCACCATTGACATCTACATGTTGAATTCTATCTTTCAAGTAGGAAACAATTAGTTCCAAAGCAATACCATTAACACCATAATGCCTAAGTTTAAGAATAAGCGTGTTGTGTTCTACACAGTCAAAAGCTTTAGAGAGATCGCAAAATACACCTATCGCATCTTGCGAATTCTCCCATGCATTAAATATATGTCTCAAAAGAGTTGCACCAGCATCAATTGTTGAACGACCCTTTGTAAAGCCAAATTGTTCTTTGTGCAATAAATTATTTCGATTAAAATGGCTTTCTAGTTGTTGCAGGATAACTTTTTCAAAAATTTTACTTATAGCCGGCAAGATTGAGATTGGCCTAAAGTTACTTGGTTCAGTTGTACAACCCTTCTTGAATAAAGGTATTACTTTGCTATACTTCATCAGGTTAGGAAAAACACCAGAATCAACACATCGATTGAATGTTATAGCTAGAAATGGCGCTATATCAATTATAATAGTTTCTATTAATTTAACAGAAATCCCCCATAAGTCCCCTGAATTCTTAGAGTTAAGAGACTTAAACGTTTTTATAATGTCTGTGGGGTTTATGAATTCAAATTTAAATAAGTTCTTACATTTGTTTACATTGGCCCTTAACAACAATTCAGACCTGGACGCACAAGAATTCAAGGTACTAGTTGTACTAACTGGTATATTTGTGAAAAAGGTATTAAAAGATTCAGCTATGTCTAAGTTGTTTGTTATAAACCTATTATTAATATTTAATTTTAAATTGTTATCTCGAGGTTTACTACGTCCAGTTTCATTATTAATAATGTTCCATGTAGCTGTTATTTTATTATTTGAAGACTTAATCTTATTACTTATGTATAAAGACTTTGCCATAGAACATGTTTTCTTAAAAATCTTTGAGTAATTTTTGACATATTCATGAAATTTTGGGTCAAAATTACTTTGTTTCATGGCATATAAATCATACAGCTTTTCTCTACTTTTGTATATTCCTGTTGTTGCCCAATCACAGAATGTCGTCTTTGGCCTTTGCATTATTATTTTTGACTTAAATATACTGTTAAATTCGATTTCTATCATATTGAATAAGTCGCCGTAAAGCTTATCTGGATCACTTTGAGTCCAATCTAAATTGGAAACTTTATCACTAATGTTATTACTAAAATTGAATAATCGGTTACTAGTCATGGGCCTGCATATAGTTTTGTTTATTCTATTTTCTTTTATACAAGGAAATGTAACAAATTGCCCACAGTGATCAGATGTTAAATCACTTAAAATTGACCTATTTAAATATTCCCCATTGCAAAAGATGTTATCTAAGCAAGTTGCCGAGTGAGAAGTAATTCTTGTTGGCTCAGAAAATAAATAATTTAAGTCAAATGATTCAAATAGGCTCACTAATCTTATACTGATAGGACACTTTTCTAATATATTAATATTGAAATCTCCACAAACTACCAAAACCTTACTACTGACACATAAACGCTTCAAAACTTCTTCCATAACTAACTCAAATATGCTAAAGTCACTCTGTGGTGGCCGATACACACTAACTATAATATGGTGTTCCAGTTCCACACAGGAAAGCTCAACAGTGCGCTCAACAGACAAATTTACAACATCTTTCCGGTTTTTGCACTTAATGCTATTACGAACAAAAATTAAAGACCCTCCATGAATTGACTTCTTTCTTACATACACACTTCTAGCAGAATAAAATTCATTATTTAGTATTAACTGGTGTGCTTGTAGCCAATGCTCTGTGATACAGAGCACATCAACATTATATTTTTCAAAAAATAATTCTACTTCCAAGTCTTTCCTAGATAATCCTTGAATATTTTGATGAACTATGTTTATGGTCATTGACTTTTTTACTTTATTGCTACAATTTTTATTTATTTTTATATTTTTACTAACAGTACCATTATTGAGTAAATGATTTGATATGCAAGAGATAGGCTCTATTGTCTTAGCAATTAATTTAAAGAATTTATGTCACAATGTGCGGCCAAGCTATTGCCTGAATGAATATTAGTAAAGATATTATTAATTAGCTCAGAAGGAGCACTATGTGAAGCCAAATGTTTGGCTACAGTGTTCTTACATTCTAAGGGGTGCTCTATAGGAGCTGTCAGGTTAGCCAAGTTCTTGGCTATTATTCTAAAATAATATGATAACGAAACAGTTATCTGTCTTTTAAAATAATACGGCAGATAATAACTATCTGTGGTCGAAAAAACAGTATCATTGACAATCCTATTGATGTCGATTAAATGAAATTTATTATAAAAACTACCATTAATTTTGCTTGTCAAATTAAACATAGTCATGTTTAAATTAATCCTAATATTTTTTTCATGTTGAGACAACCCTTTGCTAATTGGCAGTGTAAATAGTACTATTTTATTTACATTGAGTTCCGATAATTGTTCAAAGTATTTTATGAATGTTTTTTTATTTACAGTACCCCTATTGCCACTGAAAATTATGAGACTAGTATTTGTATCAAAAGTTGCACTAATAGCCTTTTCTAGAATCATATTATATGGTAGGTTTGGCATACAAAAGTTGCTGAATGAATATTCCTGATTTGAGTTTGACATTGACATACCTAAACCTTTACCAATTTCATCGCTAAACATTATTATTTTGCTATTGGTACTGTACAATTGATGTTGAATAGTTGTATTGCTATTCTGGAAATTAACTACATTACTGACACATGTTACTGGCAAACTGTCTAAAGAACTAGTGGTTTCATTGTGGTTATCAGAAAACAACAATGAATCATTCCTACAATTGCATGAATTAACTAGTTTACCTATTGCCAAAACTTGTTCCCTACTTTGTTTTTGTGAAATCTCATATTTACTACTAATAGTTCTCAGATGCTCCTCAAGTTTCTTAATTTCTGTTTGAAGAGCTCCTGTGTCCTCAAAATATTGTGAAGACATGTTATCTACCTCTATGGAGTACATATTAACCTGATCAATTAATTGCATCCTCTGCCTATTTAATGCTACACTATCTATAAAGAACTTATGTTTAAAAATAAGCTTCTTTGTTTTTGTAATAAATTTTTTAACACGAATGTACTTTTTTAATTTGTTCTTACTACATTTGATGACTTTTTGAGATTTATTAACTCTGAAGGAGTCATTGTCATTTGTAAGATCTATAATGAGAGCCGAATTATGGTTGTTAGCTACCAACGGTGAATTGGGAGCAACCAGCTCCTCGTACAGACTCTGATTTGATGCAGCTACTATCCTGTCCTTGAAGTCTTCAAATGATGATATGGTGTTGTGTGCTTCATGTAGCTGGCGTTCTAAAACCCTGATGCGTTTCAGAGCTTGCTCGTACTCATCTCTGCATGTGTCGAATGAGTCAACGAGGAGCTGTAGTCTGTCCCGAGCATTGGTAACCTCAACATTTTGTGAGTGCAATGAAGACAGCTTAAGTCTAAGATTATCATTTTCATGTAAAGTATCCAAGAGTGTTTGTTCACTGTCATTTCTCTCTTTCATCAGCTGATCACACCTCCCCTTGGTAGCTTTTAGTTCTCTTAATGTCATTTGGAGTTTGGCCTCCTCCTGACGTGCCAATGCTTTGCGAGTTTGAATCATTTTATAGTAGGGCTATTAAGAACTAGGAAATATTTTATAACTTTAAAACTTGGAGAATTGCAATCAACTAATGGGAGGTAGTTTTAAACAGTATAAGGTTTAATAACTGTTAATATTTCTGTAAAACTATACTTGCACTGTGAATAAAGTATGTTTATAAGAATGATAAGATGATAAATACCTTGAAAGAGATGACAATAAATTCACAGTGATCACTTAAAACATATTTTTCACAATTTCGGTTAAAACGTAACTGTCACTTTAGTAGTATCCGTAAACTTACAATTACACTTATTATACTCTTAATTACTATGAGATTTATAATTATTCTTATAATTACTAGAATGTTTAGCGTGAAATTGGTTGTACAATGTTATATTTATGCAAATAAATATTTTTTTTCTAATAAGGCTATATATAGGCATAAAATAAGGCGAGAGGTCTTAAACTTTATTATTCCGGCCTTGTCATAAAGCCCATTCTTAGCTGACACGTCTTACCTATAAACTACCTTCCTACCAAATTTCAGGTCTCTAGTACAAAAACCCAATACTTTTATATAAACTTGCGAGAGCCCCCAGAACTCTTTAATCCGGCTCTGTCGCAATATTCGTTCTTACGTATTGTACGTCGTATTGGACGTCTCTTATGTATAACCTACATCATGGCCAAATTTGAGGTGTCTAGTTTAAAAAAACAAAGACATTCACATAAACTTGCGACAACCCTTAGACTCCCTTAATCCGATCCTGTCGCAAAATCCTTTCTTAGCGGTCGTCCCTGCCAAATTTGATACGACTATTATCATTGTCTGTCGCTCGCTCATTGTGGTTTGTACGTGATGTAGCTCGTTGCACATTTGACCGGCTTCGATGACCTATGTCAGCTCGTCTTGTATTGTGAATAAAGCTCCTTTGTAAAAGATTTCAACGCGCGTTATATCTTGATACCTAATGTTGATAGGAAAAATAAAAATATTGGCAGCTAACGATTGAGCTAAAACACTTTATCTTTTATTAATGTTCTTATTTAAAATGTTTGTTGGGTGTTAGGTACGTCTTTTGGTCGAACGTGATTTAGTTTTACCTTCAAATACTTATTACTTTTGATAATCCTATCAAAAGTAAAAAACCAAAAAAAAACAAACCAAAGTAAAAACGGAATAAGAGGTTCCCTATATAAAACATTCATTCTTAAATTTTGCCCTACAAAAATAATTTACTTTTAAGTTTATTAATTATACTTCCCATAGAATACTTAGCTATAATTCCACGACCGATTTGTTGTTAGTTAACTCAAAGCATCAAGATTATAATCAATCCATCTCAACATATGGCAAGATACATGTAAGCGTTTTTTTTTTAATTACCCGTACATAAAGTGACAGTTGTCATTTTTAAGGCATATCATGTTCTAGCAACTTGTCGGTGTATGTTACTTGGGTGATCACTTGCGTAACCCGGTCGACTCATGAATCAACTAATACAAGATTACAACTCTCGATAAAGACCTTCTGAATTTGTCATCCATCGTTTTGCAACCGATGACTATTGATAGGATGCATTGACATCTACAATTTATGACGTATCTGATTAACAGATAGCACAATGAAATATTACCTTTCATTTCAATTGAAATTAATCATAAAAAGCAAGATAATGAATTGGTTTAGACGATCAATCTATATCTATCTGTCTGGTTATATGTCTAGCAAATTGAAATCAACCTAGTAAATGTATTAATTGTTTGCCATTGCTACATTAGAAAGCTTAATATCTGTTTAAGGTCTTTTTGTATCTGTGGTGTTATTTATTAGATCAATATCAATACTTTCGACTTTTACCAGGCGTCGGTTTCCTTTCTCAAAATAATATAATACTACAGGTAATATACTCTCTTAAACAAATTGCGATGGTAACTCAACCATCTGATAGATTTAAGCGGGTCATTAGTCCCTTACCCTAGTCAAAGTGTCAGACAGTGAAAACAATGTAAGTTGCACAGGAACAAGACGAATCCCACTAATATTATAAATGTGAAAGTTTGGACGGATGGATGGATGGATGGATGGATGGAAGTTTGTTACTCTTTCACGCAAAACCACTGAACCAATTGCAATGAAACTGGTATGTAGATAGCTGGAGACCTGGATTAACGCATAGGCTACTTTTTATCCCGATATTCGCACGGGATCGGGACTTACGCGGGTGAAACCGCAGGGCGCTGCTAGTAGATAATATAGCATAAAATTCTTGCGATATGCAGGAAAAGGCCCTGGCAACAATAGGTTTTATCAACATTGCTAGTAAGTTCTTCCAGAACTAACAACAGTGATAAAATAAATCACAACAGTACAGTACACCTATGAGACGGTTCGATTGCGATATACCGACTTTGATGTAACCTTGACTAGCCGTTCTGGTTTTATTTATTTACAAATATGCTTAAATAAGTATAAACACATAAAGATGCACTCTTAAATACGTATATCTGACTACGTTCAATAAATAGTTAGAAAACTACACTCTCAATTAGTGTAGTTTTCTCAACTACATGTAAATAAATATAATTTTCGTAATACACAGTTTCCTTATCTCATCCTTTCCTTTCTCTTATAATGGATATGTTAAAATATATACTAATAAAATACCTTCTTACTTTTATCCATTGAACATAATCGATGTTCATATTACGACATACGGTTGACAACCTGTATTATTCTAAAAGCATTATATCACAACACACGATTAACAATACATAAGAGCCATTATGATTATTATCATAATGTTCTTCGCAATAATATAATCTTAAGACACAATTATCACATCGTGAGCGATTTGTATTAACAACGCCTATCGATAATCCAGCGATTATCGCTATGATGAGCAAACGTAGAGTAATTTGTGTGTGAGGCTAAATCTCCTCGTTCCTAATTCGCGTCTCATGCAAATAAACTGGCGAGAGTTGCGCCACCGCAGCATCACGCGCGAATCGATATAATTGTAAGACAATAATATGGTACTTGGACCTTTAGAATAAATATGTTTAGAGTTTGCATTTTTATTCTTTTAATTTAACAATTATTATGTTATACGTATTTACTTAATAAGTAAATGTATGCAAAAAAAGAAAGCTATTCAAAGGCAATTAGATCTTTTGATTACTTTATTTTCTTGTAACAACGCTACCAATTCTATGCTTTTTTTTTATTTTTAGAGACGCAAAAAGGAGGGGTGTTATAAGTTTCTGTCTAACCAAAATAGGTGTGTAGGAAAGTTGACTTAATAGAGAGTGTTCTTAGCTTAGCTTCAAGAATATCTGTTAAGCCATTCGAAGATCATCAACTCTTTTCTAATTATTGAAGGGATTTCTGAGATATAAGTATTTTAAATTTTTAATTTGTACTTGTTACATTTTAATCGAATTTGGATCGTCTCAGCCGAGTTGACAAAAATCTAAAATCACTTTCAATACTTTCTGTATCTTGCTTGCAAATGTGTGTTTTTAACTAGCTAGTAAAACTCAAAATTATGGTTCTTCTAAATTTAAATCCATCGCATTACACAATAATTATAACGGAATAATAATTGACAATTCAAGTGTACATGGTACATATATTTTATTTGCTTTTTAATTTTTTTTTTTTTTTAATAACTTCACACATCTCACACACGGCCGTCTGATCCCAAATTATGTATATAATTCTAATTAATGTAAAGCTTCAATAAATCGTAACAACGTGAAACTTGTAATTACAATATTGAATTGATGTTTTATTGACTCAAGGAGAAAGCAAAATGAAGTTGTATTAGCTGTAAAACCACTATTCAATCTAAACGGATGGTTTAAGCTCATATAGATTTACTTCACACTGGATTTATTACCAATCCCTAATGTAAAAAATATGCGGAGCTTTGTACTATAAACTCGCTACGCAAGACCACTTAGAGTCACACCTAAAACATCATTCCATTTTAAAGTAAACAATGGAATTATTGACTAATCAAAGCTTTAAAAATTTTATTTATTTCCTAATTATATTATTGTAATCTATGGTTAAAATTTGAATTGTTCATTTAGTTCTTACATAAAGATTTTTTTAAATATACTATCACATTAACAAATGTATGAATTAGCTATAAATATTTATAATTATGCGGGTATATTAATTTATAGTACAAAAACATTGAACGCAAAAGCGGTACTTTAGACAGACACAAGTCGTGACTGACCATATAATTTATTTTAAAAATCTGTAAGTGATTACCTAGCAGAATTAAAATACTGTTTGCTAGCGCATTGAATTGAGTGTCAAGTAAATCTTGATTGTAGAAAAATTACTCCTTTGGATGAAAGAATCAATGAACTAAACAATATACTTTTTTTGCTTAAGTATCAGTTGATTTTAATAGTCTTATCAACAAACAAAGTGACAGAGCATAATTTTAGAAATTACATTTCTCAGTCAAATCTTAGCTATCACTAGTCGCTGATCTTAGCTATTTTCACTGTCCACTATGTAACAGTTATTCTAGTTTTTGTATATAAAGCATTGATTAAGAAATTAATTACCTTACGAACACCTTACCTTACACATAATTAGATCCCCAAATGTTCAAATATTATACTTTTATAAAATATTATTAATTTTACTACTTCTACTTATTTTTAGTTCAAAAGTCCCATATTATTGTCATATATGCGTATATGTGTAGTGTATTAAGACTTAATTCCTATCATTTTCCTTTGTGTGCTCCAATTATAATGAACTAGTTTCTTTCAATCACCGATGTTTCAAATCATTTCTTTGATCTTAAATTATTGATGGATTCTTTCATTTCACCTGTATTTACCAACATTTGTGAATGTATTTAAAAAAAAATAATGATTTGATTAGAACCGAAGAGTCTACTAACAGTTGTGAAAGTCTTAAAGAAATAACGAAATATTTTAATTAATATTTGTGACTTGTGAACTCCTAACTAGAAAAAAAAATGGATAGTGCTGAGCAGACTAGTACCAGTAGATTAGAAAATGCAAAAACCTATTAAAGAATTTGATACAATTAACACAAAAATAATGAATTTCTACATGTGTGCCTTAATGAGTTGGTAAGTAGACGTACTTATAAACACAGGTGTCTAATTTGATATGTTGTTTCAATCTGAAGTCAAGGTATATTTGTTTTTATGCAGCAGTCTTGTACTGTGAATATCAACCAGGCTAAAAATAATGATTTAAACTGGGTTACCAGCATTTTATCAATACCAATAGAGCACTTGAATAATAGACGAGATAAAATCAAGAAATATTATCTACAAGTAAAACAAAGGCCAGGTAAATGGATTAGTGAATGTTAAATACAGAAGTAACAGAGAGGATATTGCTCAACAAGACATTCTCTGACGGGGATTTACAAGAGTGAGCGGCGACGTTCACTTCGGGAATCCAATACAAGTCCGGTTAAGGAACTTATCTCAAGCCGAATTATAACTAATTTTATAAATCGTAACCATCACTAGGATTTTAATTTCACACAATTATTACGTTATTTCAACAGGCAAATTTTAACAACTTGTGGTCTTATTACTTCAGTCTCATTATTACAAGAAAGGGATAGGTAATGTTTGAAATTGACAAATTATATTTGTTTTGTACTTTTTAATTAAGAAAGAGAACAGTACGTGGATGGCACCAACATTTTTTTTTGGTCATACCTACGAGTTTTAATAATCAAACCAGTCGATGATAACGCTATTGGTATTATAGTCCTTCCCATTGCTTCTTTCAATAGTCTCGCGTACATAGTTTATCTGATATTATTGCTTAGATGTTGTGGCTATTTATTGATGGCCTACCTAAATCAATTAATATTAACGGTGTTAAAGCTTTTGTAGTGCATAGTTACGTGTATGTAGATACATCCGTTTAGTCTTTCTGTTATTAGTCTAGTTTTTTTTGTAACTCCAATTTTCTAGCTTAGTGTAAATCTTGCAGAAATGAGTTATGGTTTAGATTTTTTTAAACTTAAAACCAATCGGGTGCCTTTTTTAAGTACACGACTATTTGATTCCTGATTGGTCAGTATTTATAGAACCAACTGGTCATTTTATAAGTACATAAAAATATACTTTAAAGGTCTATTATCTATGTAGAGAAGTTTAAACAGTAAATTACATTTCTCTTTATTGGTAGACTTAAACTTTGGTTACTACAATCCCACTAATATTATAAATGTGAAAGTTTGGATGGATGGATAGATGTTTGTTTGTTACTCTTTCACGCAAAAACCACTGAACCGATTGCGATGAAACTTAGTATGTAGATAGTTGGAGACCTGGATTAACGCATAGGCTACTTTTTATCCCAATATTCCCACGGGGTCGGGACTTACGCGGGTGAAATCGCGGGGCGCTGCTAGTTTTACATATCATTCTTAGAAATAAATAATTAACACTAAAAAAAATACTAAATAAATCATCAGAAATTATTATAATAGTTCCTAAATACTATTATTGCATTATTAGCAATTCTTTTATATCCATGAACCCTCACTTTAAAAGTAACTTAAACAACAACAACAACAACTGGGTGTTTAACATGATTGAAATAAAATGTTTACTTTCACCGAATAGGTAACTGTATAGTATACACCTAATAAATGATTGTTTACAGATAGCCGGCTTACCCGCAAAACGCCAGCAGCTTATGCAGACGGAGTGTACATGATGGCTGGCGCCGACAGACCGGGAGCCCGAACTCTATCCAAATTATTCATGAGAGGACAAGACGGCCTGCCGTCACTCGCTAATAGGACTGCTTTACTCGCATTTTTCGGTAAAAAATTGAATAAACATAGTGTGTATCTTTGAACTATTGTAGTATTAAATGTTCACAGAATCCAACCACTAGATATGTTCAGAATTTTAGAAGTTTGGAAGTTTTATATACATACATAAACTCACGCCTTTCTCTCTTCAGGCTAGGCAGAGACAACACTTGCTTTTATCTATACTTCCTCTACTGTCGTTAAACCTTTCATACAAGCCCGGTGTCGGGGATTTCTGACCTGCCTTTCAGAACACCGTCAATTTGATCAGAGTATGTGTTCGACGTGGTCGGCACCTACCAGCCACCCTGATAACATTCGCCATATATACTCGTTTTGTTATTCGGTCCGTCAGTCCAAAAGTCAGAATCATAAAAAAGGTAAAATAGTGACTACGACCTACGTTATAATTTTTTCATGCTCTATTGAGAATATTGCAAAGGATTCTGTCATACAGGATTAGGAATCCTAAAATACGAAAAATGTTGCATGCTAAATTTGACATTTCTATTGTTCGTAGGACAAATCGTCACAAACGAGATTGTCATGGCTTCAGAATCTGGTTGTCCAATTGAACACCATCGAATTCCAGTGGACAAATGTGACCATATGTATGATCCAGAATGTAACGGTGCTAAATACATGCCGTTTCTAAGAGCTGCTTACGATCGAAATACTGGCCAAAGTCCTAATAGTCCAAGAGAACAGGTAAGCCTTCTAAGGAACATGATCTAGTTATGTGTCATGTTATCTATTAAAGGAATATAAATAATAGGTACAGGTGTTTCTACAGTGCCAAGTATGATTCGTTTTCGCCAACAACGGTTTAGTTAAGGAATCAACAGAAATGGTTTGAGTGACACTTAACCCTAGATACACGTTAGCGTAAGTACCGAACATTTACTATCAGTCCTTGGGTCTCTCTTTCAGCATCAATCTTCTATATATGTATGATCTTTGTCTAAGTATGGTTAAGTGAGAGAATCACTACATATTATAAAACATAGTCCCTCGCCGCGTCTGTCTGTCTTTTCGCGATAAACTCACAAACTACTGAACGGATTTTCAAGTGGTTTTCACCAATAGATATAGCGATTCATGAGGAAGGTTTAGGTATAATTTGTTAAGGTTTTGTGTAAATTGGTTGAAATATGATGATGATTGTTGAAAATGTCTTTGATACCCGTGCGAAGCTGGAGCGGGTTGCTAGTTATTGTATAATTACTTTTTCATTTCTGCGCAGGTTATGTAGGATATGTCTAACAATTCAAATACATAGACATTATATGTATATTTAAAAAAATATATATAATATAAAGTCACTGATGCTATTCTATCGTAACTATTTTAGTAGCTGTGCGCGTATACAGCTACTAAAATAGTTTGATATATAATGATCCTGCTTATTAGCGCGATTAAAGATCAAGCAAGTTCTACGTTGCTTGCAATTGATTTAACGATATTGTGGTAAAATAAGCTGAGGACACATTTGTAATTTAAAAATACAGCTTCTTACGAAGTGCATATCATTTTTTACATGGTCCATACACTAATTAATTTTTTTATTAGTTTTCTCTGCCTGTCTGTTTGTTCCGGCTAATCTCCGAAATGGATTATCTGATTTTGATGGTTTTTTTTACATGCAAATAGCTAATACTGAAAGGAGTAACTTAGGCTACTTTTATTTTAGAAAATGAATTAGGATTAGATGCGAAAGAAATTATTCAAATAAATAAAAATAAAAGCTGCTAATTAGATTTTCCAAACATATGCTTAAAGCATATTTTAGTAAAATCTATTTAGCAGCTTTTGATTAAATTAATTAAAGTATTTATACCAAAAAAACTGCCCAAGTGTGAGTTGAATTTACATGGAGAGGATTCCCATGTATCACAAGAACAAACTTAACATTGAAGAGCATGTTCTCCTGTGCATTCCAACTACAAATGTAAGTTTGTACCCACAATTGTGAGAGATTTATCCTGATATTTTAAAACCATAGACTTCTCATAGATTTTTCTGTAATCTTTTACTTTTTACTTTTTAAGATTACAGAAAAACATGTTCGTTACATGTATGTACATACGTAAAGAACATTTTTTTCTTTAAGGCTAAATAGTTTCGGAGATAAGGACATTGATATTGGTCAATTTTCATCTATTTTCTCAAATAATTTTAAAACTATTAGTCTTAAAATTATTAAAAAAAAAAATTGAGATCGTCACAGCAAGCCCTTTTATTCCATCCGCCACTACGGTATGCATTTTTTTTAAATTTTCAAGCTTGGCCCAAAAATAATAACTCCATGTTCAAAATTCATTTATTTACGTTTCAAATCTGTATCTGGATTACAGGAATTTCACCTTATAATTCCCATAGATTATTAGTTGTGACAGATAGAAACATTTTCTTTCATTTTTATTTGTCTGTCTGTTTGAGCAAATAAAGCTGGCATAGCTTTAACTAAGAATTGCTTTACCTACGGGCTATTCTACGGCTATTTTATAAACGTGGCGAGTGAGAGATGCCACAAACGTTGTTGTTTTAGCTCGAAATCGTACACTAAACATGGTGTACCTATCAGGTAATTTTTCAATGATAATAAACTTTATTCAGATTCCTTCATGAGAAATACAGAATTATTATACTCGCTGTCTTCAAGTGACAACCATTTTTGTCATTTCGACACACACACGATCGACATTGCACTTTTTACAAATAAATTTATCTAAATTAAAAATATTTGTTACATTATCTCTCTTATAATGTACATTACGAAAAAGACGCAGGCAAAGCGAAGCGCACAGCTTGTCTAACAATATAATTAGGTCCTAAGTGCTTTTTATTCTTGATTCTGTTGGGTAACTTACAAAGTTATTTTTCTTTTGCCCAACTGTTATCGTAATTTTTCGGCGAAAGCAAAAGTACGCTACTATACTGCTGATGGTCCAATGATTTTTATTACAGCCGCTTAAGCTTTTTAGTATTTTACTGCCCACACGCTTATTGATGACAGTAGCTTATTTTAACTAGTCTACTGCCGATGAAGATGTCAATTGTCAATATCAGACATTTGTATTAATAATAACGACCGTAGGCAACTTCGCATTAAGTAAACTACTTCGTAAGCTAAACTACATGTGAAGATATGAAAGATAATAGATAGTTAGCTGAAACACCAGTCTATGAATTTTGAACGGTAGGTACGGAATTTAAATTTTTAAATTTATGTGTACATATTTTGCAACATTGCATTGAATTTAACTGGATAGTTCTTATTTAATTTCCTATTAATTCTAAAATTGTCAAAATATAACAATTTCTTTCAAACTATCCGCTTTAAGGTTTTCAAAATCAGGGCTGAAAGCCGTAACACTGACTGGGATACTTTAAAAAGTTATCACAGTTATAAATATATGGATAACTACAGCACATTACTGTTCAGTAATTGCTAACACTAAGCTAAGCTTTTTAACTAGTTCACCAGATTTTATTTGATTAGATTACTTTGTTGTGTTCAAATTTTGAATAATTTGTTTGTGATTGTATCTTTAATAGTGACTCTAAACCATCCAGGGACCCAGTCATATGCTGTGTGCATATGACTGGGTCCCTGGATGGTTTAGGATACACAAACATGTGTCAGCGCTGAACTCTCAAGCTGTTCCTTATTTCACAAAATGAAATTCAATGACGTTTTAAACGTCAGAATTTATAATAAGGATTTTTTCTTTTTAAAATACCATTAAAATTTTCATCATTTTCGTTGCGGTTCCAAAAAAATTCTTTCATACAAACCTTGTCCTAAAATTACGAACACAGCAAAAAAATAATTAGCCAAATAGGCGCATCCGTTCTGAAGTCATGCGCTTACATACATTCGCCAATTGATTTTTATTTATATAGATAAATAGATATAACCTCAATCAGCCCATTTGTTTTCAAGTGATGCACTTACCAGCATTTTATTTTTATCTATTTATATAAGATTGCTATCGCTTTACAGGCGCCATACAGACAGAACCTATCAATCTTAAATAACTAAGATTACACATCAGACAACGTTTGCGCAATAAGTTCAAGTTGGAAATCATATATTTTTAACGCGTAATGTAAACTGTGCCTAACCTCCAATGGTCCGTGCTCATCGAAGGCCGAATTCCAGGCAATAAAATTTAATGGTAGAATAACCCAGATACACCCATCACATGAATGCAACTGCAACCTACAAATATGTCCCTATGAGCGAACCTTACCTTAAAGCCGTAAACCAGTTTAGGAATGTTAATAGGCGTTTAATTGCTGCAGCTTTGGTTAGATAAGATATGATAAAGCACACTAAACACCTCATTTGATAGATCAAGCTAGGGATACTATTACTACATTGTAAATATCTTACATTCAGCATGAATTAAATATTTATAATATAGGTACCTACATGAATATGTGTGTACCTTATGTTTCTTTTTATGGTATAGGAGGCAAACGAGCAGACGGATCACCTGATGGTAAATGACTACCTCCGCCCATGGGTACCTGTAACTCAAGAGTCACAAGTGCGTTGCCGCCCTAGTACCTAGGAAGAGGGGAGAGGGGAAGGACGGGAATAGGGGAGAAGGAAGTAACCTCACTCACGCGGTGAAAAGCAATACAAGCATTGCTTCACTGCCGATTTTCTGTGAAGCCGTGGTATCGAGCGGAGTTGAGCCGGCCCATACGTGCCGAAGCATGGCTCTCCCACGTCAAAATGTTAAAAAAAACGTCAAAATTATGTCTAGTAATTGTATGTATTACGGCCCACGCATAAGCGATAGTCGTAAAAAATAGGCCTACATAAGACATTAGTAGGTAATTACCGATGCCTTTAAACGCCTACTTTCTAATGTACACTCGAGAGCAATAAATTCGGGTCACATAAAGATACGAATCCAGGATACCTGAAATTTTCAGAGACGGGGAATGCTAGCTAAGTGGAATAAATTGTATCTAATAGACGGTTGAATGCTCCTTATATATAAGTAATAAAATTTATTTAGCACTTTGTATTATATTCATAAAATTTTTTTAAAGAAAAGTATAACCAAACTCATCTTAAAACAAAAATACCATATTTTTCTGCAACTGTTTAACACTCTCAAATTTGTGTAACCTCCACGTGCTGCCAATACTGCGGTTATAAGGTTTCGCACGCTGTGCACCAAATTTCTTATATATGATGCTGTTGTGATGTTGGGGATTTTTTTTTTTTATTTAATTGCAAAAGTGTTTAACTGTCTATTACATACAATTTGTTTCGCTGGGCTGACACTGTTGGTTGCCGGGATTTTCGGGTGTCTTTATGTGACCCGGATTTATTTCTCTCGAGTGTAGTTGGTAAAACACAATACGAGTACCATGAATTGTTAGGCTCCAGTTTTTTTTAAATACGGTGTAGGTACTTCCATAACTTGAATTATTAACATATTTAATATAATGTTATATATTATAGCAGCGCCCCGCGGTTTCACCCGCGTACGTCCAAATCCCGTGGGAATATCGGGATAAAAAGTAGCCTATGTGTTAATCCAGGTCTCCAGCTATGTACATACCAATACCATCGCAATCGGTAGTTTTGGCGTGAAAGAGTAACAAACACGCATACATACATACATCCTCACATACTTTCACATTTATAATATTAGTAGGATAGTCGCATGTATATCTATACTCACAGAATCTTTATGTACTTATAAATGTCGATAAAACCTAAAAAACACCTTACTAATGGTGATATCTACGTACTTACATGCAAAATGTAGTACAGAAATCATTATTATAATCACAAACACGACTCAATCATACGTAAAAATGCAAACATGCTCAACTCGGCCTCGGTTGGCAATAACACATGTCATTCTGTTGCAGATAAACCAAATAACGTCGTGGATTGATGGCAGCTTCGTGTACAGCACTAGCGAGGCGTGGGTGAATGCAATGAGGTCATTTCAGGTGCCACCCAGCAGCCACGCCTGCCTCTTTACGTACTTTCCTATACATATATAACCTGATACGTTACATACACAATACATTATTAACCCAAATAAATTTGACTAACTGCTTTATTTCTGTAAGAGACAACTATAATCGATGCAAGTCGAACATTTTTTTCTTAATATTTTATTAAAACTAATTAAAACTTAATCAAATTATACCAGTTAGCATTTTAGCGCATTTTGGTTCGTAGTGCCAGGAACATATATTACTAGACTGGTGTTTGTCTTACGCTAAGAAAATACTTTAATTTTTTTACATAAGTTTTAATAACATAGCAATGTTTTAGCAATAGCAACTACCAGCAATATTGTTTGATATCATTCATATAATTTATTAGTAAACTGTCAGAAATTATGTCCAGAAAAATTGTCTTGAAATTCTGTTATATCTTAAAGATGTTCCATACCATGAGTGTAAAAGGGAATCAGTCTGGTCCGTTTATGATCATAGTAAGTTGTAAATTTTGTAGAAGTTTTTATAGTGGACATAGCACCTACCAACTAGATGTCTGTTAAATTATCGTAAAAAAGCCGTGACAGCTGCAGTAGGTGTAATACAAATTACGAAATACACACGTGACATGTATGATGAACATGCATTTTGTCCGTAATGTCGTATATTTTTTAATAGATGCGTATGTAAAAAAATCACATAACCTCTATCACATACACTGCATTAAGGCATTGTCACTTTTTGGGTAGTTGAATTCAATTTTGGTCTTCGTTTGCATTTGTTTGTTGAATGATTATGGAAATAATTTTTTTATTGTAAGAATTTCAAGATTCATGATAAAATATTTTTAACGAACTTGCACGTTTACGATCTTACCCTCTGACGAACCTTCGTATTTCTTTTCTTACTGTTTTTTTTTCATATGAAAATTACTGTCTGTGTGTACAGATATTTCTTTCATCATCAAAGCCGTGGGACGTCCACTGCTGAACCTCAGACTTTTTTTTTACTTGAACATAATATGTACTGATTCCGATTAGGTGTTAAATCCTCCAGAAACACCCTCATGCTGTTAGTTTAAAAAATATACACATAGATTACTTATTTTTACTTATTTACTTACTTAAGAACACTTTTCACTTTGTGTGTCCTCACAAAAATGTCAATTTCTTTATTTAAAAAAAATATATGTAGGGACTTTGACGGTTTTGTAGTTGTCTGTGACAAGAAACACGTTATAACAAAATATTTTGTATACAGAACGGAAGCTTAGCGCATGAAGGCGGCATGCCATTGCGTAACACAAAACGCGTCCCACTCTTCAACAATCCCGTGCCTCATTATATGAGGATGCTCAGTCAAGAGAGATTATTCTGTAAGTATTAACAAAAAAAAAAAAAAAAATTATTATATTATTGCAAATCGTACACATACATGTTAATCGAAATTAATTGTCTTAACATTTTACGAGACAATATATTGTTGTAATTAGGCATAGGCCATAAGATCCATAAATGGTGATAATAAAACACAACGATCTCATTAAACTTGTTCTTCAATTAGCAAATACTAGCGCTATTATAATTTATTTCATGCACATACTCGTATAATTGAATTTGTGTAGACCCACTTGTGTTGACTATAGTGAATCACTAATATTCGGTTTCTAAATGGGCTCTTGTAAGATTGACTTTGATCAAACTTAAATATCCGGGATATTTGTTGTCAATAATGAGTTCTTAAACTCCATAGACCGAATGCTGCTTATCCGAAATTAGTTATACCAGGAAGAATAAATTGTAAGGGAGAGTAGAGAATTTAAGAATTATTTAGTATTAGTAAATCGTTTGTATACTCAAAAACTTGTTCCTAGACTTTACATTAGTACAATAATATGTTGTGCGCTTTAACTATTGCAGTTAAATAAAATGTTTTAAATACTAATCCATGAGATAGATAACATAGATAGATAACACTTTATTTGTACATTAGCATTACAGTGGAAGATACATTTACATAATTACATTAAACAGATAATGTACAAAGGGCGGCCTTATTGCTAGATGCAATCTCTGCCTGGCAACCTTAGGGTGGATCATAATGATTCGGAGAGATCATCATTTGACAAATCTAAAAGATTGGCAATCATTCTCTTAATCTTTTAGTCATGGTTTTCCAGTACTAGGGGATCCTCGAACTAATCAGAATCCAGCTATGGTGACTTTTGGGATTCTTCTACTTCGGTGGCATAACGTTGTCGCAGCCAGAGTACACAGGCAGCATCCTGATTGGAGCGACGAGCAATTGTTCCAGCGTGCTCGTCGAATCGTCATTGCCAGTTTACAGGTTTGTCATAAAACAACGATATCATATTCGAGGTGTACGAATGATAATGTGCTACAAATGTCAAGTAAACTTTAAAAAAAAGTTTCAACAAAAATAGAGTGTAACGCTTAATTATGTATTTATACGGGAATTAACGATATTACATACCTCTGAATTGCCTGACGTTTCGACCAGGCCGACTCACTGGCCGAAGTTAGTGATACCTATTTCTTAATTGCATTAATACCCATATAAATACATAATTAAGTATATCATGGAACGCAGAAGTTTAAAAGTTAGTCGAGTGTAACGCGTTGCTCTCTGATAATAAATAGGGAAACGCAATATTCTAATTATTGAACTACGTAAATTAATAAATACATACATAAACCCACGCCTGTATCCCCGAAGGGAAGTGTATTAAACACCCGCATTTTGCCAACTTTAATTCGGTCCCGCTCACGGGGCAAATAGGGGGCAAGCCCTGTTGTTGCCAACCGGGCACTTTTAAAGATGGGATAATTAGAAGTACATTGAAAGAGAACGGTAGGCAAGACAGGAACGCAATGGAAGGAAAAAAAAATAGCTTGAGAAAGGCCGCTCCTGTAACTCGAACTAGCTATTGCCGGAAAGTCCGAGCTCTCAAATATAGCTATTGGTACGCGAGCAAGCAACAGATTTTCGTGACCAATTTTCTCTGGTGCGAAAACTCGTAAAGTGCTTCAGAAAGTTGTATCACGAAGCCTCGGTGAACGTCAGTTGCAGTTCCACTAGAGAGTTGAGGAGCAGCAGCCTCCCGCGCACGTAGAAAAAAAATATATTTTTAGTCATTTTCCCGATGATATTTCATGATAAGTACAACTTACTGAAGCATAATTATCACCTGAGAGGAAATGACTGATGAAATTTGTACTTGACTCGTGGACTATATTCCTAATCTCATATTATATTTTATTTCAGAGCATAATTCTTTACGAATACGTACCAGCATTCTTGGGCACCCCCCTTCCTCCATATAAAGGGTACCGAGCTGACGTAACCCCGGGAGTAACACACGCGTTCGCTGTGGCGGCGTTCCGCTTTGGCCACACTCTTGTACCACCAGCTATATTGTTGAGGGACAGGAAATGTAGATACGGAAGAGCACCAGGAGGACATGACGCGATTAGGCTATGTCAGACTTGGTGGGATGCAAATGTAAGTACCTACAGAATAACTTTCTATGAATTTGCTGGTGGAGGCTAGGTAGGTCGCATTGCTAATTATAATAATGAATATGAATGATTTTTTTTTAATTATATTCATAATTATAAGATACATAATAATAATTAATTTCAGTATGAGGTAAACCTAAAGCACTCTTATATTCTAGGATATTATGTCTCAAGTCCCAATAGAGGAAGTTCTGATGGGAATGGCATCGCAAATGTCAGAACGTGAAGATGCTTTGCTGTGTTCTGATGTTCGTGACAATCTGTTTGGACCTATGGAGTTCTCGAGACGAGATCTGGGAGCTCTTAATATAATGCGTGGAAGAGATAACGGACTTCCTGATTATAATACTGCAAGGTATTGTATTGTGCTTGTTCTCGTGCGTCTCGTATCCCATATCAACTGTTCAAAGTTGTATTAGTAGTGGTTCTTTAAGAGTTTATTTACAAAATCATAAAAAAAGGTACGGTACATTACGAAGAATACGTAAAATAGTGAATATGTATATATATATAAGGATAAATAGATAATATAACATAGTTGAAAACTATACTGCCCTCATAAGATCTAAATTATTAACACTGCTAAGAATACACCTATTTCACAGGAAATACTACGGATTGCCAAGACTAAAAACCTTCAATGAAATAAACCCAGCACTATTTGAAAGTGATCCTGATTTATTACAAAAACTCATACAAATCTATAATGGGAGGCTTGATAACATCGATGTTTATATTGGTAAGATAAAATGTTAAATGCTAAAGCCTTCTATGATAGGTACAAACTTCTTACTAATATTAAACAATATTTTTCAGGTGGTATGTTAGAATCGACAGGCCACCCTGGAGAACTGTTCAGGGCAATCATAATAGACCAATTTACTCGGATTAGAGACGCAGATAGATTTTGGTTCGAAAATGAGCAGAATGGGTAAGGATATTAGTTTGATATTTTCATTATAAATTAATTCACTTCTTTGGACTAACTTTCTTAAATAGGTCCAAGACAATACATTCTTTTAAAGTCATTGACTACCGTAACAAAAGTTGCAGTGTTTCTTATTCATGCTTATAGTGTAATAGTGATAGTAATAATGACCTGTCATTACTTCCATTTGGAATCTGGAAGGTAATCATTTCACTTTTTAAATTCTGTATCATTTAAAATTAAAAATAAACTGTATTTTGTATTTATTAGTATTTTCACTAAAGAAGAAATCGAGGAGATGCGTCAGGTCACAATGTGGGATATAATTGTAAACAGCACTGCAGTAGGCCCGCATGACATTCAACATGATGTATTTCATTGGAAGACTGGTGACCCTTGCCCGCAACCCTACCAGTTGAACGCCACCAAGCTTCCGCCCTGCAAGTACCTAAAGGGTTATGATTATTTTGAGGTAAGAAATAAAAAATGAAAAAGAAACATATAACAGGTTTTTATAAAGGTCGTCTTGTTAAAAAACCATCTTTTAATATTCTCTGGGCGTAAGTTTAGTTGTTTGTTATTGTTGTAATATGTAATAGTGTGGTGTTATCTAATACCTTGAAACGAGCAATTCTTGTATATATATGTAAATATATAATCTGAATCTAAGAATCGGCTCCAACGATTTTGATGAAATTTTGTATACAGATACAGTTTTACGTTTTAAGTTCAACTGCATAGTTGTATTTTCTGTAAAAATGCAATTTTACAAAAAAAATACGATTTTACAAAAAGCTACCGAGCAAAGCTCGGTCTCCCAGGTACTTGTCATAAACTGCATGGAAATAAATATACGAAACATCAGTTGAAGAACGAAATTCTAGATTTTTACAACCTCTTTTTACAACTATTGAAGGGACAACCCAATAATTCAAAACTTATAAAACCTTTCACAACTTTTCAGTAGGCAACCCAAGAGTCTAAAACTCATTTGCCCATTTTCGTATTTTAGCCATTAGAATTTTGTTTTTTTTTTAAATATTTTTTTCATTCGTGATTTTGCAAACATTTTAGGGAAACGAGTTTGCGTATATTTACACATGCTTGATACTGCTATTCGTCCCTATACTATGCGCTGGCGCTGGATATGGAGTGGTGAAGTTGCAAAATAGCAAACGTAGGAAACTTAAAATTCAACAGGAACATTTGAAAACTGCTCACCATAAAGGTACATTAGATAAAATGACTGACATCTATCTATAAATAAAGCTCATACAATTATATTTTATTTATATATCTTTACAATACAGTAATATTTTGATTTTGTGTCGTAGGTTCAGTAGACAAAATGGTATGTCGCGAATGGGTACATGCGTCATATAAACGTATAGTAAAGCTTCGGCTGGGGCCAGAACCTGCACTTCATGTCACAGACCGTAAAGGGGACAAACTACGTACCCTTCCTTTGGACCATACTGATCAAATCACAGTGCTCGAGAGTCAGGTAAAAAAGCCATCATCTCAGAAAAAGGATTATGTTACGATCTGTTGATATAATCTTTCCAAGTAAGCTTTTTCAGCAACCGTCTATTTCTACAGCCATAGTCATATTCAAGTAAAGTACTACATGATTGTAAAATTCCTTCTTGAGTTATTTTAAAATCAATCATAGTTTTCCTTATTTTAAATGTATTATAGGAAAGCCGACAAAACAAAAGACCTCTGGTTCTGATTCGAACGCCACGTGAACATGATCTTGTCTTGGAAATGGATTCCATTAACTCACGGCGTAAGTTCCTGGTAAAACTGGATACGTTTTTAGCACAGCATAAGAAATCACTGAACCTAAGTCAGGTAATAAAATAAATTTTATTCTAATTTAACCAATTTTAAAAAATATTTAGATAAAAATATCAATTAAACTATCATATAGGGACATCGCGAACAAATTTTAGCAACAGCAGAAACGAGAGAGCGTAGACAACGCAAGTTAGAACATTTCTTCAGAGAAGCTTATGCAATAACATTTGGTTTAGCTCCCGGTGAAAAACGAAGAAGAAATGAAGATGCTGATCCAGAGGTAAGCCAACTTTCAAGATATTTGTTCAATATGATTACAAATAACAAATGTCATTTGTTATATCTTATAGTTATGTGTAACAGCTTATTTTCTTACAATTTTCCATTTTATAAATAAAATAAAAAGATTCAGAAAAGGCTTGCGTGATAATAGTTTACAATTACCAGGTAATATGAATCAATCTTATTTCTAGTCCATTGTAATGAGGACATCTCTATCTAAGAGTGAATTTGCAAGCGCTTTGGGCATGAAAGCAGATGCAGTATTTGTGAAAAAAATGTTTAACATCGTAGACAAAGATGGCGATGGGAGAATATCATTCCAGGTACTTTTAATATTTTTATTGAATAAATTTCAAGCTGCTACAGTTTTAAATTAAGATAATGTACAAGTATTCCAAGCTCCATATTACTGTTTTATTCATTTGTTAAACATTTACTTGAATTCAATCTCTAAGTTCTAAAATTAATTTCATCTTTCTTTCAATTACTATAATCATTATCAGACCAGGAAAATAATGTTACCTTGTCCGGGATATATTATTAAATGGGAATGGAGAGATTTGTGAATAATATTATCTTTAGGTATTTATACTTATTTTAGGAATTCTTAGACACTGTAGTTTTATTCTCGCGAGGTGCAACTGACGACAAGCTGCGCATTATATTTGATATGTGTGATGATGATCGCAACGGTGTTATAGACAAGGGCGAACTCAGTGAAATGTTACGGTCGCTTGTTGAAATCGCCAGAACAACGTCATTGAGGGATGAACACGTTACTGAACTTATCGATGGAATGTTTTCTGTAAGTACTAAATCATATGTACCTACATCCTACTAATATTATAAACGCGAAAGTTTGTAAGTATGGATGGATGGATGGATGTTTGTTACTCTTTCACCCCAAAATTGCCGAACCGATTGCGATGAAACTTGGTGTGTAGATAGCCGGAGATCTGGATTAACATATAAGCTATTTTTTATCCTGATATTCTTACGGGATCGGGACTTACGCGGGTGAAACCGCGGGGCGCTGCTAGTACTGTATAGATTTACGTAATGGCTAAGGCGTCGGACTTGCGATCAAGCGGTTTGCGGGTTCAAACCCCACCTGGAACTCTACCGTCGTGAACCCATTCCTAACACAAGCATTTTAGCTTAGCTGGAGGGTTTAACAAGAATACCAGTAATGTGTGACCCACGTTGCTAGAATTCTTAAAAAAAAAAGTAGATGGACAGTAGAATAACAACATGTTGGAATAACTAGGCAATATTTATAACTAATTTTAATTCGTTCATTATTCTGGAGATAAGGTCGGCGTGATAAGTAGCGTACGTGCTTTTCTTTTTAAATAGTAAAACAAAATATATAGGCTCTACAAACGATAACATAATTATGACAGGACTGGAGCAAAAGCTTGCAGCAAAACAATGAAAAGTATTTTGCAACGTTCAGTCAGTACATATGATAAAACAAAGTAACCCGCCGCGTCTGTCAGTCTGTCTGTTCGCGATAAACTGAAAAACTACTGAACGGATTTTCATGCGGTTTTCACTAATAGGCAGAGTAATTCATAAGGAAGGTAAGGTGAAGGTAAATTGATTAAAATATGTTGATGATTGTTAAAGATGTCTCTGCTACCCGTGGGAAGATGCCTCTTCAAAGTTTTTCTCTTCAATTTAACAGAATATACACAAATAATAATAAAATTTTAATATTTTAGGATGCAGGCCTTAAGCATAAAGATCATCTGACATATTCAGACTTCAAAGTAATGATGAAGGAATACAAAGGAGAATTTGTCGCCATTGGCCTGGACTGCAAAGGTGCAAAACAGAATTTCTTAGATACATCCACTAACGTTGCCAGAATGACCAGTTTCCACATTGAACCTTCTATGGATCAGTCCAGGTACGTAGCATTCTGCATTTTCTACCAAAATCGCTAAGATATTTTTATTTAATTATTTAATTTTTTGCCGTAGCGAAATGTCAAATCACTTAAACCATACCTCGGTTAGCTAAACTGGCTAGCATTCAGTATGTTACGCCTTAGCCCACGTACTTTCGATTTAAAACTCACAATATGAAAATACGTCTATTATTTACACATTAAATATGTTTTACGCAAAATGTATATACCAAAAGTGGAGCTTCAAATCCTATTAATTTTGGTTGTGACTCTGCAAAATTACGTTTTTGGTAGGAATCGGGCACAATCTTTAGAACAATATGTAGGGGTTGCGCAGTGATTCTTATGGTAGGAATTTTCGTGAAAATTCAAAAACTTCAAAATGCCTCTTTTTTTGACACATTTTTGTAATTAACTCGAGGTTTAAGTCTCCAAGAGAAAAGTTTAAATTAACTTTTTTGTTCCTTTTTCTTTTTACAACAAGATAGTACTAATGAAATAAATAAATAAATATTTGTTTATTTAAAAGTAGCGAAAACGTGTAAAAAATATACCTATAATTATTAAATATTTATATATAAATTTTATTAAATTTTACGCCAGTGCTACAAAATCGACATTCCTGATTTTTTCACAGATGCTCCAAGACCCATATTTTAGACGACAATTCCAAAAAAATATTTATAAGATGTTCTATTGGTTGTTCTATATCGATTCCTACCAAAAACGTAATTGTGCAGAGTCACAACCATCACATTTGCTCAACCGACTGCACTATTAAGATCTGTTTTGTGTTAGAATCAAAGTCTAAAAGCATCTGAACCCATTTACGATATTTACGATATAAACTGACCGAAGAATAATTAGCTTCATACAATTATTTTTTGAAACAGTTAATGTTCCCATTGTTATTTTCCTTATTCCCTAATTCCCTTATTCGCCTCGTGTAACATTAATCTATTGCCTCACATTCCCTTAATCATGTTGGACTTAACACTCTTACTACAGCTATCATAACATAAATATTTTAAAGTGAATTATAGGCGTCTAATTTATGTAAAATATTTGTGTATTCACTTGTGAATTACTACTAAGTACGACTACTACTAAGCTTATAATAAAATATATTATATAGTACAAAGGACATTTTGTAGGGGATACCAAAGTGGAGTAAATGTGAAACAAATTGAACACTGTGATTGTAATTTGTGTGGCTTTGTTATTGAAAATATAAACACCAAATTTAAAACTAAAAATGGAAACCAAAGAAATGATTACAAAAGACTGTTATTTATGTTATATATTATTAAAATATTGTATGATTTCAGAAACTGGTTGTTACTAAAATGGGACTACCTAACTACATTTCTTGAAGAAAATAGACAAAACATATTTTACTTATTCGTCTTCTACGTGGTGACAATTGGACTATTTGTCGAACGTTTCGCTCACTACTCCTTTATGTCAGAACATTTGGACTTGAGGCACATCATGGGAGTCGGCATTGCTATAACAAGAGGATCTGCTGCTTCTTTATCGTTCTGTTACAGTTTGTTACTGCTGACTATGTCGAGAAACTTACTGACAAAATTAAAGGTAACTTATTTTTATATTATTTAGGTACAAGAAAATTCTAAACTAACTGGTCAGTACTCAAAGATTCATGTTTCGTCTTAAATAATCATCAAATTAAAATCGGACCAACCTTGAATGCAATCAATTCAATTAAAAGAAGAATTATTCACAAATCGGTTCACAAATGGCGAAGACATCGCATAACACTAACATAAACAGTCTAATTGGGAACCTCGTCCTTTTTGAAGTCGGCAAAAAAATCGTTCTACTAAGTTTTTGGCCATTTGACTTAATGAGAATACTCCAATTGCTTTCTGCAATCCTGATGATGTATTCTGGACTGCATGAAACAATTGCAATTCTCAACTCACTTCTCAATTCTCACTTGAACAAGCGAATAACGTTTTATATAGATAAAAAGTTATCCATTTGTTCAACAACAGCTTTTTGAAAATTAGCACATTTTCCGTGCAAAAAGAATATTACTATTAGCCTTAGTAACATACACACGGATTCACAATACGTCAAATTAGCATAAGGTTGAAAGTACATCCGCAGTCTCCTAGATATACATAATTACTTCCTAGTTGCTCGTGACAATTGTAATCTTCTAAATCAACAGTTAGTTTTGTTTAACCGCCACAAATTCTAGAATAGGAAATGATGCACTGTGATGAAAATGGTAGTAATAGCTCGAACAAGAGAATTCACTAACGATCTTAGCTAATTTAACTATGAATAATTATATTATTCAAAAATGGTTGCTTAACTAAATTTATCAATAATGCAATAAAAGTAATATAAGCATGTCTTCTGCAGGAATTCAGCATCCAACAATACATTCCACTCGACTCAAGCATACAGTTTCACAAGATAGTCGCCTGCACAGCGTTATTCTTTTCTTTACTACATACTGCGGGTCACATGGTTAACTTCTATCACGTCTCGACTCAGCCTATTGAGAATCTGCGATGTCTCACTAAAGAAGTTCATTTTACATCAGACTTTAGACCTGGTATCACTTATTGGGTGTTTCAGACTGTTACAGGTAATTCTAAAAATCTGTGTCTATTTTTTATAAATGTGTTCATTTTAATAATACATAATAGCGTATCTTAAAAGTGTTCTCTTCGTATGACCGATACCTACTACCTATGTATATCTTTACAACATTAAAACACACAAAATAGTAACTTTTTGTTTTTGTTCTTTGCTATATTTTTTTTATTTTCGTCCTTTTTTTAATCTCTTCTGCGAAACATATAATTTATGTTAAAATTATGCTAACTCTAATTCAGTATACAATAAAATTAATTCTCGACACATACACTTACAGTCGGAAAACGGAAAAAAATGTTAAGTGTTGGCATAACATCATTTTTATGATTCCGATTTACTGGATTTGTTACGGAACGGTTAAATGCTACCACACACAATTAAACATTTGTTTTAACATCAATATTTAATTTTGACACTGCTTTCACTCAAAACTTTTTAAACATTCTTCATTAATTTTTTTTATAACTTTATATTTGGCAGATTTATAATGGTATCCTTGTTTGCGTGCAGGAGTGTCAGGCGTACTATTGTTCGTGATAATGTGCGTGATCTTTGTGTTCGCCCACCCCGTGATCCGCAAGCGCGCGTACCCTTGGTTCTGGCGCGCGCACTCGCTGCACGTGGCGCTGTACGCGCTGTGCCTCGTGCACGGGCTCGCACGGCTCACCGGCGCGCCACGCTTCTGGATATTCTTCCTTGGGCCCGCTATCATTTACACCTTAGATAAGGTATGAATTCGCTCAAAATACTGTAGTTAGTACATCTTCTGTCGTTAGTAATCCATAGTCATTCTATTTTAAATAATATGTATCTGCTTATTTAGTGTCCAACAGATTGTCACACAAACTATAGGTCTCATTTCATTTAAAGGTGGCAAAAATCAAAATCATTATTACCACCTCAACAGTATATTTATCAATTATTATAGGACGACTATCTCCTTCTTAACATTTAGAACAGAAATCAATTAAAAAATACATTGTATTGAGGACTTTTTAACTTTAATAGTAATAAATAGTATTCATGTAGAATTTACTAAGCTAGGACTTTCACTAAAACGGGTTAGAGGTGATATTGTAAACGAGTTATTGAACAGAGCTACTGGCAATCCGCCCCTGAGAAAATATGGAAACTATTTTAGGTTAAAAACAAATTTATTATTTCTAGCCTTATCAAAGCTTATATTTTAAAGTTTTAAATATAAAAGATTTAATAATGCCATATGATTTTAGAAACTATTATTACATTCATTTTTAGCACCTAATATTTTATTTTTTTATAAAAATAATAAATTGTCTTTAGCACTTTTTCTAATAGTTACGTCATTGAAATTATTAAACAACACTATACTGGTTCTATGATACTAATTTAATAAATTTATGTTCCCAGGTTGTATCTCTACGAACAAAATACTTGGCGCTGGACGTATTGGAAACTGAAATGTTACCTTCCGATGTGATCAAAATCAAGTTTTATAGACCACCTAATCTCAAGTATCTTTCAGGTAAAATCAACCTTTTGTTACCAACGTTGCCCGGTTAATTTAAGTATTTGGTTTGAGTATTCACTCATGACACATTAAAAACAAAAAAATGTGACGTCATAATATAAAAATCTCATTGTTTGAAAATACATTACATAGAAGTTTTGACTTTATATGCCCTATGAAACACTTCGTCCACTAGTTTATCTATTTTTTGCACTTAATATTTATAACAGTTTACGTACGTGTTTAAATTTAATTTATTTTAAATTTAATTATAAACCATATTCGTTATTGTACAACATAATTTATCTTTCAGGTCAATGGGTCCGCCTGTCTTGTACAGCGTTTAAAAAGGAAGAGTTCCATTCTTTTACTCTAACGTCAGCTCCTCACGAGAATTGCCTGTCTTGTCATATCAAAGCACAAGGACCCTGGACCTGGAAACTCAGAAATTATTTCGATCCTTGCAATTACAATCCTGAAGACCATCCTAAAATCAGGTAAGTAATTCAAAACTTTTAAGAATATCTGCTTTATATTGTCGTGGAATGCTATTGAGGATATCTGCCAGGATCTAAACAGATTTATCTGAAAGAACATTATTTACAACAGTAGTTGTTAGTTTGTCATCTGAGATCTGCATGAGCATGACCTTATCACAGAACCATTCATAATTTAATTTAATTAATTAAAGTGAAAGTACAGTTGTAAGTATATTTTTGAGACGGTCACTTGAATGAAGAACATTATTATTGCTTTTGTAGAGGAAGCCCATTCCAGAAGTAGGTGAATTATTAACTTATGGCAGTTATTTAACGCCATTTGAGTTTAGTTCAGTGATAAGACTTCAAAAATGTAAGTGCTATCTAAATTCAGATAGAACTTCCAAAATTATCAAAACGACATATTCCTGAAACATTATACAAATGTTTGAGAATCAAATTGCAGTCAACATTTAAACTTCAATTAAACATGTTAGTACACCTGGAACTTGTAGTTCAAAATGTATTATGGTTCGAATGTACGTATGTATGAATGTATTTTTCAAAGTCAAAGTCAAAATCAAAGTCAAATATCTTTATTTCATAAAATTCGAATTTGAAAACGTGGTTTTATAACTAAATTTTAAAAATGATAGATCAACACAATGTCACGGCGCCAATAGGCTGCTTTGCGAAAAGTAAAACAAATAATATATAATCATCACATCTCAGGATCCAAGGTCCATTTGGAGGTGGTAATCAAGACTGGTACAAGTTCGAGGTGGCTGTTATGGTGGGCGGTGGCATCGGCGTAACCCCCTACGCTTCCATACTCAATGACCTTGTGTTTGGAACATCCACAAATAGGTACTCTGGAGTTGCTTGCAAGAAGGTAAATATGTTCATTAAAGGAACTAATATTAATATTTATTGTATTTATATTTTTAAATGCCATATATATCGAAATATTATGTTATTTGAGTAGTGACCTTAGGGGAATTGATTCAGATTTTATGTCATCGAGTTAGTAAGTGTTAAAAAAAATATTCTCCTAAACCTGCTCAGGCTGCATAAAGAGGTTATTTCTTTTGATAATTTTTAATGACCCTTAAATAAAGTTTATATCAGTTTATATATATATATAAGGGATATTATATATAATATCCTTTATATATAAGAATGTAACGTTACATAACGGAGATTCATTTTTAAACTGTAATTAATGGAGGAGACAGATTCTATCCTCAATTAGACATGTGTTTTCGTAATTACTATTATATATCTACAATATTGATTTTTTGTCATAAACATTTTAATAAGAATGTATGTCCAGGTTTACTTCCTGTGGATATGCCCATCGCATAAACACTTCGAGTGGTTCATCGATGTACTACGCGACGTGGAGCGCAAGGACGTCACGTCCGTGCTCGAGATACACATATTCATAACACAATTTTTCCATAAATTCGATCTCAGGACTACCATGCTGGTAATATATTACAATAATTAAAAAATATTTTGAGTTGAATTTTCATACTGAATCAATAACAGTAAGCTTTATTTGTCATGAAAATAATGTTATTTTTAATCTAGTGGTTAAAAATTAACATATACTCATATTAACTAGAAAACAAATCAATTGAATGAAAATTACTACTGGGTGCCCCAAAAGTCTTTTTTAAAATATAAAGTTAAAATTTTAATAATGTATTCATTTAATAAAATAATAAATATTTTAAATTAAACTACAGTTCCTGGAAATTTATTTCTTGAAAATAATGTCGTCTAAATGCGCTCCGTTAATTAGCTTGCACACTTCTGACGGGCAGCAAAAGGGACGTTATGGAGCTCCATAACCGCAACAATCGGATATCTATCCGAAACCGATATAAAAGTTTCGAATAATTTCGGATAGGAACGGAGTCTAAATGAGACACCTTATGACAGATTTTTGAAATGGTTGCATGACATTGTTTTTGTTTATTAAAATTTCGTTTTTGCGTTTTTGAAGTAGCTTACACTTAAAATTAGTACCTATAATAATAATACTTATAAGCATACGTAGAATGATTTCTATGTGTGATGTATGATGTAGGGTGAATAAACTCAAAGGTATATGTTAATATAAACATGCCTTCGAGATTTCGGTATTTTCAAATTAGTAAGACATTTTTTCGGACTTTAAAAACTATTAGGATTTATTGCTGAGAGATTGGATGTCAACCAAGAATAAGTGACCACCAGCATTGTATACTATAAAAATCTGTACCGCTCAAAGACTTAAAGTAAAATCTACACAGAATTTAAAATAGGATCCCATTAGTAACAGATATGGCACTGCGAATGTCAGAAGCGTACTACAGACATTCATCAGTGAGTATTATCATACACCACTATGACTTGGTATATATTCATTATAAGCAACAATAATATGAAAAAGATATGATGAGTACCTACTGCTGATTTTTAAAAATAAACATGCAAAAAAGAAGCTATGGGCAGATATAAATTCATAAATTACGTTACATTAATGATTTGAATAGATTAAGTTATCGATAAAATGAAAACCAGTTTTTAATAAGTAAAAAATCCGCTATCGAAAATAATACTCAATTTTCGGCAGATCGGGACAAAAATCTTGGACTAGTCACGTTTTTGAGATCATGAACTCATTACTCGAGTAGTCGTAAATAAAAATGGTTTGAACAGATTAAGTTATTGATATAGCGAAAATCAGTTCTCAAAAATTGAAAATTAGTTCTTAAAAAATTTAAAATTTATTCTCAAATATTTAAAACTAGTTCTGAAAAATTTTAAATCATTTCTCAAAAATTGAAAATTAGTTCTCGAAAAGTCAAAAGTAGCGTAAATTTTACGCTGCTTTTAGTAATAACTCCTATAAAAATTTATCCAATTCCATTTATATATATTCCATTATTTTTCGGGAAGAAGACATATCTACGTTAGGTCATCAAGATGCAAGTCATATTTACATAAAATCATTGTACCTATGGTCGGAATTATTTAATATACTTGCGTTATCCTTGCATCAGAGTAGAGTAGAGAGTAGAGTGGCAGTTTGCAAATTTATCGCAGGAAAACACGTTTCGCAAGACAAAATACACGAACAAAACGCTGTCAATTTTTTTTACATAAAAGAACGTGTGTTGTGTCAAAGTTCCTAGATCTAAGCAAAATATGTCGTCTAAAGAAGATCCCAGATGTCGGAGTACACTCAATGAGTTGTCACGCTCTTACTGTGGCAACCAAAGCTTTGGTAAGTAAGTTTGATACCTGGGATAAGAGCCTGGGTTAATGTTGGGTAGTGGGTAGTGTTTCTTTTTTAACCCCCAACGCAAAAACGATGGGTGTTATAAGTTTGACGTGTCTGTTTGTGTGTGTGTCTGTTTGTGGCATCGTATTTCGATTTTGTTTTTTTTTGTTTAAAAGATGAATTAGTCGGGAGTGTTTCTAGATATAATGCAAGAAAATCTGTTCAGCCGTTCGAAGATCATCAGCTCTTTTCTAATCGTTAAAGGGATTTTCAAGTCGTAGGTATTTTAAATTGTAAATTTTCATATACTCTGTTCAACGCTTGCACGGAAAAGGAGACAAAATATACCTATTTATTATTTAATTAAATTTAGTATAACTCTTACTTAATCTTTGAACAGCAGATGTAGTAGGATTAAGCTGTCAGCATTGTATACTACAAAAGTATACAATGCTGACAGCTTAATCCCGGGTTATATTTCGCCTATAATTTTGCTCGTATTAATATATTAAACTCCACGTAATATTTTTTTAAATACTGAAAAAAAATGTCTTATTACTTAATTTTAAAATACCAAAATCTTGACGGCATGTCCATATTAATTCCACTAATATTATAAATGTGAAAGTTTGGATGGATGGATGGATGGATGGATGTTTGTTACTCTTTCACGCAAAAACCACTAAACCGATTGCGATAACACTTGGTATGTGAGATAACTGGAGACCTAGATTAACGCATAGGCTACTTTTTATCCCGATATTCCCACGGGAACGTGACTTGCGCGGGTGAAACCACGGGGCGCTGCTAGTATTCGATGTAATTCATACTAAAACATTCTACCTATTCCGACCTATGATGATAACCTAGAAATAAAAGCAAACCTGTCTATATTTTCCTTTTATAATTCCATAAAAATTTAACATCTGTAACCGTATTCGAAACCGTATTATTCACACATTCGTATCAAGATCCGAAATTTCATATCCTCAGCATCCCTGATATCGACTGAATTCCCGAGGACACGGCTAGCGATCGGCAGAATCGCTTGCACTATAGGTCAACCAAATTGGAAAAAGACTTTTGGGCCACCTTGTTATAAATCTGCGCTTAACTGTTATTTTTTTTATTATATCATAGTTTTAAGCCTATAGTGTTATGTTTTTCTCTCAGTACATCTGCGAGAATCACTTCCAGCGATTGTCGCGCACGTCAATGTTCACGGGACTGAAAGCCGTTAACCACTTTGGGAGGCCCGACATGTCATCGTTTCTCAAATTTGTACAGAAGAAACATAGTTATGTAAGTAAACATAAAAATATCACAATAAGTTAATACTTTTTGTGATATTTTTACTAAGATAACATTATCCCGAAATACTTATCTAGTATTTTTAAATGCACGTCTGGCTATTTTTCTGAAACGGCTATGTTGAATGGGGTTCGTCAAATAGGGAATTCAAGTTTTGTGACTATTTTTTATCAAGTGTTTCGTAAGCTAATTTTCCGGTAAAAAAATATATAAAAAAATAAAAAGAACATCGCTGGGAACCCTGGCAGGCTGAGCTAAATACGTTATGACCTGCCACCGCCTCGAGCCTGCTTCTCATTTTAGATCATTGACAGAACCATGGTCTGCAGTGAGAGAGAGGTACCTCTCAACTCCGCTTCATATTTTAATAGGAAATGTTGTTATGTTATTTTTTCTTGATACCTGAAAAACTCTACCTGCTTAAAGCAATTTTCCTTAACAGGTCTCCAAAATTGGGGTGTTCTCCTGTGGCCCGCGGCCGCTCACTAAGTCAGTAATGTCAGCGTGCGAGCAAGTCAATAGGACGAGACGTCTACCATACTTCATACATCATTTCGAAAATTTCGGATAACTTTAGATCCTATCATAATATATAAATATATTTATATTTGTAACTCGACCATCTCTGAAGAGTGGTGTTTGAGAGATATATAAGGTAAAATAGCTAATCATTGACCATGTTAAAAATTACAGGTCAAACAATAGAATGCTTACTTGCGTTAGTTAGCTCATAAAAAATCTTACTTCCTCACTTTCGCTAGTTTATGCTTTTCATGAAAATTATTTATTTTTAGGTTAATTCAAGTATACATTCACTTAAATTAAGTCTTTCATTAATTACCATATGTTTCTTTTATTCCATTACTGCAAGATCATGTTTCACTTTTATTTTTTTTCGATTCCTTAGCACTTTGGTGCCGTTAATCGTCATAATTAATTTATTGAGCAATTTCCTATAAAATTTTATGTTCAATCCTAATTCAAAAACGTTGTGGAAGCGTAAAAGTTGATTGGCACTAATTTTGAATACCTAAATGCTTTTTTACGTAAATAACTATGAATAATAAACTCTCACTTTTCGATCCAAAAGTTTCACTAATTGTCCGTTTCGCCCTACATAGTGTTAAAACGAAAGCTTACGAAATCGTCGTTCTAGATCATCAGTTATTTTACGGATACAATACGCGCACTTTTAGTTGACTGGGTTGAAGTTGACGGTGAAGCGGGGGTCGGGGGGCAGCCACATTCCAGTGAATGCGGAAATCGTTTTTCAGTCTGTCTTAGTCACTCTACAATGACAAACGCAATATGCCGAAAACCCAACTTTAAACCGGCCAAGTTCGGAATCGCGTATTGTATAAAATTAATTTGTCCATAAAACTATGACCAAACAAAATTATAGCGAAAGTTTATAGTTACCTAATATTCCATTACTGAGATTGTTTCTTAGTTATTTATTTATATTTAGTTATAAGCTTTTACAATTTAACCGCTCTACTTACATTTCAGATATTACACTTTTCTTAACTTATCTTTTGACATTAAACCATCCCGCTATTGCTGTTTATAGTTCCATTAAATTCACGCACAGATAACGAATTATTAAATAGTCATAATTTTAGAAGTGAAAATACCCTTTAAGTCGAATCGCATAAACTATGTTAAGGCGTGACTGTTTAACATGTTTGTAGAAGGCGCCTGTCTGTCCTTACCATTCATAAACTATCTAACCACCCCTTATACATGTAGACTTTACACCTGTTTACATTCACGTGTAAATTCGATGTAACGTGCAAAAAATTTACATGTAAATGTAACCAGTGACAAAATCTAAGAGTAATGTACTCGTAAATTGTATTATGTCAGTACAAAATTACCAATCGCGCATTTGAATGTACAAAATTTTTAAATAGAGTTACTTAGGATAATATAATAATATAATACTCATTGCGATCTAAATTGTTTATTTATGTAAAGCAATGTTCTAAAACAAATTATTGTAAATAATGTATAAATCTGTATTGGCCTAATGTTAGTTTAGTTGTGTTGAATTGATTGTAGTGTAAATAAATATTTAAATATATAACTTTTTTATTTTCACATTATTTGAATACATAACCAAGATAGACTTTAACATTGTCATGTTTTTCATATTCGATGGTGAAATCTCAAAAGGGGTAATATGTTTGAGTAACCATATCTTTTTAATTCAATAAGAACATGATTGTCAATTCATGTATGTTGCCCATCTTTAAAGTTTACTTTGTGTAAGTACTTTCCCGAAGTGCCCGATTGACGGCAATAGACCTGCCTCCTATTAAGTGAATACCAAATAGGTGGGCAAAAAGGGGGTGTTTAATATGCCTCTGGCTACCCTTCGGGGATATAGGAGTGGGTGTATTTATGTATGTACTGTAGAACATGTACAATCTTTAACAGTTTGAAAGTCTGTTTGATTATGCTACGGTTAACGGTTTAGGAACACGGCTATACCTACTACGTAGATTCCACTATCTCCAGTATTTATTATGAAAGAAGCAGTTCTAATTATTTTGAATATTCATGTTTTAATCATACTATTGGCTGCTCAGTAATCTGTGCTATTTATTGGTCTCGAGCTTTAATTCATTCAGTTTCAAATAAAATTAAATAGGTATTGCATTTTATTGACAACATCAAAGTTCGTCAATCGAATCAATTTCTATGTATAAATGGAAAGTGCGGCGATTGGATACTAATTTAAGTAATCTTTGTTTTTAAGACAGGACAATTCTTGTCATTGCGGCACTCGCTGGTAACAACGCAGCGGAATAACTAAGTCCACAGTAACCTAATTCGAATGAACAACAAGAACAACAAACAAATATCTATATATATATATATAGTGAGAAGTACCGCGTATCGTGCCATACCTTCAAAGACCGCGACTGTCAGTTTGACGGTATGTATCAAAATAATAGACGATTTCTAAATCAAACAAAATTATGAATTTTAATACTGTTTTTTATAATATTTATTGATTGTGAAGAAACACATTTTGTGATAATTATTTTTTTATAGACTTGTTTGACATTCAAATAGCTTTTTGGCAATCAGAATTCACAGGTGCGTTTTTTTACATTTTGAATTAATTTGACGTTGGTGTCTTTTATTTAATGTACTCGTAAAAGGCTGTTCTTCACTAATAATCAGTTGAATGGTGGCTAAAAATTTTTTTACTTATGTACTCTGCTCGAAGTTTACTAGTTGGAGAATATAATTATGGCGAGAAATATTGCACCTGTAACTTTCTGGTAAACAATCCATGAAACTAGTTTAGCTAAATCTAGAAGAACATATTGAAAACGTGGAGGTCCATTGTCTCAGGAAGCCTCTTTGAATAAAAAAAAAAATCAACTTCAACATTTTCATGTAGTTGTACTCAAGATATGAACATTTATTCAAGTTTACCTTGGTAAGCAGTTAGGGTTGTTTGTCTCCGATTTCAAGATAAATGTTTCATAGCTTTGTATACGGAAATTTCTACAAATTGGATGTACTTCATGTGTTGCTTGCCTCATTATTCCAACTATACCGTACTATACTAGTGTTTTCAAATCTTAGCTTTTCTGCTAATTTTAGAGATATGAATAAACACACTACAATACCATGGACTAAATGTCTATAGATTTACGCCCACTTAGTCCAATTACTTGATGTTATACACATATCAATATTTGACAATGAAGATATTCTAAACGGCATTTCTCGACGGGTTGTACTTCCAGAATGCTCTGCTCTTCTGTCATGCCTAGATCTGGAGTCACGACTTCTCTGTATACGTTCGTTTTGCAAACGTCCTAAATTTCAGTGCTGAAATGACTTTGATTTGGAATATCCCTTTCAGCATCCTCTGATGTAGAACTTTCCTACTCTGACTCTAGCTGAAATTCCGTGTTCAGTGTCACAAACTTTTGCCTGTGATTCATACCACTTTCATCACCTGAAATATCTTCTATATTACAAAGTCCCAAAAAACCCTTTCTTTTCAACAAGTCGACAGTCGTCGAATCGAACTCATTATAATGTAAACACACGACAATTAATTTCAAGGAATCAGTTGAAACTACAAGTAAGGTCAAAAAACACAAAATATAGATACAGGTTGCGATAAGAGGGTTGAAAAAAAACACCTGTTTATAGCACACGAAGTTATTTGATGTGCCGACGGCACCCGGTCTTAGTAAGTATGATTAATGCGTTTGTTGCACACCAATCATTATTTCTATATTTTTTTAAACTTAAAACTTGTATAATCATAAGTTATGAAAGGTCACGAATTATGAAAACAAACTGATAAATAGGTAAAAAACATTGCTCATATTTATTAACAAAGGTTATAGGAGCCTAACTTTTTAAATAGAAAGTTCAAAATGAAGGTAGCTTTTCAAGTACTAAAATAAGTTATTTTATTTTGGAGTGGAATCGCCTTTATATGAATCTCTGGAGGATTAACAAAAAAACAAGTGTAGTTTCTTTGAACATACGAATATAAATCATCATATTCACAGTCGTATCTTTTACACTGTACGTTGTTAGTGTACAATAAAGAATATTCTACTTATCTATACCTACCTACTTCTTTTTCCTCTGCATAACTTAACATTTGACTGGTAGAGAATGCCTAAGATATTAAATCCAACTTTGTACCAAATGTAATGTTTAAGTTAATAATTAAAAACCAGGTCGGAATTTGATTTAATCTCTACCTATAACTCATGTATAATTTCATCGATAAATATAATGCCTTAAGCCATTTCGTCAGATTGTAACTATTCTTTTTAGGGGATAAAAAATGCAATGTGCATTTAACAACGAGCGAGTAGTGACCTTCTAGTCTTATGTACATGTACAAACAATAAATGTATATCTGATACGTCATATCAGATATTAATTTCAACAGTATTTAATTACACTGTGTGATTATTCCCAGACCTTAATCGTAGTTTATTTACGAGTGTAATTCGAGGCTCCTCGCTCTTAATTCAAAGTAAAAGGTACAGACAATAGCCTTGCGGACTCGTGACACACGAACGTCGCGTGCGTACTGCTGATCGTGCACTCGTTTTGAAACAATTTCCCTCGAAATGTGAACAATATTTATAATGTGAATTATATTAACAAGTGTCGCATCGTTTTGCGGATTAAGGAAGCATTTTTGAGCCTTACACAAAGAAGGTAATTTTATAATTCTTGCTTAATACTTATTATATAAAAAAAGCTTGCAGGATTAGCGGTGTCGCATGAGGATTACTGACTTTTACTTTTTTGAGGAATACTGCATTTCTTACGAAATCAATGGCAGAGTGCCATAATTTGATTGTCTTGATTGTGAGGATAAACGCTGTGCTGCAAACGGTGTCAGTACTCTCAAAGAATTTCTCAGAACAATCCATAAACTTTAAAGAAGCGTTATGTACGTATAACTTAATGTTTGTAGTCACGAAGCTAAATGTATTATCATTTTGATGTTTTTACGATTGTGATCATTAGTCAGACAGTCCAATTGTGCAAAACACATTAGTGTAATAATGTAATGCTGCGAACCAACATGAAATGAAAAATTTAAGTATCAATAAATGTAAATTTGTGGTCCTGAGTCGCGCCGGTTATTATAGCCATTTGAATGATAATAACGTGCTGTAATTATTTTGCATGTAATATGAATTTCTTTCAAATGATAATCGAGTATATCCTGGCTATGTTGTATTGCAATCTAGGGAATAAAATCAGACAGCTAATTTCAGTATATATTTTATTACCATGTTACTAGTTTTGTAATGAATGTTGTTCTCATTATATGGTACTATATGAACCTTGAAAAATAATGCAATACTTCCACTTAGGGCACAAAAAGAAAGATTTCTAGACGATTTCTGTAAAGAAAATAAATAATAATAATCTAGGAATACAGAAAGGAATAGGTACCGTGGCACCCAAAGTCTACCCTTGTATAGTACTCAAGGTAGTTTTCTTTTGAAAACAAATGAACCAAAAAAAATAACAAAAATATTTACGAGTATACATAAGTTTATCACATCATTTGACTCAGATATTTCTACGAGTAGATTACTTAAGTATTTTTATTTCCATTTTAATAGGTATCTCTGAAATCTAGAAAGGAAAGCCTATAAATATTTAGAGAAAACTATGTAGATGCAATATAAACTAACCAGACCATACTACGGAAGAATAAAGATAAAATGAAAATATGAAAGACCCAAATGCCTCAAAAAATCTAACTTACATAACCAACACGAAACAAAAACGATATCGACACAATCAGAAATTAAATATACACTTCGGAACAATTATGTTGATGAGTGACACTTTGCTTGAAAGCTGTACCTATTTAGTAAGGTGGCCTCTCTTAGGTAAGTAGAGAGGTGTGAAAGAAATGAAGGGAACAATAAAGGTTGCCAAGCATCGTGCATCGTGAAGCAAGAGCGATCTGAACTAAATACGAACGAGCAGTGTGCAATATGATAAACTACGAGTAAGTTATGGCCTTAATAACTGCACTACGGTGATTTGTCAGTACTCGCCGCGCGCCGCTTCAGTTGTATTTATACACACAGATACATTGAACGAAGAACACGACAATGTAAACCATGTACCTTGTAAACTCTCTGTTTTCGTGTTCTCCGGTCGAATTAGAGTCTAGTTGCCCATGATTAAATTAATTAGAAAAGTATAAAATTACAGGGATATAATGGACAGAGTTAAAATACTAATAGTCGTTAGTAGTAAAGAGTGTAAAGAGTGTAGTATATCTACATTATATGTATGGGGTTCTTCAAGAAAAAAGTGTATAGGTTTCTAAAGCTAATTCGTGTGACCTTTCCAAATTAATCTGGTTTTAAGAGCCAGATAAAACCAGATTAATGCGAGCCAGACAAATTAGGAATTTGAAGTAAAACAAATTCCATTTGTTTATTAATTAAATTTGGGAATAAAAGTAATAATTAATATGACTAAGTAACATATCATTGGAGACTTTGGTTTAGTTAGAAAACGTAAGTAAAAACAAACAATTTATAAATAAAGTCAGATTAATTATGCGACTTACGTGACAAAACGCCAGATCACACCTTTGATCGAATTTTTTCACTAAATTAAACCATGCGCAGGGCACTCTTTACGACAGGAAGATACTGACTAACGCAGCCTATCACGAGTCCATATACCATGGAATACTTGGTGTATACCTTAAAGAATCGGTTGACGAAATTGCGCCAAGTGAATTATTATTTTAGTTCCGGACATGTTTTAAAGTAGTGTTATTACGAAAGTGTACAATTTTTTCCTTTTTAAATAATGAAATACCAAGAAACGTTTATTTAAATATCACTGCAGTCTTGTCAATTATATCGATAAACATTAAATATTTCTACATCAATCGGGTTGGGGCATACCAGACTAATAAGTTTTGACTGTTATATGTAAACTTAATTATTAATTAAGTTTACAGATAACAGTTACAACACAGTTACAATAAACATTAAAATTTCTTATAAAACCTGAAATCCATTTTTAATTTGGAGAATACTTTGATATGTTCTTCAGTGAAAAATACGCTTAACCTGTGTTCCAAAGAATCAACCTATAATTACGCGATTCTTTTGGAAGATTTGTAATAGAAAGGTTAATGTTGTACTCCGAGCATACTATTACTAATAGTACACACAGTACTTTTAATATGCCATATAGATTGAACTGCAATCGTAGAACACGAAGTTCTTAAGAAAGGCACCTTATTCAAATTCAAATTCAAAATCATTTATTCAATTAAGACACTAAGTGACATTTATGAACGTTAAATTGAAGCTATTGTATTGAAGCTTATCATAACATTATACATTGCCGTGTTCTTCCTTCAATATATCCGTGTGTGTATAATTAGAGCGGCGCGTGCGAACAAATCACTGTGATGCAGTTATTAAGGCCATAATTTAGTTTATCATATTGCACAGTGACCGCTCGCGTTTAGTTCAGATCGCTCTTGCTTAACGATGCACACGATGCGTGCCGACCTTCATTGATCCCTTCATTTCTCGCACACCTCTCTACTTACCTAAAAGTGGCAAACGTTCTAAGAGCAGCTTTCAAGTAAACTGCCATGTAGATTGAGTTCGTTTTATACAACTATTGTTCAAAAGTGTTTTTTTTTATGCTATAGGGGGCAAACGAGCAGACGGGTCACCTGATGGTAAAGGACTACCGCCGCCCATGAGCACCTGCAACTCGAGAGTCACAAGTGCGTTGCCGCCCTTTAAGGTGGGAGTAGGGGAAGAGTGGGAAGAGGGGGAAGGGGGAAGGACGGAGACGGAATAAAGGAGAGGGAAGGGTTAGGGCCTCCGGTAACCTCACTTACGCGGCGAAATGCAATGCAAGCATTGCTTCACGGCCGGTTTTCTGTGAGGTATTGGTAACGAGCCGTAACGAGAGTATATTTCATTTTCGATGTGAATTGTGTCGTTTATGTTTAGTTGTATTTTTTTTTTTGCTTTTTACTTGACTCTATCATATCCTCCTATTAACTTTATTCCTCGTTTGTATATTGCGGTTGGCTACTGCTTATTTACTGCTATATTAATTGCTTTACGAAGCAAGCGATTTTATTATAAAATCTACTGCCAGAATAAGTATAAATACTGACTATTCCATTATAATTTACATAAATATCATTGGTACTAACTTTATTATATTGACGTCCGTTCGTTTTAGATTCTAGAGACAAAAATAAATAATTGTATTTAAATAAATTTAAAAAAATCAGCCAAATGAAGTGATAGAATTATAGTATTTGAAAAACATATCATATGTATGATATGTTTTCAGGGTTTCGTATCCGAAGGGTAACCAACGGGACCCTATTACCTACCAATCCTCCGCTGTCTGTCTGTCTGTCAGCGGGCAGTATGTCATAATCCGTAATAGGTAGACAGTTGAAATTTTCACAGAATGTGTATTTCTGTTGCCGCTATAACAACAAATAATAAAAATAAAAAAAAATAAAGGGGGCTCCCCTACTAGATACGTGTTTTTTTCGTCTCTTTGCTATTAAAGTATTTAAAAAGTACCTACATAGTATTAAATCTTGTACGGTGATGCGGAACCCTTCATGCACGAGTGCGACTCGCACTTGGCGGGTTCTTTAGATTTGTTTTGTCCTTGGGTTTTCATAGTGGTAGTGATTAGGGAGCGACAAGTACTCCTTAATTTATTTTTTGTACCCAAATTTGTCTCAAAAAATCTCGCTCTGTACCTATACGAAAAGTGTAGTTATTGCACTTTCATCTTTATATTTATATATAAAAATTAATTCCACTATCCCACTAATATTATAAATGTGAAAGTTTGGATGGATGGATGAATGGATGTTTGTTACTCTTTCACGCAAAAACCACAAAACCGATTGCGATGAAACTTGGAATGTAGATAGCTGGAGACCTGGATTAACGAATAGGCTTTAGACTTTTTATCTTGATATTCTCACGGGATCGGGACTTACGCGGGTGAAACCGCGGGGCGCTGCTAGTTAATGATATTCATCATGAAAGTAGTAATGTGGTAATAAAAATTATGTAACCAGAGCTGTCTAATTTTAATCACTAGCTCATGATTGCTGTACAACTTAGACAGGATACCTATACTCGATTATCATGACATTTGAAAGGAATCGGTATTACGTGTGAACTAATTACTTCCTCTTGAATAACGGCGACAGTCAACTAACAATTAAATCTCAAATATATATATTCCCCAGGAGTTAGTATAGTGTTCTTTAAAAAAGTTTCTACAAGGTTGGCAACACGCGAGTGACATCCTTACTTTTGTACACGTCTACAGGCTATGGTAATTATGGTAACTACTTATACTCTGTCAAATTTTGGATGATAATTTTGGCAGCTTACGCCCATGAAATTTCGTATTATTTACCGGTAAAATGTACTACAGATAAGGTTGTACTTTATTGATACCCTTTTAGTCATGTGACACGCATTAATTTCAACTAGATGCGTTCACGGATTCCTGAGAAAAAACGGTCTTGACAGACAGACAGACAAACGGACAACAAAGTGATCCCATAAGGGTTCACTTTTTCCTTTTGAGGAACGGAATCCTAAAAATTATGAAGGAAGATTGTCAGTGAGTCCACTTCGACAGCGTTTGTGAACAAGAATTTGTAATCAACCTAAGGGACAGTTTTAGTAGTAGTGTATCTAGTGATGATGATGATGATGATGAATATGATGATGATGATGATGATTATAAAAATGATGTTAAGTTGTGCACCATTGTATCACCACGGCTCTAGGATCTTGCTCTAGTACAGCTATCTGCAAATATGATAAATAAATATTTTAAAATAAGGTAATCACTTCTATGAATTTAATTAGTGCAAATAACATTAAGTCTATTACTAACATTCTAAACCTTCAGAATAAACATTATTATTATTGACTAAAAACGAAACCACGTTGTACAAATGTGATTGTAGTAACGACTTATTTTGTAATGATTGATGATTTTAAATTGGGTTAGAACACAAAGAAATGTTGAAAGGCATAGAAGACATATGGTACAGATATTATGGTTTCGTGCTTGCATTATAGAGCGGTCAGTTGCTATACAAAAGAGTTCTATGCAATCAAAAGGTGTGCACCGAAGCATTGTCATGGTGCAATAGGATGCGACTTCTTTGTCGTTTTTCCCTAACTTTTTCAAAGACACTGGGCAAACAAATGGTGGTGTACCACTCAGCATTAACTGTCTTTTGTTCTTCAAGTGGGATCGTGCAGACAGGACCCGTCCGGGAGAAAAAAAAGCAACAATTTTTTTACCTACGTTTCTCGCCTGCCTCAGTTTGGTTGGTTTGCTGTCACCTTCGAACAACCCATACAGAAGACTGTTGCTTTCTTTCATGTAACAATATATCCAGGTTACATCTCCTGTCACAATGTCATACACAGCATTTGATCGTCCGTGATCGTACTTTAACAAAAATTTTTTACACCTATCAACGGGAGTCCGTTTTTGTTCTGGGGTGAGTTCATGAGGTACCCAGCGGCAACAAAGTTTTCTTACTTTTAAATGTCGATGTAAGATATTTTAAATTTGGCTCATACCAATCCCCAAATGACCTCGAATCTCCTCATAGGTGATACGCCGGTATTCTTCAATTAGTTGCCTGACAGTAGCTACTTTTTCCTCAGTGATCGTGGTTGAGGGCCGACCTTCACGAATTTCATTATGGAGAGAAATATGGCCACGATCAGATTCTGCGTACCAAGTACCTTTTCCGGTGCTCAAATGAAGTGCTTCCGGATCCCAAAAGCATTTTGAAGACGAGCAGTGCAGTCTTTGCGGTTTAGAATCATAAAAAACCATCGCGCTAAAATCTTTTCGCGTTAATTCCATTTTTGCTACGGACGACGAATTTCAACTTGTGATAAAAAACAATTGACACTCGATTTTCCGCCAACTTTTTTAAAAAGAATATAACATTCGAAATTCAAACATTTATGAGCGGCCAGGAGCGCAGAACTTTCAGTGTGCTCTATGTATAATATTTTTGTATGTGAAAATTATAAAAGTGTGGAAGAATCCAAAAATAAACCTTGCTAAACAACGGTGACACCAAGAATACAGTAAGTAATCGTTACCACAACCAACTAAATGTAAATATTGCTAGTCTTACTAATATTACAAAGGCTGGATGGATGTTTGTTACTCTTTCACGCAAAAACGGCTGAACAGATCTGGATGAAATTTGGCAAAGAGATAAGTTATAGTATGGAATAGCACATAGGCTGCTTGATATCCCGGAAAAAAATTCACGCTAATTAAATTTAGTCTATAAATATAAAAATGAATCCTTATTTCCCCTGGTCACGGCATCACGCGTGAACGGCTGGGCCGATTTTGCTAAGTCTTTTTTTTGTGTTTGTTATTGTCGGGAGAAGGTTCTTATGAAAGAAAAAATTAAGAAAGTTGCGCGGAAAATTAGAAAGTTTAAGAAAACTTAACGAGGGACTTACGCAGGTGAAACCGCGGGGCGCAGCTAGTTTATTATAATAATAATATCCTGGGACATATTATACAGCGGTTCTAGAAAACGCTAAAGTTCTTAAATCTTTTTTGTAACAACATACATACAAATGTTTACACTGAGCGAGCCCGCGACCCCGACATTGCACTCGAATGCTCTACCGCCGCGCCACATATAACGTCATGAAGTAAAAATCGTTGTGGTTCTAGACCTTTATACATATTTGCAGCTAAACACAACACTAAATATCATTACTTAACTAATTCTACACATTTAAATTTATAAAATGTAAAATATAGTTCATTCGTTGCAATATACTTCTGTTGATTATAGCGGCTAACAAGCGAGCACTATTTCCTCAGCAACATTATACGTAATAACACACAATACAATATGTTATTAATTATTACATCAAACAACCTTTCACATGTATCAAAATTCTGTGATGATGAAGTCGCGGTAACAGCAACAGCAATTTGATACATTGAATGAATTAATGAAACAATGTCTTTTTTAAGGCTTTCTCGATGACGCTTGAATACACATTACTAGTAACCAATGGTATTACAATTCTTTAGTTATTATTATGAGTATTAAGCTTAATTTAGAAATTTTGAATTGTCATGTTGCTTGGCAGTTCTGAGTGCTCGCTATGCTCGCCTAGAAGTCCTGCCGATGGCGATGGTGGCTTCAATATGGTTGATCTGTACAACGGCTGGCGTCAAGCTGTCAAGCTCGTGAACGGGTGCCGTTGGTCGGGGCTAGTCATCTCCAGACTGCTATTACTTAAATATGTATAGTAGTAATTAGCGTGTCTATTTATATTTTAGAATAATAGGTATGTTACATTGTCTTCACATTTCATTACGCTTATAAGCAATGTAACCAGAAATTTGTAAAAACATTTTGAAAAAGAGTGTCCTCGGAGTTTCTTGCCTGTTCTTCCCCATAGTTGGCCTAGTGATTAGTGACCCTGACTGCTATGCCATAGGCCATGGGTTCGATTCCCACCCGAGTCTGGGTGTTCTTTGTGTCCGTTCTTTGTATGCTTGTAAAGTCCCCCGCGACACAGGAGTAATTCCTAATGCGGGAGTTGTCTTTTAAAACAATTAGCTTTACGTCTGACTTAGTCTAACTGACTCCTACTCCTGACAATTCAAAAATACATATTATTGGTTTAATCGAAATAAATGGTTTTGATTTAATTAATCTTGTAACCTATTCTAGATTATGAGGCCGCCCTTTGTGCATTATAATCTGTCTGACTAGTACTTCTACTGTTACAATGGCTTTCAAAGAAAGTGTTATCTATCTATGTATTATGACGGTTTGTAGTTGTCCTAATATAAGTGGGTTAAAACCAGCTACTACTTTACTTTACTTTTAGATTACAAGTCCAGCGCCGTAGTCTTTAGGCTAAAGTCGCTATAATTGTAAAATTTATGACGGCTTTGTCGGTAGTACTGGAATTAATATTTGATAAACGATTACAAAGTGATATTTCTTGTCGCAAACCTGTATTATTGGCTAAATGATTGACATTGAAATATTTTTTTAAAACTTAAAATACTTTTTTTTATATTCGTATTAGGCCGTAAATACATTATTATTATTATGAAGGTGCCGCTCAAAAACTGTTTTGATCTTCCCAGAAACCAAAAAAAATGATTTTTTTAAATTCGGTCGTGAGACAGGTCTGGTAGGTGTGTCTCCTTACGACTAATTCCAAAAATTTACCCTTATTAGGTCGGTAGGTAGAAATCTCTCAAAAAGACAACTATTATAGGTAACAACATATAATAGTTGTCTTTTTGAGAGATTTTGGAAAGATAAATAACATATTAAAAACATATTACATAAATCGTGTGAAAGTTAATAAATTATACAATAAACATTTGCAGCGAAAATATAATTTCTGGGTCAGCGTCCTAGAAACATGCATCTCAAAATTCACAGAATAAATGTTCTCATAATTTATGGCATGTATATTTTATTTAATAACGTCATTATTTACGAGTTCAAACGGTTGACAGCATCGTATTATGCAGATGATATGTACGTAATTGCTATTAATTACGGACAAAGTGAGTTAGTGCCACGGACCGTTACCGGTTATCTAATCTAAAGTTGCGAACCGTAAAACCAACAGTGTGCGACGACATGTCATGAACATTGCGTCATTAATATATGAGCCCAATCATCTTAATAGATCTGTCACATTAAGATTTTTTCGATTAAGTCTGATGTAATAGACAGAATCACCCTTGGCCTAAAATGATTTGTTATCGTCTTTATGAAAAATCATCCTTACAGGGCTAACTCATAGTAAGGGTATCGGTTGTTGAGTCGAACCTTCTAGAAACAGTATTCCGTCACACATCTAACTATTACCAGGTGCCCGGATACCTAAGGCTATAGCCAAATGTGAAAAAACAGACGATCACACGATGGAGTCGCAGTGGTCTTGTCCCTTTCCGATTAATACACGAGCGGAACTACTAGCGTGGTCGCTTTGAACTTATTTTTGCAAGGGTAACGAACTACAACCATAACTACCACCCGGCTACCCCCAGCCAACCAAGAACTCATGGAACCCGAAGATTGTTCCAACATTTCGAGCGTCATCTACAGTACCTCAACAACTGCCTCTTTGTTTCGCCATGCTAGTCAAGTATATTTATTTTTAATATTTTATCGTTTTTATTAACACCTATTTAATCGTTATAATTATTTTTAATTATGTCAAATTGGTCATTTATCAATCTCCTATTTTATTTTTAACTTTTACAACCGTTTTTCATTGTACATGTGGTGTTAGCCTATAAGGGATTATTGCACTCATACATGTTTAGTCTTTAAGTTATAAATCTGTGATGCTTAGTATAATAATCGTTGGCTGAGTTCAATACTGTAACTTAAGTTATTTGAAGCCTACTCTTCTCTTAGTTCCATATCTAGTGCATGAAAGTACGTTGAATAATAACAACTTATAATTTATTTTTTCGCAAATATGGGCGTGCGTGTTTATTTGAAAACACTACAATTCTTCACTAAACCTCATATTAAACATCATCGAAATTGTAACTCTATCAGATTTCTCTTGCGATGCGATGCAAAAAATGTCTATCAAACAATGAAAACGTCTGATGTTATGTCTAGCAACATATGCGCTAAACAAAGTAACTCTAAATCTCTACTTAAAATATACTGCATTCAATTATGCTGTCTACGTGTTCAGGTACTTACGATCAAATTGCAGTAAGCGGGTAAATTGGAGGTTAATATTTGATTGATTTAATATTATTCAATGTATATAATCAGAAAATCTCGAACATCAACAGCAAACATGGGTTTGCAACAGTGCATATTTAACTAATGATTTAAAATGAGAACTACATCCATCACGTCTGTAATTATGTCCGCCATGTGAATTAGCTAACTTTCACAGCCTGCGGTCACTTTACACAAAGGCTTGTAATAAAATCTAATCAAACACAAGGTTTTTTATCGTAACAATTCAGTTTGACATCTGACCTATCAAACCGTGTATTAAAGGGGTATGTAGTCTTAATTGGAACTGTCAATCATGATGGAAAAGTTAATAGTCAATGTTTATACTAAAACATTAGCGTAAAACTCTTATTTATTTATTATTAACCATGGTCATCCCACTGCATGGCAAAGGCCTCCCTACATTCCTTCCACTCCTCACGGTTTACATCTCTTAGTACATCTATATCGTTGTGTGGAGGAACGGATGTTATGTCCCTCCAACACAAAGGGATCCTCCGACCAGGCTAGGTGATCATGTCTGGCGGACCGAGGCCCAACGGCTGATGTTGAGAAGTTGTTATGTAATATGCTCGAGAACTTTCATAGCGCGGTTCAAGATTAGTAGTTACTATGTAGTTGAAGTCGTCTTCGCTAGATGATATTGATGTTTGTTTTTTAACCGACGAAAAAAAAAGGAGGTTCTCAATTCGACCGTATATAAATATATATATTTTTATGTTTGTTCAGCCCTCTCTCCGTTATTTATAAACCGATTTTGATTATTCTTTTTTGTTAGATAGGGTATACCTCAAGGGTGGTCCCATGTCAAGGAAGTCAGGATCTGATGATGGGATCCTGATAAAATTGAGAGAAACCCTCGAAAATTGGAGGAACGAATAGTGTTTCTGTTTACTTTTCATTACTTTATCAGGTATTTGCGTTCAGAAATCATCATATCACGTAGCTGAGCTGATGATGATAAAAAATCATCAAATAAAAATCTTTTTAACAAAAAATTAAACCGATTAAATAACTAAAAAGCAGTAAATAAAAAAACCTCTTAAGTCTTGAGCTTATTTACATAAACTATCAAATTTTATATAAACTTATTTTGAGTCGGCGCCAAATAATAAAATTATTAATTACCTATGTATGGCCATGTCCATTTCTACGTAGGTACATATAAAATTTGTATAGTTAATCATTTTCTAGAACAGTTAAACTTTCCCTGGCACTCTCAGAAGATCACTGTTCTTTGGAATCACTGTTACAAAAGGTAAAAGAGTAATAATAGTGACAGTGCAGATAGAAGAGACTGTTCCAAAATTATTTTCAAAAAGATATCGTTTTTTTTTATTATTATTAGAAACCCCAGTTTTTGCAAGTTTCTTTATTAGAGCGGTTCGAAGTTGAAAGTCGTGTTTTACGTATCAATGTCAAAAAATAAAACTGGAATAATTAATTTATAATTACTACTCCGAATTTAAATCAAACGTGTGGTTCAATATTGCGTTTAAAATTTTCCGTAGTGCCTAACTGAACTAATAAAATTGACGGTACAGTAAAACCCATTTCAGACGATTTCAAAGGGACCCAGCCAAAAACGCGTTAAGTTCAAAAGCGTAGGTAGTCTGCGGGATAGGGAAAATAAAATGTATTATGTACTAATTTTGTGTAGGTATTGAATTACGTATTTATAGAGTTGTATTTATAATGTTATGTAAGTACATATTTTAAAATTACATTACATCATAGTGTAATTATAACACTACTTAAAGTAATCACTTGGTGTGGTTTGACAGAGATTTTAATGCTTTAGCAATTACAGGACTCAATATAACTTAACTTTTGCCGTGCGTCTTCGCTTTCACCCAAAGAAGATAGGTACATAGCGCATACATATTTAGATAAATCGTTAACAATCGTCTTGAAATTAAGAGTACATAGACTTTAAAATGGACCTGCCACTGACGTTTCAGATCCCTTCCTTGCCAACTCATCGGCGGCGTCGTTCACAAGTGAATCACTATGCCCTTTGATCCATTGAAGAAATTACCCCTAATGCAGATGCTAAACGCTGCAGCGTTTGGTGGCATTCATAAATAAGACCGGAGTTCATGGTGTTGCCCTCCAGGGCCTGTGGGATGGCCATACTGTCTGGCCGGCTGCACTGAGATATCAGATTTCATGCTATACTAATAACCAGAGAGCGAACATATCTAATAGAATTTGTAAAATACGTAAAATATATTCATTGCAGCCTTCAATTATCCAGTCCATACTGTTCTTGTCCACTATAATTTACTATTTGTACAATCACTTACACATTTTATAGCTGCTATATCTTCTCTTACCTGAGTATTCTGAGCAATATGCTGACTATTTTGTAAGAAATATGCAATTGTAACATCTATACTTCGTACAGAAACGAATGGATGCAAGATGAACAAGTGTGGTATTATACAATACCACAATGTTGTAAAAATACATAGTGTATTGCATCAAGTGCGGAGGTTAAAAATGCATATATTTAAATTAAAATTAATTTAAGCTTACAACACCCGCAATGGGATTCCAAGAAACCGCGGAACTTATTTTACGTGACGTAAAAAGTCATTAAAGATTATATGAGGCGAGTGATTAACAGCAACCAGCAATGCAAGAAACGATTCATCCGAGTGTAATGTTTGTTGTAATAAACATCGAGTTAATGAAAATACTATGAAAGTAAGATTACTTGTTGGGTTGTTAGAGCAATTTGTATTTATCCTTGTAAATTAACGCTCTATCTGTAAATCTATAATACAATGTAATTATGTACATATACTGAGTCAGCCTGTGACCATGGCCAGTGCAATCTGGTCGAAACGTCAGGCAATTCAGAGGTATGTAACACCTATTTCGTGATCACGTTATTTCCCTTATATGTTATGTACATATTATATCATGGAACGCGAAAGCTTAAAAGTTAGTATAATACACATATTTTTAAAATAGACAGTCTAGAACTCTAGACTACGTCGGCTTATTTTTATTCATATTTTGAAACATCTTAAGTGGCATGCTGAAAGTTATTCTTACATTAATGACATGACCGCCTTTTATTCCATAATTACTTCATAACTCCGTAGTGTCAGCCGTCCAACGAGAGTAATTTTTATTACTTGTGTGTGAAAAACTGCAAATGTGGAGCGGTTCTTATAGAACTGGGTTTCTTTTCGTGAATACTGAGACTTACAAGTTCTGCATTACTGTAGCAACCAAAATATACAGCTAAAATAGTATGTTTCATATGAAGTTATCATTATATGTATTCGATTAACACGTAAGTATGAATTACGTTAATGAAGCGACAAATTGAGTGAGCGAATTAAATCTGTGAAAACACATAGTGTAGAGTAGTTATACGACTTCTTGGTCGGAATCCTTAAAAGAAGAGGGTAGGAACTACTGCAAATTCAGGCCTTGAAATTAGGACCAGGGAATAATAAAAAGTATAGGAGCCTCGCTCACAAAAATGTACGACAAACTACATTAAATTACATAGTTTTTCTTAGTGTTTGAGTTACTTATACTTACTTATTTGTTTACATATTTATACGTAATCCTTTTTTAAACTAGTAAACTTTCGGAATTATTCTGTAATTTATTGATTACTGCACGGATTAAAATGATCGCCTCGCTATTACGCCGTGCCGAGTGTTAGGAGTTCGATTTCCAAACGGAACAAAAATTAAATATATAAAAATTAATGTGATCAGCAAAGTTGTTCCAAGACTGGGTGTTCTTTATATCCGTTATTTGAATGTTTATAAAGTCTCCGCGATACAGAAATCATTACTAGTGCGATAAATATATCAGATTACAAAGAACTAAACTGTAGTAAATACTCCCTCACTTAGTAATCAAAGTCTGGTACCGTTCCGGGTTTCCGTCAAGAAAATATTATTTAGTAAGTGGTGACAACGCATTCGCTATTATCAAAATCATAAATCCCATTAATTCCTAGTGATAATGGAATAAATTAAGTTTATGTTGGGGTACTATGGTACCCCATTGCTATATTATGTAGGTTATAAGTTTAGTAATACTATCTAAGGAGAAATTCTGTTTGAGCCCCGCATTGGCAGAAAATCAATTTAATGCTTTTAAATTTTCGTCAAAGATTAAAATGTGGGCCAACCCACAAGTGAATGCGTGATGCTTGCAAGACCAAAGTCTCAAACATGTATCGGGCACTAGACAGGTTTTCTTCACCTAAGCATTATAAAAATGTCCCTTAAACGGTGACTTTAGGGCAGTCACCGCTTTAAGCGCTCGGCTAGCAATTTTAGTATGTATGCGCTTCCGTTTTGAAACAGAAAAGTTGTTTTGAAAATATGAGTTTTGTTGCATATTGTGACTATATTCGCACTTACATAACATTTAGTAGTAACTCATAATTACATTGTAATGGTAAGGAGTTTGACAGTCAGGTAGCTAGTCTAGCATAATTTCCAAAGTTTAGATTATAAAAGGGATTACACCAACAACGCTCCATTGTTCTTACTCATAAAAAGATCGATTTTATACAAAAAGGATGATCAATCGATCGTTTTATGTCTGTGTATAAAATATCCGACCATTTTTAATGAAAGTCGCGTTTTATTTTCTTAATATTACTGCAAAATAATTACTTACATCTATAAAAACATATTGTTACAACTTATTCACTTGTAACAAAATGAGCAAACAAAGCAACGATCCGTGTCTTCTCCATTAAGTCGTGTTTGTTCTACGCTCTGTTTCCTTTACTGCTGGTTATATAATGTCTACTCATTTATGCACAAATTCATGCAGATGAATACAGGCCAATTGGTTTCTGTGACCTTTTCCGAAATCTTAAAAATCTATCTGTAACTACTGTGCATCAAATCCAACTTCATAGATATACCTTAAGTTTATATACAAAATATTAACATCCGTTGAAATCTCGTGTGAGAACGAAATCTAAGTTTAAACACTGTAGATGACATAATACTATTTTTCTCTATTGCAGTCGTCTTTGAACTACCGGAGGTCGTTATAAAGTTCAAAAACGAAACATAACACACAACACCTATTAAATATTCATGTCAAGTCATACGTTTTCTCATATCATTCAAAATCATTAAGACTAAGATGTTTATGCAATAAAAATAGATTAGGTTCGAATTTTTTTATGAAATTATGTGTCGTCAACGTCTCTCTTACCGTCGCAGACATCGGAATGAAAAGTCAGCGGAAAATTTTCAGTGCGGATGTTCCACACGGGTGCCCCTGCATACTTGGATAAAACTCGACATATTTCCTGATTATATACTATCGTACAAGGAAGTTTAATTGAAAATTCGCATTTACTAAGACTTATTTGTGACATTATGTAGCGAATATTACTCGCTAACGTAAGAACTACTGTAATAATTAATGGTTTTGTTTTATTACTACCAGTTTTATACTTAGTGGGTCAATAATATCTTTAAATGTATCATTTGTTCAAAAACATGTCAAACACGATTACAAGGTGCTAAACTGGCTCTTCGGCTATCAACCATCAATTTGAAAGCTGCCATTTATTTATCGATGTGCGACTAAAAGGAAAGAAATGACTAGTCGTCCCTTTCTAACACGCTTTCGTCGACGCTGGTGGCTGCGACGGCGACGACAAGGCGGCCGCGGTGTGGTGCACGACACTGAGCCAGGTTTAGTTTTCAGTGATCGCGCGGCGGCGGCGCTCTCTGTCGGCGACCTCCGAAATTTCGCAACATTTCCTAGTGCTAGTGATGTGCTAAACTAATCCGAGTATCCGCCGGAAGTCCACGGCAAGTTACGAGTAGTGTGACGTCACCAGGAGTATCCGCAAGGGCATCGCTCCGTCGATCCGCAGGTGAATACGATCAATTAAATCTGTGGATGGTGGTTGCGGTCGCGCAGTCGCACGCCGTGGCCCCAGCTCGACATCCTTGTCCTCAATTAAAACTATTTACAGCAGTTCTTGTTTGAATATTTCAATTGTTGTCCTGATTCTAATTATTGTGTCAATAAGTACCTATAATTTGGTATTACTCGTACTTGAGACCAAATTAGAATCTTATTAAAGCGTTGTTACATTTTAAAATCTACAAAAGGAAATGATTATAGTTATAATGTGTTCTGAACATTTCCGAACTCATTAAAATGATGTTACACTAACTAGATGATCGGTAGATATACCTTATTATCTGCAATGGTGAACGGTTATTGTAACATTTACTGTAACAGGTTTAGAAATTTCGATTTGCAATAGTTGCATTACATTAAAGCATGCAGTATAAAGATACAATTTTAAATTATATAATTTAGAATAATTGTTTTTAAACTTTTCGCGATATTGATACATATTAAATGTATAACTCGGGACTTAATCGCGATAATATTTAAAAGCTAATGACGTTTCGATCGAATTGCACCGATCATGGCAACCAGTCCACTGGGGACCACGATCGGTATCGAGTCCCGAGTTACACATTTAATAATTTAGAATAATCAAAGATGTTTTAGACGTTTTACTATTACACTAACTTATAATTACCTACTGAAGTAGTCTATCTTACACATAACATTGTTATAGGCACAGGTAGATTTAGTTTTAGCTGTTGGTAATTTTTTTTACAAAAAATAAATTATTTCTCCGTAAAAAGAAAAATAAACTATCAATTTAATTTCCAAGTTTATTAACATTGGAAATTAATCTGGCACCTCGAAATTTCATTTTTGACATTTAAGAAACAGTTTCCGGTATTATTTTGTATTGTACTATTATTTTGTATGAAGTGATGAAATGTCAAAATTCGGCGCAAAGTTGTCGACAAGGAGTTGAGCGTGTCAAGACTAACTGACCGCAGCCGAAGCTAATATGATTTAATAAAACTGTTGTAAGACTGTCCCGAGATTAGATCTACTTTGTCGTTTTGTAAGAAAGCCATGGGTTCGATACTGTCGTAACTGGGCTCGCAGCTTGTTATCTGCGCAACCTGTTTGCATTGTCTGGGTGTATTGGTGGCGACCTGAAACTATTTCGTACACTATGCTTTAAGCTTTGCCCCTTAGTTTCTCCATGTATTCTACATAACACCCAGATACAGAACAAATGATCATGCTCATCACAAACTTTTTTTTTAATTAACTTAAAAAAAAAATATTTGTCCGGGGTGGGAATCAAACCCACGACCTCTGACTCAGCCGTAGGATCACTAACCACTAGGCCAATAGGCCTGTCGAAAATAGGAATACATTATCATACTTAGCCCGCACTGTGATATTTTATAAGTTGAATAAAATCTTTCTCTATGAAACAAATTAATTCAAAGGCCAAATTTAACGGGGCTTTATAAGACGGAAATCTACTTTAAAGGTGATATTCATCCCCTGTTTTAAACGTCTTTATAAAATTTTATTCAATTTCTAAGATAAGCCAAATTTCCTGCAAAATGAGATAAACAAGACATTTAACAGTGTATTGCACAATGCATGCCAGAGAAGCAACTAATGGCATATAACATACAAATGTCAGTCGGAATGAGATGAACTGTGGCACAATATTAGGAGAAATAGCATACGAAAATGAGCCTCATTTATGCCTAATTATGTAAAATAAACAGAATTTCCAACTCAGTGTTTCTCGTACAAGGCCATTTTACCACCAAAACGTATTGCTATGCTATATCCGAATAGTTTATTTTAATGTTATGACTTTACCAAGTATTATTTAATATTATAGCGTCAACTAATTGATAAGCAATTTGGGATATACTGTTAGCTTATATTGTTTTATATGCAATAAATAAATACATGCTTGCGTCACTTGAGGTACTCACTGTTGGACAAACCCTGTTAAATATTGATTTGACATAGAATGAATGGGAGGCTGTACTTCCTGTTCCAGGAAAAAAGTATATAAACCCCTATAAACAATTCAATATCTCCTAGATTAGCTACGAGTACTTCGACAGTCCCAGCGCGAATTCCATTAAGAACAGACCCAATTTGAGAGCCTAGTTTTTATTTTTATATATTTCTGTATTTAATATAATTAAATGAACCTATGACAGTCTATCAAGATGTTCTAGGAGGAACTTCATTTAATAAACCTTCTTATACAACTAAACTCTTAGACCAAAATACGGATCGCGTAATGTAATGATAAATCAGATACCGGTATTTATTTATTTATTTTATTTATTTATCTCTTTATTGTACACCTTTTAAATGAGATACAATACAAAAACAATGCAAACATTTAGGTATATCAATTGGCGGTCTTATCGCTCAAGGCGATCTCTTCCAGACAACCTTTATTTATATACAATATTTATATACACTCGTAACACCTGTAAACTACCTTACGCATTGTTAATCATATCCTTTCTTCTCCTTCAAACTTTCTATATACTGAAAAAGAATAATACCCTATGCTAATATGAAGGAGAAGAAGAAACAAATTTATTTAACCTCATACACAGGTACAATAGATTTACAACAGAGCTATAATTAAATTATGATTACAAATCTACAATTATCAAAAATACCTCTGCATGAGTCAAAAATCGTCGTCGTCGTTACCTAGCGTAATGCTACTCGAGGAAGAAGCGCTGGTATTCTGATAACACCTAGTGAGGTACACGGTGAGTAGCCAACAGTAGCAATTAGAGAGAAAATGAGAGAATAATTAAAACCTGACAAATGTAATGACCAATAAAATATATGTTTGAAAATTGTTATGAATAATACGATAAATAGTATAGAATATGTACACAGTAATAATACGCATTGGTTCCTCCTCTTTTTTCATCTGTGCTTCCGTACTCGGGGTTTTAATTAGCTTTAAATAATGATGCTCAGTTAAGTAAGAAAGGAAAGGCGTAGAAGACCTCTTTATGTTCTGGCAACTGAATTTATTTGTTTGCAAATAAAGAGAATCCATCGTAATGTTTATCTAAACGTTTTTAATGCCTCAATTGTAATTAACGTAGTAATAATTAAGCGTATTTTTCGCATCTAAACCTCTATAATCAGTGAGATACTTACCTTGTCGATCAGTTGCAAACCCAGTAGAAAAGTGTTATATCGTCTGACATCCTCCTATAAACACCACAACCAAAGCCCAAACACCAAAACAAGCCAAAATCATTCAGACCCTTTGCAGCAAAAGCTTTTAACGATTAGATACATATAATTAATATGCTGCCTAAATAAGGAGTGTTATGTTGTCAGGGTTCATGTATGTATGTACGTGAGTTTCTTTCTACTTTGGATGTATGGGGTATCGTTAGAATCCTTACATATCCCAAGTGACACGGGCTATAAAATTATTGAAAAAAATTCAAAATGGCGGCTGTATGGCGCGTAATTCGTTTTTGGCAGTTGTTTTAATTTTTTTTATTAGTATTATACATTCTTCCAGTATTATCATTATTGTTTAAGTGCTTAGTGCCACCTCACCCATTTCTGGTCTTTTGTAGCGCACTTTTTACTTTACAGTTCACTGCTCAGTCTTATGCCTCCTACCTCCAGATCCTCTCAGCAGTGATTGTTTGTATTTCCTGCGGTTGCATGATGTGCAACCCTAGGTTAATACTTCGGTGCCGCATTAGTGGGCCACAAGAGCATAGAATATGCACTGCAGTTTCCTCTGCCTCTTGACAGAATCTGCATATTATTGTGTTCTCGCCCAATTTTAGGGTGAACATATGTTTGTTCAGTTTGCAGTGTCCAGTTAGGACTCTTGTTACTGCACAGGTTTTGTATCTTTAGAGTTCTAATTTCTTCCAGTATGGTATCTCTGCTACTCATAATAGCGATCTTCGTGCAATCTTAATTGATACGACATCTAAGTCTTTGAATATTACTTTAAGCTTCCTTAACAATTCTCTTGCAATTAGAGTTAAAAGTTTCAGACTTTTTACACGACTGGCCAAAAAATTTGTGTAATGTTTTCAAGGTTCATGTATTGTACGTATGTATATGTGAGTTTCCTTATTCCACCATAACTTCTAAATGCCTTACCAGATTTAGATGTATGGGATATCATTATAATCCTTATATCATCCCGATTGACACTGGCAATTTTCTTTTAAGTTCTTTATGGTGGTTTTAAGGCGCCATTTTCGAATATAAAAAATAATTCAATTCGTTATTTGGTAGGGCAGGCGTGTTTTTTAAATAGTAACTTCTTTTTAAAAATAAGAGCGGTTTTCGAAACTTCAAAATTATCTTTTTGTATGTTATGCAGATGTGTGTTTTTGTGTGTCATTGTGGCCTGTTCACCTTTAACCTGAACGAAATGGTGATATTCTCGTTTGTTCATTCTACATGTAATGTTACTTCTGGCCTAGTAAGACCTTGTGAACAAATAGTAATTATTCATAGTTCAAATGTTTGACTTTACAAAATGTTCGGTCTAAATTGAATACCATATCCAACGAATACATGGCACGCACATGTAATAGTTTATTTATATTATAATTACGTAAATACACGTAACAACTCAAAAAATCCAGACAGGCAATTTACGGAACATTTCCTTACGCAACTGCCATTATGACTTTATGTGAGCATTTATACTACGTTAAAATGGAATATAGTTGTTTACCAAATAACAATTTCTCCATAGTTGATAGCGTCGTTTTCAATATTAATAGTAAAATATCTCTAATGACAATAAAAAATAATAATAATAATATCCTACGACATTATGAGCCATACTAAGCATAGCTTTTGTCTATGTGTTCTAAAACACGGACAAACACACTAAGATATATTTTTTTTTAAATATCGCTTGGAATCGAAAATCATAGTTATATGTATGTTAAAACTCTTCGGAAGAAACCCATTCTGTAGCTTTTGAATGCATATTTTTTTCATGTTGCTCTTAAATTAAGTTAAGCTAGATTGAAGGCCACTATTATAGATAAAAATAAAAAATGGCGATATTATGATATTTCTAATTCAAAGAGATATTTTATAATCTCTGTACTAATGTTGTTACAGTTTCACTCTGTGTGATCGATAGGAGATTTAATTTCTCTATCGATATCTTGCGGTATGGTGCCATTAATGATCATAATTAGTGCAATAGTATTAAATACATATTATCTGACTATTATTAAGAAAATACTCATTTAAATATGTTTGGTTTAGGAAGCAGATCCGTAATTATTAATATACATATATTATATTAGGTCTTTTCATATCAAATTGGTGTTCTGCGACCTTAAATATCTGGCGTTTGGTTAGGAATTCAAATTAATTTCAAATTTAGTCTTATGTTTCGAGTTTAGTGACTCGTTTGTTTTCACGCCATTTTAATTTTCTTTGACATCCTTTTGTTCACAATGTGGATAACCTAAAATATCGCGCTATTTACCAATACGACTTTCGCCGTGGCACTAGCGCTGCCGAAACAGCTCGAAAAGTTAATGATGTCGCCACCCGGCAAAAAAAGTGTCATATCACAAAAAAGTGTCATATCACAAAAAAAGTGTCATATCACATGTTAGGTGCGTTTTGACGTTTTTATAGCATTGAATAGCAAATGTTGCATTTGGTTAGCTGTAAAAATATCGTTATTAGTTATCTGTTTTATTCAATTCATATAAAAAGTAAAAAAATATAAAAGTCGTGTTTTCTCGAAATTGTTGTTTTTGTATTATGACACTTTTTATTGCCGGGTGGCGATGTGTATGGGGAGGCTACTGTACTAAAAGAACGCAGTACATTTTTGATTCCTACGTCGTCATATATATATATTCGTCGTCGTTATATGAAATATGTGCAATATTTCTGCAATATATTATGTTTTCGACAGGCGTGTCTACAAAAAATATATGACATAACATTTACATTTGGTTTCTATTGCTCATGCGTTTATCGTCTTTCGTTGTGTGTATTAGCTCTTTGCTATTCTGTTCACACTTAACAGAGTAAGACAATACATTCTAACCTTTCTATGGTAATATACTGTCCGTATGACAAATAACGTCCATTGGCCGTGAACATAATTCAACCTTAGAGCTATACTGGTATTGCCAAAAAAACTTTCTCTTTAATTCATCGTTTTATATCCGCAATGTGGATGTTAAAGTTTAGGCATTTACCTAACGTGATTAAGTAGTTATTTTTTAACAATTCTCTCGATCTCTGTTTATCCTCATAGATCAAGTTAACGTATGATTAAGTGTTTTTAATAGACTTCAAAAAAAGATTGAGCTTTTGATAGTAACTCGTGCATTTCCTCATGGAAAACACCATTTGGTGAAATTTAACTAATAATAAAGACTACACATGGTCACAATACATATGGTGAAGTGGAGCTGTAACATTAACGAACTTTAAAACGGAAGAGGTTCTCAATTCGACTGATGTATTTGTGATTGTATGTTTGTATATCTACGCGAATTGAGAACCGATTTCAATCTTTCTTTTTAGGGTTCTGTTCCTCAAAAGGAAAAAAAGGAACCCTTATAGGATCACTTTGTTGTCCTTCTGTCTGTCTGTCAAGACCATTTTTATCAGGAACCCGTTGACGCATCAAATTGATATTAATACCAAATACGACGTTAATACGTTCAACGCGACAAAACTTTCATCCCCATCACCTGGATAATTGGCAATCCACCACTGTGAGGTTCTCCAGAATTTTTTTGCCTCTGGAACAAATCGTCGCCTGCGGTATTTCCGGACCGATACGACCTTCAAACCTTCAAGAAAAGAGCGTACTCCTATCTCAAAGGCCCGCAACGCACTTGTGACTCTTGAGTTGCAGGTGTCCATGAGCGAGGGTAGTCACTTACCATCAGGTGACCCGCCTGCTCGTTTGCCCCCTATAATATTTAAAAAAAAATACATAAGTCTGCAGTCCCTTGAAACTGTAAAAAAATCAAGCTTCTAAGTCAAAGCAATTAAAAGATATGGCCACTTAAGCTTTAGATTGTAACAAATTTGAACATTTCGCAGGTAGATCAAAACCTATATGACCATTGACCTAGAATCATGAAATTTGGTAGGGAGTGGAAAGTTGACTTTGTCGTACACCGCAACCGCAAAGTTTGTCTTTCGGAAAAGACGGGCAAAAATCTTCGAGAATTAATTCCCGAGATGGACGTACTATCCACATACAAGTTTTTAGTGCTTACAGAACCCTCGGTGCGCGATTCAGACTCGCACTTGGCCGGTTTTCTTTTTTTGAATTGGCAACACTCAAGGTTCTTATTTAAATTCAAAGACAATATTCCAACTCTTACTCTAGGTGGAAAATAAAGGGATGAAGAATACAGATTGTTTGAACCGACTTCACTGCGCATAAGTCATGACTTATGCACATTGAAGTCGGTTATTAATAGATATTCCTATTATCAGAAACCCGTATTATGGTCCACAAACAACTTTATATGATTTTATCGTGCTCCTAATCGATATTCAATATGTTGCCCTCAGATGTTACACGTAGTTAGTCTATAAGCACATGATCTTCATTGTAACCCTTAACAGAACATTCTTAAAAAAATATTAAACCTACAATTTTTCTTTCTGCTGTTACATAAAAAAGAATTAAATTCGAATAAAAACTTTCGTGAGTGGTATTCATATTAGTTAAGAGGTACGGTTTTACTCACGTGTATATTTCGGGGATGCCCGACTAGTTTCAGACCCGACGGGGGCCCTTTATGAAGGGGTCTGAAACTAGTCGAGCATCCCCGAAATATACACGTGAGTAAAACCGTACATCTTAACTAAAAAAATTAAAACCTAACTTTTCCATTTGCTAATAAAGTTTCCACCCTTATTAGTACTTAACCTATTCATAGTATTAAATAACGAAAGCCATTACTGATTGGTTACCTAAAAGTTCCGATGTATTGTAATACTTGAGCACTTACCTAATAGAAAACCCTATTTAAACTTAATAGAACATAAATGTACCGCCTACTAACAATGTTAAAAAATTAGTCTATTGAAGGCTTTGATACTTTTCCCTCTTAATTTATGCTAGTCATTATTAATTGGCAATAGACAAAAGAACTATTGAGAAACCCCATTTTTTACAAACCTTCCATTCCACGCTTTAAGCGTGAATGATTAAGCATAGTTACGCACTTAGTTGATTGCCCTGTTGATCTAGTGGTTAGTGATCCTGACTACTGAGCCAGAGGTTGTGGGTTCAATTCGCACCAGGGACAAATAATTGTGTGATGAGCATGATCATTTGTTCTGCATCTGGGTGTAATTTATATATAATAATAATATAGTCAGACAGCCGTGTGTAAGGTGTGTTAAGTTATTATTATTTCATATATGACAGGCTTACTCCCTTATTCAATAAAGATTTACTCAACGAAAATATTTTGTTTAAAAGAGAAGAAATCACTAAGGTCTGAATGGGAAGCTGCGTAAGTACTTCAGGGAGAAAAGGCAATGTATGTTATCCAATTAATGATTTTTTAAATGAAAAATTTTAGATTCCAACATTATTTTTAAAATTTATTCTGACATTATTCTTATCTTTTATGTGTTCAGTGATTCTTATTGGATAAGTTTGTAATTTTAATACCTATTTTTATTGTTTTTTTTGCCATTTTAGAGGGACCAAAAAGAAACTTGATAACACCATCATTTTATATATCTACTTTCTATTCAAATAAATAAATATTTTATTCTATTCTGTTCTATGTAAAATTTGATCAGAGCTGAGAAAGTAGGAATCACATTTTTCCGTTATGGGGATATTTTCAGCTTTCTTCTAAGCAGATTTCTAAAATCGGGTCAAAATAGACTTACTGAATGAATGAAAAACTGGCCCAGAATATATAGGATTGTGCCATGATGTCATGACCATGTAACCATGGTTATTTGAGACACTGTTGGAAGTAACTGCTGACATGTGTCAGCAGTTACTTCCAACAGCGTCTCAAATAACCGAATTTATATCATTTCGGACATTACTATCGGTGAATACATTATAGACGAAAGGCATATTTACTGTATAGATAGAAGTTGGATGCCATGAAAGGTGATTGCGTATATTGGCTTTAACGGTATCTCCAAAATTGGACGATGATGTAAAGTTGTGGGAAGGGAAAGTCTTTTGTTTCCCAATTCCTATTGTTTCTAGAATTTTTTGATTGCTCAAAAGATTATCTTTATTATATTTTATCGATAAGGAGACCCATACTCAGGAAACTTTGACTCCTTACCAGTAAACACGGTGAAGGAAGTAAAGTGCTTTGTGACTGTGACTAGATTATCGTATAAATCCTCGGTGAAGAAGTTACCTCACAATCGAGCCACACACAACGTAACGCAATTTTTTTTAATTATCAGTTCATAACTAGATTTACGGCTGCTAAAATTCAAGTAAAAGGAGATGGTCAAACAAGTCATAAGTGCAAAAGTTACCTACACGGAAAGCACAGGTGTTTACATGGTCACCTTGCAAATTGACACAGCGCCACATAACACAACTATTTTTGCAATTCTAAAATAGATTTTTTGAGTTTGAGTGTAGGTACAATTTATTCGCTTAACTTAATAATTACTTTTGTCTAATTTTCATTAACTCCTATTTTAACAAACCATAAATAACTCTTTTTTTTTTTTCATCGACTCTTATCGCGTCTTATCCGTCTTTAAATTTTTGTTATTCGGCGGTGCATTAGGTACACGTCTATAAAATTATAGACCGCTGCTTAACTTTTTTGCCACTGTAGACACTTTCATAATATTAGCTTCGATAACAACAGCTACCAGGGTAGCTTGGGGTATCTATTTATTTATTTATTTTATCTCCTCATTTAGTCTGTCCGCAATACTAGGCAGTGATTTAAGTTCTGTGTTAGCTTGTAGCAGGTAGATTAACGCCATCAATTACCGAAACATTCATAATTGTAGTGTATGTCCTCGCCAGCTGATTGTGTAGCTATTGTTTTTATAGTCAAATGTTTCCACAACAGTGGAGACTTGGGGAGTAGCGCGTGACTTGATCAAGCTATTGTGCACGCGCAGTCTCGTTGTTTACAGTTCACACAGAACGCGTGCTTAGATTCGTACACAATGAGTTATAGTTTCACACGTACGAATACCAAGACTGGCACGGTGGTAGATATATATATATATATGTATGTGCCTAAGACCTTATCTAGATGAGACGTTTTACCCGCATAAACCTTAAGTGAAAAACTGTGTTACATTTTTTTAAATAGATCTAAGTTAACTAAGTTATCAAGATGGCTCACATCAACTTCTTCTCTCTCTATGTCTATACCTAAACACCAATATAGCACTCATACGTTTTTAGTCCTATGTCCAGCTCTCTATATATGACAGGGATCCCATGAAGCTCTTGCTACCTACTCACCAAACCAAAAAGTAATACGCTAAAAGCAGTAGTGTCCAATCTATTGCTGCTCTCTGTAGAGTGCAGATACCTACTGAAAAATGGGATGTTTCATTCCCTATGTCATGTTGTGCTGTGCCCTAGAGCACCTTATAGTCATACTGATTTTGTTTTTGTATTACTCAAGACAGCACATAAGTGTAAATAGAAGATTCCTACTATTAAAATTAATTAATTTGTCCCTATTTTAATGACTCGTACAAAACTCGCATGAACAAAACGCATCATACGTGCACAAGAATAACATATTTGTACAATACGGGTGGCTTTCGCGGTTTGTCACGCAAGCGCACGCGACAAGTCCAAAAACGCCTCATGTGGATAACCTCTTGCATTATTTGCATGTTACTAAGCAAATACAACTTTTTATTTACACATACATACGTCACATGACGCTATTATTATCATGGCCTGTTGCGTCAACGCTCTTCGACAAGTATTTTTGCAATTTCATACTCAGTAATGTGTTAAATAAATACTTAAATACCGTGTATAACAAATATATTCACTTGTCATTTATCCATCTATTTTTTTAAAACCTTTTCGGTTTTCGTTTTTCACAGAGATGTTGAAGCTATATATTTTGTCCCTTTCTATCACATACACAGTTTATGATTGTGTCCGCTATAACCTCTTGGCTTTGCTTTTGGTATTTCACCTAATTGTCATATTTTTCTTTTCACATTCTTTATTGTACACTATAAAAACATATCATAGAAGGAAAATGGCATGTACAAAGGCGAATTTAATCCATAATTGAGTTTTTTCTAGCAAACCTTGGGAGTGAAGAGAGGATAGTAAAAAAAATAGAGGCAAAGTGCGTACATTAAAGAGAATTCAATAAACATAATATATGAAATAACAAGTGCATCCGCAATATAAATACCTATATTTCCACATATGCAGTATAAATAATATGTTAAATATAAACATACATATACACATACATACATACATATAAATGAACAGTCTGAATATTGCTGAAACGAAAAATCCTTGATTCTTTTCCTAAAACAATCGGGGATAGAATGGGGAAGAGAATTCCGATGCCGTACAGTAACTGTGAAACAATTATCGTGGCGAGTAGAAATTATGAGAAGGAATTCGAAGCAAAAGAGAAGATGAGGAGAGACAAGGTTTGCTTCTAGGATCAAGGTATTCGAAGCGCTCACGCAGATATGAAGGAAAGTTGAGACTAAGGTTATAATAAAAAAAAAGATTGTGAAGAACCGGATAGAGTAAGGAAAGTATGTAAACGTCTCGCCGCTGCCGAATAGGTACCTACCCTTTTCAGTTGCTTTCGGAATCCAAAAATATTCCGATGACATTTTTATAAACTGAAAATTTATTTCAAAGGCCTTCGCTAGCGTTGAGAAAGGCAACATCGGCATAGTCAAGAATGGAAAGGAGAAGGGTATGCAAAAGACAGATTTTAGTACAAAAGGGGAGAATTTTTTTAAAACGCTTAAGCGAATGATGTGAACCAATTTTTTATAGCTCAATGCAAAACAGTAGCGACAAAGTGACTATAATTACGTGTATAGAATTAATTATAAACTTTTCTGGGAGTAAAAACTATAAAAATAAAGTACCTACCTGTTTATAAACAAGAACAAAACAGCCCCTGGTATCGAGTAACCGGTTTAGCACTTGGTCCGGAATGTGGTTATTTCAATAATGTACTACAGTGGAAAGGGTGACGTCAGTCATCAAAGAAGAATTTCGGGCAAGGTTGTCTGATCGATGTGACCGTCCACTCTTGCGCAAACCTCACCACAAGTGTACGTATAGAAAGTGACTGGAACACGATGTCACTACTACATCATTTGTTTATTTTTTCCATTACCCTTATGGCTAACAGCTAAGTTTATTTAAAATGTATGTTTGAGTATTCTTGCGAAAGGTGACTAATTTATTCCGTTGTCGTGTCCATAAATGTTTATCTCGGGAGTAGTTTAGAATTTGATTAAGACCGCACAAGGGCTTCAAAGGCAAAGTATGTAAAGAATATTCGTTGAGAAAACTAGTGATCTCTAAGAACCACGCGTAACTTGTTACAGAAAGACTACTATGAGTTAGATATTTTACTAATAGGCTTATACGTCGAATGACGTCACATCTTTCAAGTCGACGCGACGCGTCGGTGACGTCTGGATCTACCATCCTATAATCACATAGCACATCAATTTAATTTAAAACATAATTTGTAACATTACTACAAACCTTAGTGGTTTACAAATGCTGTGTACACAAATTGGAATTTCTGTATTTTATTTGATAAATATATGAAAAATAATTAAAACTAACTTAGGTACGAAATAGTTCTTAAACAAGGTAACTATGCTTTGGTAAGAACCTTTTTCTGACAGATTGTATTAATGATTTTAAAGGAAAACCGAGGTAATAAATCAAGAACTCCGTTTGCGGTATAATACTGTACAGGAACTTTCACGATAATATATAGTCAGAGATAAATACAGCCAGATAACTTTTATAAGTATTACGTCATTTTTAATGCCTTTAATATCGGTAAAAAAGGTTTCAAAGTTCTTAACTTCAATAAGTAACAACCACATAATACATCAAAGTCGAATAATAAAATAAAAAAGAAGAGCATCAAATTTCAAATGGTTTAATGACATAAAGGGACGCCAAAACAAACTCTCTCAGATAAAAACGGAGTTGTGCATACTCCATATTCATAGGGCACACTCTGTCGCGTGTCATGAAGATACAAAATACTACATAATACACGTCTTTAGTGATTAAGACCATATAGTATTCTGTTTCTTAGATAAATAGCGACTTTCGCCATTAAATGCTAATAAGCTCGATGACAAAGGAAACCACGATCCGTATTCAAAAGACATTCATTAGACTATCGTTAGCATATTCTGTTATGTACCGAATTGCTTTACGCGAAAGTTTCTTTTGTTCTGACAGCGTTGTCGTAATAATAAAATACGGCATACGGCTCTGACTACAATGAGGACCGGAGTGAGATAGGCCTTACGAGGCTTCCTATAAAGGGCCCTAACCTTTGGCAGCAAAACGGCTCTGATAAAGGTACTGGCTACTATTAAGTAGTCACTCACCAACATTATAATCTATCTGAAGAATGGAAATACTTAAGCCTCAACCAAAAAAGGTGCATGTCAGCTTTCAGTTCAAATATTATATTATGAAATGTTTATCATATTTCACAAAAGTATATCCATATTTAGATTATACAAGATGTTAGAGAAAAGTGTGGCCATAGTTTAAGGTCGTATAGTTGACCCTGTGAAGAACTTAAAGGGCTAACAAACTAGTGATTTTTAGACAGGAATCTTAATTTGAAACTGACATATTGAACTATAATATTGACCGTGTTTCTGTAAGAAAAAGTGCTGACGTGAATAAAACTATATGCATTTAATACCAAGCTGTTGAAGAAATATCCGGATTTGTCCGAAAATGTCCGCAATAAAAAAGGACAAAACAAAATAATCCACAAATCCATTATTTCAGGCTAATCGCGTATTAAACTTGAGGTACTACCAATATTAAAGATTTATTGGACTACAAATATAATGCTGCGAGATGGAGACCTTCATGTCACTAAATTCAACATAAGCTTTAGCGAGCTAATTTTCATGAACGTCTTAGTAAAACCCGTTCTCTATCACAGAACGCTACACAATAATATTAAGACTCATGAAAGCATTTCAGTCAATATTTTGCACTTACACTTACTTTTCTAAGGAAGTCAAGATATTTAAATACGCTTTTACTGCCTGACATAACAGATTACACAAATATGTACTGATTGCAACACGCACTTGACAAAAAACACTACGACTTTAATGAAATATAGCGACAGGAAATTTATGTACAACTTAAAATCCAAATACTTATCTAATTTACTTTACTGTCATCGACGGACTGTAAAGAGTAGAAAATATAGAGTCGAAATGGCTATTACAAGAGTTAACATCGGTTAACAAAATGAACGAATCGATCAGAAGATTTCGCGCTTGCATCGATCAAGCATCGCGACCTATCGACTTTTTGTGTTCCTCCAAAATCATCATGCGATTTAACGATTACCTGAAATGTAAAACTATAATTTTACATGTCAGCTAATCACTAAATAGCATTGTGATTGATAGTGTTCAATCACACGTTCTTTACTCAGGCTGCATCCTAACATCAGTCAGTCGCAATAGTAAAAGTATCGTGTTTGCAGTAGGTACCTCTTAAATGGTCTCAATCTTGCAATCCAACTTTACAATAGTAACCAGTGCTTGTTATTCCATTAAGAGGTCTGGAGGAAGATGCTTTGTTGAAGTATTGTTTACAGAAAGTAATTCATGCTTCAGTAGGTGACAACAATGCCATCATAATTTGCGTAGGTGATGTGTGCTAAAGTTGACATACTAACTAGATAATTACGTACGTGTTAGAACATTAAATTACATTGCCGAAGAGGTATCTTATAATATTAAACGCCTATAAGATTACTAAACGGTTCAATGTCACAGTAAGATTTTTTATTAAACTTGCTTACCCCGTATCAGCTATCGATAACAGTACCTACCACATACGATCTTACATACTAGAAGTGCTTACTCATTCGGTCGAATAAGATAGAAATGGAATAAAAAGTTAGGTACAGGCCTAAATTTTTATTACATCTACGTAAAATAATATCAATAAACCGAAACGGAAACCAGAGTTTCTTAAAATTATGATAATAACAACCGTAAGAAATATGTACCCAATGTAAATTTTATAGGCTATTTATTACTCTTAATTAAGTGACATTCCTTCGTATGTTTCTATATCTATGTGTTTTATAAAAAATCAGTAGCGACGGCTTTTTCTAAGTGTGCAAGGAATGGAACCATATTCTACCATGCTGGACTAGTTTTGCAAACTTCAGGAACCTAGAACACTATATAGCCCAGCCTGGATCTGTTTAATTATAGGTAAGTCGGCAAGTAGATAGATTTTTGTTGAATTCACTCCGAAAATTGCTAAGAAGTGATAATTTCACTATGCACTCGCTTGAAACCCTGAGCTTAATTTTTTATTTAATAAAATGTGAATATTTCGAAACAGCAACCAAAAATATTTCAATTGTAGATAAAAGTAGGTACACTAGAATAAAATATTTGCGTAATTAATTTTTACATAAGATGCAATTAACTGAAAAACAACAAACATGTTTTTACTATAGCAAATATAATGACACTCGCAAAAAAGGTTTTTAATATGATTAAAATATTAATATACCCACCAAATTTCATAAAGATCGGACTAATAAACATGAAGTTGAATATATTTTTCTAATCATGGTTTTTAACAGGTTGTGGAGATAAAAAGTTTTTGAAATATTTTGTTTCCGTGAAATGGCCAAATGGGTATAAAAATTTGAACTCTCAAAGTCTTAACAAAGATTAACCTCAACAACGATTTAAAAATTACCTACTTTTTTTAAACGCTTAGATTGCAGATTTATTGTGCGTAAACTACTAGTCCGATCTTAATATGGTATATTATCATATCAAAAACTTTTATTTTGATAAGTGTGGCAGTTCTAAGAGTAACATAAGTATTATTAAAACTAGTTGGAAATAGCCTTCAGTCTTCACGCCATTTAATAAAATACATACTTATTTGCAACATATTATAGAATAACAGGAATTAACCACCTGCTTACTGAATAAACCACAACTAAAAAAAATGTAAGAGTATTGCTACAACAAAAAATTTAAAATATAAAGGTCGGCAACCTTCAGAAATCTGTACATATTCCCTTTCTCTCCCAGTCCCCATATCTTGTAGGTTCTGGCCCCCTTGGACGTCGACAAAACCTATGGTTTCTATCAAAGCTATCAAAATCTATCATACTTTCCGTTTGGGTAAATTTTGCGGATCCCACCTGAACTAATAGACAATTCTCCATTATGCAAGTTTCCTGAAACTGTTTTTTTTTGAACCAATAATTTTTATATGACATTACAGCTTTAAAAAAGTCATAAGGGGTTTACCGGAGATAAAACTATCACCTCCGCGAAGCTCGTCTATCACTGCTTCTTTGATAATTTTATGTCAAATTACTTTTACAGCCGATGAAATCATGATTTAGCATCAATATCTTTAGTACTCGGTTTTATAAAGTCGTGACAAAGCAGATAATGAACCTTTATCGAAGATCCATTAGCGTAATGAGTAATTATAGACGTTTGCATCGAGTGATTGTCCACATCGGCGCGGGCGCAGGATTTGAACACGAAGGCCGTCTTTTGCAACGACACAGACGACATTTGAAACATAAACAAAGACAGCTATTAGGATAAAGGTATATTCAAGGATTTGAATGTATGAAAGATGTACAAATATAATTGTTTAATTAACTTTTATGATATTGGGTGATGTATATTAATATTAGGTAAAACAGACTTGAACTTTGTATAATTTTTCAATATTTGATATTGGGTCGTGAAAAAATTCTATTATAATTTCAATAAAATGTGCAGTTAGATGTTCGAGGCAGCTCAAAACTCCCTTTTAAATATTTTACAGGCATTAAACCTTTCCAGGACGTAGAAGCTTAAGTACAAAAATGAATATTTAAATCAGACTGATAGATCAATAACCAGCATGTTGTCACTAGACCAGGGTGGTTGCCTAACTCCTCTCAACAAGAAACTGCGTCCTGAAGTGCTTGCTAGGGAATGTAGACTACTCTGGCTTATATTTAAACAAGATTTTATAGCCTACTTTATGCGCCGTAGATAGCAGTCAATAAAATCATAAAGTGTTTTTGCAGGTGTTAGGTGTGCAGGTAAAACCCATACAACATGATTTCATGTTGTATGGGTTTTATTTTGGTTTTCTGTACCACGGTTAAATGAAAAAGCAGATATGTAGGTACATATTTCATTTAAGTTCCCTGTCAAATAGTGGGTTGGATATTGAAATTATATTAGGAATTGACTTGATTTTTTTTTATTTTGTCATTTGCTAATCTGATACCTTTTTTACGATACAGTGGATGTTATAATGTGTACGTCAATGTAAATATTTCTAAATATAACCAAGATGTTAAAACTAAAAGTAAAAGCGCGCCTCAGGCCGCGTTTCCACCAGAGATGTGCGAGGGAGCTGGGCGGTGCGAGGATGCGTAACAAAGCTGTGAAACGATGTGAGCGTTTCCACCAGAGATGTGCTAGGCCGCTGAGCGGTGCGAGAATGCGTAGCGACGCTGTGAAACAGTTCGCAAGTGAGGGGTGCGAGGATGTGTACAATACACATCAACCTCTAACAAACACCGTCTAGCACACATCCCTCTCACACGTCTCTCGCACACATCCCTCGCACCCACCCCTCGCTTGTTTTGTACGTACAAAAACCTCACCCCGCTAAGCTGTTTCCACAGGAGCTGCGCTGAGCGAGGCTCAACTCATCCCTCGCTGCGCATTCTAGTACATCTCTATTGCAAACGCAGCCTTAGCGGACTATGTAACGGGGTGACACGTGCACATTTCTCACGATCCACTCTCAAGCAAAGCCGACGCAATGTTTTATTGTCGTGATCTAGAATGATCGATGAAATCTCTTTATTATACACATATATTCAAATTCACGAGATCTGATCACATTAACAGCTTTTTCGTCGGTGGAACATCTATTTGCGTTACGTTATCGTGCTAGTACCTAGTGGGTTTTCAACATTTTTAAGATTAGCAGTTCAGGTATTGTGTAACATTATTTCATAGTATTAGTTGTCATTACCTTGACTTCGTTTCTCTCCCTTATCATGAGGACCTGGATTAAATGGTCAGGCAAAATATATTGAGTTGTTTTGTAAAGTAATTGTCAGTAGATAGGGGATCTGCATGCGTGGTTCGTGCCCGATAGAATGCAATTAGCTCCTCGCTGAGGCAGTCGTAGGTATTTCAAAGTATAAAATAACTTGTAGCCTAGCCAAGTAAAATCTTCAGGATTATTTACAGAACTTGGCAATCATTTAAATCTCAATTCTTTTGTCGGCGTAGTCGATAACCACGTATATTCTTAATATTGAACTGGGCTCCCATTTCGATATTTATATTTTTGATTGGATATCATTACTTTTTGTAAATAAATTATTATTATTCATCATTCAAAAGTGATGTGTAAAATTAACATTTTTCCTGCGTTTACGTTGTATAGTTTTCTTTGTTGTGCTATTTTGTACATTTTCTTGAACATTAGAAATATTAGAGCGCATTGCCCATTCATTAATAAATCCTTCCTTACGTAACCTATATTTTTGGAAGCGATTCTGTACATTTTCAAAATGTCTGTTAAAAGTTAAAATAAGTTAAAATTCACTATTTTCTGATTTTTTCCTCTGCATACACACAATTACTCAGTTGGACGCCAAATTTCAACTTTCTAGGTCACCGGGAAGTGAGTTAGGTTTTTGATCTATATGTCAATCAATCAGTGATAAAAAATTCCGATTTTTAAACGATAATATTTCAATTACTGCTTAAGCTATATTTATGAAATTTGGGGTTCTAGTTAATCTAAGGGGTCTTAATAAATGAACAAAAATTCAAGTATTTCTATGAGTTATTAAACGGTCAAAAGTGGCTCCAAGTGGTTCAAGCAATTCGTCAACCTTCTAAATCATAGTTAGTAGTTGCGAAAACTAAATATTGCAACAATCACGACAATGTTAGAATGATGTCTACAACCTGTCAAATACTTAAATAAAACACTGTGTAATCAAACAATCGATTAAAACTCCCCGATAGAAATTAGTTTCACTGATATTAATTTGTCAAATCATTTGTTGTGCTTGTACAAGTTGATGGTTTCAAAACATTTTATATGAGAAATTTAACTTCATTCTTTCAAACCAGGCTAGATAGGCGATGGCATGAATATGTTACAAATCCATAATGTTGAAATTAATTAGATGAAAGCGTTAATAAATAATTCTAGAACATCGACCACAGCAATACCGTTTCGAACTGCGTGTGTATATAAACAAACTAGGCCGTCTTATTAGTGTACCGACAGCTTTTAAACGACTCCTGAAAAAATGTAGTCCAGCACTACGTCTCTCAGCTCACGTTTGTAATCTTTATATTAGTAGCAAAGGCTTTGGCAAATAAAAAGTGAACTCACTTTTGTTGCAGTAAGATCACAGATTTACCATCAAGTAAATATATTTTAAAACTGGTATCTGCCTCTCGATAAAGGGGTATCCAAATCGTATACCTGTACTATTTACCATAAGCTGCAATCGAGTTTCTTCCCTCAGATCATTTTAGGCTGAAATTAATTGGTTTTACTAATATAGAAAGAATTGAAGCATTGGGTGCAACAAGAGCGTTCAGTATCCAAAGACCTTTTTGGTGTTATGCATCATGTTTTGATGCAAAGCTTCTAGTTTCTTATGACAAACACTTATTTTGATCTATTGTTTCTAGATGGAATGAGAACGAATTATTTTGAAGGTGGCTTTCATTTTAAACACTTAACTGTTTGTAAATACTTATTTTCATGAAAATAATGTCTCAGTCTAGCGATTTAGGTGACTTTAATGGAAGATAAAAAATGAAAATGTATCGATGAATGTGGGGAAGTACACATCAGCTTGGGGAGCTTCAAGTTGCTATTTAGCTGAGCTATCCCAAAGGTGACTGCAGTATTCCATGCAAGATCGAACTGCAATATAACTTTAAAAATATAGCTGGATATTCCTCTGTTATACATACAATTATGTACACCTACGCAACGAAACTACAATTTTATCTCTGTACTTCCGATTAACATACAGACATTGTAAGGATGTAAGTGTATTGAAAAAATATAGTGTATGAAGAATGCTCTGCTTAAATGGCATGTTCTATTTTAAGAATTTTAATAACTAATCACATATCATCATAACAAAAGCGAACTTGCAACATTCTGTACCTAATCAAATAAATAACTAGGTTTGCTTGACTTTGTACACTTGAGCCATGGCATTGAATATAATTAAGAATTTTATTCGCTATACCAATCTTTAACACAAGTCGAATGCAATTTGTAGCTCCGAGTCTTTATCTGTGGTTTGGAGAGTACTAAAAATGATTGTCTTTAAACATTATACATAAATATTAGATGTGTAAATCGGGACTTAGTATATATATACTAATGCTATAAAAATTATAAATATATATAATTATTAAAGCGATTAAGTCCAGATTTACACATCTAATACCAGATATAAAATAAAAAAACATTAACCATCATATTATGTAATTGTGCCCCTTCTAATATTTTTATTGCCATAATGAAGTTCTTTTTTAATGGAATATTCATAAATTCCAAACGCTATACTACTATTTTGAAGTTTAATTCAATGACATAAATTACTTTTGACGTCTTTTTCAAATCAGAAACTTCATATAGCACCCCCTTATCAAAAAAATGATTTTTTTTTAATAAAATCGCCCAGACTCCATATAATAGGAAATAACCACTTAAAAAACGTATTCTATAATTCTTTGTATTGTTACAGATGCCGCGTCATGGGACTGAAGAATTTAGTGAATCCAAATTCCAAGTAGATGATAACGTATAGTGTATTGTAAAGTGTGTGCCGTGAGTGTCTTGTGATATGTACAGTGAAATGTGTGTCGATCACTCTAAATAAACGTGGAAATGAAAAGAGAAAAGTACAAGAACTTTATTCCGGAACACGGGTAAGTTTACTACTAAATGTTGGGGCAGACAGCGGGCACGGCGGGACGGCAACGCGGCGTTTACAGATTGTAATGTAATAGTTAATATAGAAGATACACAATTGACAAGCGTCGCCGTCCCGCACCGCCCGCTGTTTGACGCAGCCATAAGATAAATTCGCGTATCTGTGACCAAACACGAGGTAACGTAGTTTACTATAATTATGTATTATGTTCTTTTAAAATTTAAATAAATAAAAATGATATTCTGTTCGTTGGTGAGCGGATCACTTAAATGGCTTGACGGATTTTTGTAAAACATATCTGTTTTTAAAATATCCGTAATCATAGGAACTTGACTTATAGAAATAATGCTTATAGAAAAATTCAAAAAAGCCCGCAAGACGTATGAAATCAGCCATTTAAAAAAAATTACAGAACGTCTGTCGGGTCAGCTAGTATACGTAAAAGCTGTCTTCCTGTAACAACTAAGGAAGAAGATGCAGTGTTCTCGAGAAGCCTCAAATTTGATTCGCAACTACAACACTTTTTAATACAACTAACCAGCCCATAGCTCGCCTAACGGTAAGCGGTTATTTCTACCTATAAACAACCGTAAGTAACATCAACAACCACAGCAACACCACTAACAAACTTAGTTGGTAGTAACAAATAAAAATAACCTGCTACGATAATTAATTATGCCTTAACATCAGCACTTTTATATGTTAAACACGTAATAAACAATTAGTCGATTGTATAATAATGACCGGAAAATCTGTCAAGTACATATAAAAAATTCTCACACATAGCTATACCTATTGTTACAACACCTCTGTTCCTAATATCATCCTCTAAGAAATCAAGTTCCGAAGTTACGGTTTATTATTGTTTCTGGGTCAAACAACCTCAACAAAAAAAGTAAATTAAGTATTATTTAACATTCGCAATATTCAATGAACAAAATGTATAATATTGTTCATTGTGAATGTAGGTAATTATTGCAAAATATCACATTGTTTTGAAGTTTATAATGAAATTGGATTGCAAGTGACGTAAGAATAGCAAACATCTAAAGGACTTAACCACGTTAGATACAATTTCATTTTAGGATATGTTGTGTGTGTGTATGTGTGTATGTAAAACTTTTTTTTTGTAAAAGGAGTGTATTGAAGGAGGTAAGCAGTTTTTTCCGAATTATATGAAACTGACTTTGGAAATATCTCCACCCCATAAAAGGTGGCCTTTTATCCCGTTAACCAGCACTAGTAGGTGTAGTGCTGGTTTCTGTTGGTGACTAGAGTAACCAGAACTTTAAAAGAGGAGTTGATAGTGTTGACAATACTCAAGTGTCCTTGCAAGTATTTACTAGGTACTCTATACCCTTTAAAATACGGTGCTGCTACGACTTTGCTTTCCGGAAATATGAGAACCTCTACAGGATAGGATACAGATACATATGGTGATATACTGTACTTAGCTTTTTTCTTTCTGAAGTCCATTAATAAAGTGTAAAATGCATAAGAGACTGAATCATAAACGATCCGTAAGGTGCATTGTATTAATTGCAGCATCATTAAAGCCTTGAGTTTTTATCGACAATTTCATTTTTCTTGGCATCTGGCTGTAAATATAAATGTGGAATCAATAATCTTGACATTAACAAGTGTTATTTTATGAATTTAAATGAATAAAGATATTTATTTACTTATGAATATACAATACGCTTTGAATTTGTGGTTAATGTTTGTAACAAACTAAAGTCAACCTTACTGTGTGATAATAAGTATCTGGAACGATAACGCACATGTGATATTACTGTTGTCTCGAGTGTTTAAAAGTGCCGGAAACTGCTTTGTAAATATTCAGAGGGCCGTGGGTTTATTTCCATACTAAATCGTACAAAAAAAAAAACTTTTTTTTTTAATTATATTATAGGGGGCAAACGAACAGACGGGTCACCTGATGGTAAGTGACTACCGTCGCCCATGGACACCTGCAACTCAAAAGTCACAAGTGCGTTACCGGTCTTTGAGATAGGAGTACGCTCTTTTCTTGTAGGTTTGAAGGTCGGAATCGGTCCGGAAATACCGCAGGCGACAATTTGTTCCAGAGATTGGTTGTGTGAGGCAAAAAAAATCTGGAGAACGGCACAGTGGTGGATTGCCAATTATCCAGGTGATGGGGATATTTTTAGCTGTTTTACTCCCTATAGCTTCGAAATCAAAATCGAATTCAAACAGTTCGGATCAGAATAATCAGAAATAACTTTAAAATCGAATTACTTTCAATAGTTTAAAGCAATTCTATTAGGCCTTGCCTCAATTCAAAATATCGCGCATGCCTATGCCTTAAAGAATACGTTATAACAGTTGACAAGCGGTACCGCACGACTAAGCAAAGAGAAACTGAAAAACAATGCGCTTGTTTATCCATAAAGTCTTTGTAGGCAACGGACAAAGCTCTGTGGAAACATGTTTGAGCATCGTTGTAAATAGTTTTTTTCATATTGTTTTGTAGCCGTCTTGAAGCCCTTAATCTATTTCGACCCTGACCCGCAATGGTCACGGTCATATGTACAATAGGAACTAAAACGTAGACTAATGTTATGTTCTTTGTGATTATTCAAACACACTACTATTATTATAACATTTATTTATACATATATTCAGCTTAATACACAATGGCTATTAACTTCAAACCTTAAGCAGAATAATTTTGTAACATGATTTTAACGAAAAGGAAATTAGTGAGTTTTTGAAGTGAAAACTTTTTTAGCGGCGTTGTGCAAAAAGTGAATTTGGGATGGGTAAAAAATGTTAAACTCGCGTCAGGACACGTGACCCTGATGTCCCAATGTCCTCTGTCCTGTCCTAATGTCCCCATCGAAAATTCGTACGACTGACCCGAGTTTCTTATATTTACATGTACAGCGTCAAAGAGACAGGGAGAGGGACGGAGGGAGGGACAGGGACAGCTCTCTGTCCCTCCTCCTCTCTCTCTAGAAGAACGAACTCGTGACCGTCACGCTCATAATACATATATAGATCCACTAGAGCTCTTTATTAATTAATGTCACCTACCTGTTAATGTGACGTTTTAAGTTCGTCGTTTCGTTTAAGTTTTCACTTCTGTCGGCAGTACCATGACAGCCTATTTTTTTTTATACAAGTATTAGCAACCCGCCCCGGCTTTGCACGGGTACAAATTATACACCAAAACCTTCGTCATGAATCACTGTGTCTATTAGTGAAAACCGCATAAAAATCCGTTTGGTAGTTTTTCAGTTTATCGCAAACAGACAAACAGACAGACGCGGCGGGGGACTTTGTTTTATAATATGTAGTGAAGTTGGCAAACAGGCCACCCCACAAAACCAGCAATACCCTAGCAGTGCAGTCTTATTGTGTTTTTGTTGAAGCTGGAGGTAACGAATCAGTCGAGTGGCCCAAATTCTTAGAGATGGGTAATCAACCGGGTTAACCCACAACTGGGTAAAAACCCGGGTGGTTACCCATCTCTACAAATGTTGTACGTACGCTACCTCTTTTATAGCACTAAGATGATTGGTCTAACTAATTAACAGTAAGTTTAATAGCAACTAAATGAACACAACCTCACTTACTAAAAGGTTTGTGATCATTCTGGAATCAAAATAAGTATGTACTTAATATTACACACAATATAAATATAAAATACTTAATATTTTATATTAATAGTTTATCTTTTAATCACTTACTAAAGTTCAATTACTTTGATTTTGGCTTACAGTATAGGTCACTTGATCAGCAGTTGACAGTCGGCTGTTGTATTATTTCAGTTATTATTTCATAACTAATGTTAAATATTAAATAAATTTATTTATTGACAACAAAACTTTGCTGAAAGTAAGTACACTTATCGCATGACTTAAAACATACATTATCACTATAAAATCCACCTAACAACGTTTTAAACACGTATTTGTTATTAAGAAACCTAATGACCGACAAATAGCATCGCAATACTCAGAAATACAATAAGTTAACAAAATGTGGCTTGGGTTCGGAGCCCAGTGTGTCAGTGTGCCACTCAACCAGCAGCTGATTTCGTGATGATATAATTGCGCTGGCTCATGATGACGTAAATTCTGGTAAAGCCCGAAGTGAGGTGAAAGTGTAAATAGTGATCACTCGGACCCTGACACCGACCGCCTCGGTCGACAACACTTAATAACGACATCGGCAGTATAACGGCATGCCCTTTATGGCTAACATTCGATTACATGAGTTCTCTACCGGCGAGTTCTTGCGGAAGTTTAATGACTTGGAACATTTGTCATTCATTCTTGCATGTGCGAATATTCAACGTAGGTGCAGGCAGTAACTAAAATAGCTTCAAACGTCGAAATGTGTAGCATTGAAACTTAAATCACATATTAGTGGAGCACCAATGAATAAAACAAATTAATAAAATGTTCAAATAATTTTGAAGATTTTAATAATTTGTTTGTGTAATGTTTAATATTATAACATTAAATCGTTTAGCACTCTTTTATATACATATGTATTTTTGTACACAGGTGCTTTGCAAGCTAAAAGTATTTAGGTATAATGCTGTTTATATATCTTGAAGTGTACAAACGAAATTTTTTACAACGTTATAAATATACAATTAACAAAAAAGAAGTACGCGTATACCCAAAACAACTGTCTATGACTATTAAGTACACTGCGCCATCTGTGCAGACAAATGCAACAGGCAGGACACTTGTTTGCCACGAAGGAAAATTAAAGTTAATGAATGTTAATCTTAATGCTATGGCAGAATGATCATTTATTAGGAACACATAAGGAAATAATATATTACATTAGAATTGTTTAAGAAATCATTTTGATTAGTATACTGCAACCGATTTGCAACTTTCATTGTTTCATTGAGTTGCTGTTAACTCACGACTGGAAGCAAGTGTAGTAAATTTAATAGACTTCTACTATTTTCTCAAATGTTCTGTTATTTATATAATAACCTAAATGATTGCCCAACTTTACAGCCAGCACTACTACTGGTGATTTGGTCGGTAAAATAAACTCTTCTGACTAATGTTACGTGAAAGAAAGTATGCTTTCTAGCGATTTGTAGTTGCACAACGTTACGGTGCGACGACTGGGCTCTGCGCGTGCGCAAGGTCGTCATTGTTGACGCCGCTTTGTTTTATTTTACCGTGAATTGCGCGCCAAAGCCGCAGCTTGGCTGGTAATGACCATAACTAAATTATACAGTAACCTCAAACTACGAATTTGGAAATATAAATATTGTATAAAAGCGAAACGTCTGTTTGATGTATAAGGTAATAAGACAAGTATTTATTCAGTTTTCTCAATCTGTTAGTTGTATCATCACTATGGGTTACCAATAAAGTAACGTAATAAGGAAAAAGTGGAATGCACTATTAAACTGGCAAACTTACGACTTTGGTACTGATGGGGTTAAAAATTATTATGAATGTAATTATTATGTTCTAAATCTAAGCATTTAGGATTAAAAGATTAAGATAATTTAAAAAACGAGTAAAATGTCTTAGAACTCTGTGTTCATAACTTTTTTAAATTATCACCTACCCCGAACCTATCGAAAAAAAACTAAAAAATTGTCAGTTCTTTTATTTTTGAAGGAGTTATAAAGAATAATGGGAGGCCTTCAATACAGTTTAAGTTTGTCGTTAATAAATGCCAACTTTTGACAGGGTCAGTCAGCTCCTCCGTCCTTCCGTATCAGTAGCTAGCAACGTGGGTTGAAAGAAATGCATCATTCACCGAACAACAATATGTACATTGTTGTTCAGTGTATGATGGAAAATTAAATTTACTAAAATTAAATCTAATCAGACAGACAGTCAATAACGTTAGCTAGTCTGCATGAACGGTGTTGGTTAAATGTCACCCTAAGTGCAATCCCAACATGGTATGAGTATGTATAAAACTTTACCAACGTTAATTAATGTCGTTAAAGCCGCTTTTGTAATAACAGATTTAACCATTAAGCAGAACATGCACAATAGCTTTAACATTGCCATGCCATGCTATTTACATTAAGGAGATACTTATTTTGCTTTTTTGTTAACTTAAATTTTACATATTTTCAGTTTATGTAACCGATGACGAGAAGACCACTGAGCATGTTGCGGTTTCTCTTTCTATTTTGTGGTTTGCAATTTTACTTTACACTAAATGTTTAGTAGATAATAATATATCATCATAAATAGAAGAAATCGGAAATTGTCAAGTACATAATAAATACTGACTGCGATAACATAACTTTATTTGTTCAAACATGTATACAGTTAATGTTAAAGTATAAAATTTGTTTCAACATATTTGGTCCATTAATTTTAGTCATGCGAATTTTATTATTTACTGCATTGCTATGCCATTTTTGTCTTTTTTTATACATTTTTGGGCCACTCTCACGGGCGTCCCCAGAACACCCTACCAAAGTTCCATCATAATCTGATCAATGGTTTCGGAACGCATAGAGGACAAACATACAAACATTGATTTTTATTTATATATATACATTAATATGAATTACAGGATATTACAATAACATTTGACAATTTACAATAACTTTCACGCTAAACGTATAACAGTAAAAAAAAAAAAAAATTAGATAATTTTTAAATTCTGTTTCAGGATACTTTATTATCAATTCCTTAGTGAAATTAATTTAATAAACAATAATAATAATAGCTATAATGTAGGTACATGTATCTTTAAATGTAAATGTCAATAACGGTTAATGTTGAAATAGGTAAAATTAGATTTTAAAAAAGCTTAATTTTATTACTGAGTACGCATTTGTACTCTAGTAGCATTTGCTAAACAATCGATTAGTGTAACGATTTTTAAACAAATTTGTATTCAAGTATTTCTATGAATTCGGAACCTTAATATCAATTTTTAGAGCCAAACATAAGATGCTTTTCGGCAGTAGATCTGTGCTTGCAGGATACATACATAGCCTCCTATTGTCACGTCTGTTTCTAAATGTAACGGTTGATAGTTGAGGAAACAACTGAGGATTGGTTTTATTTTATATTTTTATTTCCTTTCGTTCCTTGCAACCCAAAACATTGCTCTTATGCAACGTTTTTAATAATTGCAAGGTCTTTATCCACAGAGGTACCCCAAAACATATGCCATAATGTTAACATAGAAGCATAATAAGCTGTAAGGAGTGTAGGAGTGTTTACAGTATGTGCTAGTTTGTAGAGAGTGTTTGAACTGCTACTTATTCTCTTACACAACTGTTCAATATTAGCTTTCCAATTAAATTGCTTATCTATTATTATTAATCCAAGAAATTTTGTTTCATTTACTTTACTAATTTTTAGATTATCATATTTTATATCAAGTGGTTCTAGAGTCGTTGATAAAAATACACTATCAGTGTTTCATTCATATTAATTTTAAGATGATTATTCTTTTACTGGTATATATAATTAAAGATACAGATTCTTTAAATTAACTGCTACTTTTTTTGTTGTGGTATAGAGGGCAAACGAGCAGACTGGTTGCGTGCGTGGTATCACTATTGTACTATCATCTGTGAAAAGAGTAATAGGATGGTTAATCGCTTTAGGTAGGTCATTGATATATTTACAATAAACAGTAATGGACCAAGCACACTACCTTGTGGAACCTTGTATGTGACAATATATTAATTTGATGTGTAGTTGATTTCTCTTTTGCCTTTTAAATTTACTCTTGATATCGTTGTAATTTGTTTTCTGCTTTTAAAATCAGATGATATTATAGGTAGGATGTTACCACTAATACCGCAGCATTCTAATTTCTATTCCAATATACAATGATCTACATGATCAAAGGCTTTATATTAATTGCGTTAAGTCATTATTTTATTTAAAAAGTTAAAGATGGCCATATTTATATTCATGTTTTGACTACAACCTTTTTCTACATCACATATTATTTTATTCATTTCTAAGTATCTAAACATTTAACTGTAGATATCTTTCTCAATTAAAAAAAGAGAATACGTGCGAATGGTCTATAGTTCCACATTAAATCATTATAACCTTTTTTATATAGAGGTTTTATGATAGTAGTCTTCTTCTGAACTAATACTTAAGTAGATAGCTTAAGTGAGTAGAAATCAGATAACCTAATGATTTTATTATTCGAGCTGTTATTCCATCATTACCTACACTATTAGTATTTTTTTTTTTTTTATTATATTTAATATGTCTTACACTAGAAGACGGAAACATTGAGTTTCTATTTCATTTTTGTAGGTGATGAAACATATTCTACAGTTCTTTCAGGAATTGGCATTACTTTATCTACCGAATAATCATTAAAACTATTAACTATGGCTGTTACATTACTAGCAATGGTAATATTTATATTTAGGGTTTGAATAACATTTTCTGGAGTATTCAATTTAGATTTGTCATGTTGCTATGGATTTGTTGTCCGAAGTATTAATTTTGTGAGTATTTTGGGCTCGTTTTGTCAATCTTATAACTTTTCTTAATAACTTAGAGTAGTATATATTTTTTTTTCTTAGTAGCCAGTGACGGTTCTGCTCTATACACCCATACTAATTGTATTTTCTTTGTGCAAAATTTCTTTATACCTTTTGAGATCCAAGTATTTCTTTTAGTGGCTCTAAAAGTTTTAAGATTTAAAGGAAAACATAAACAATAGAATAAATAAAATGCATCAAAAATAACATATATAGACCTTCTTAGGATCAGTAGTTGAGTATATTTCAGAGAACGTCAAGCTTTTGATACTGCTAAGTTACAAAACGCACGACTTTTCTACAGGACATTTTAAGATTTGTGCTGTATGGTCGGATAGGCCTAGGTTTTACTACATTCACTGAACATGATTTTCTAAAATTGTGTGTAAAATTGTCGATACACAGGTTGGCGTTTCTAACGTTAGGGTTAAATTAAAGTTACTTAGCAGATATCATCATAAACATGTACGCAGTAAAATAGATTTACTCTCGGAACTATACATATCATGCATCAATTTAGATATTATTATACTTCTATAATACATTTTGCACTCTAAACAACTTCGATGCTTCATCAGCTTACATAAAGGATCCTGGTGTCAGGCACATAATAGCATCCTTATACTAGTAACAATAAATTGAAAAAAACTTAATCTGAAAAAAAAATCACTTATGCCCAAATGGCGTTCATTATTCTGTGGGTTTTACCATCCGGATCCGGAAGAATGATCGTTAATCGTGCTTCACACGCGTTTCTACGTCCGTGGGCGTGCTTAACGCACGACCTTCGTGGACTCGCCTTGATGTGCAGTGGCCTATTAATGAACGCAATTTTCACATTCATTATATTGCCTAGAGGTAATGAAAAAAAATTATTATAAAGAATTTTATGAAGAAACGCATGCTTAACAGCCATTTCTGCTACCATTCTACGAAAGATAAATTTTAATACTAAGTACAATATACTTATTATCTTTCTCTGGTGTTATTCATGTGATGCATATGGCACTGGATTCATTTAACATTTGACGGATGATTGCAACGTGAGCAGGTTAGCTTATGCCGTAAACGGTTAGGTAACTGCGCTATTTGAAATAGCTCTGTCACACCTACAAATCTCTAATCAAAAGTTTTTTCATTAAGTAAGTACTCGTGTGTTGAATTTGCGTTAAGTTTTATGAAAATTATTAACAACAACAAGTTGCTCTCGCGCAGGAAACTATCACATATAAATTAATCTTCGATGTTGCTACTAGTAGCATTCATCAATGTGCATCGAAGAAACAATTATAAGTGTAGTCACAGTGTACCTGTAGTCGCTGCCATGTAGAATCCTACTAATATTATAAACGCGAAAGTTTGTAAGTATGGATGGATGGATGGATCTTTGTTACTCTTTCACGCCAAAACTACTGAACCGATTGCGATGAAACTTAATATGTAGATAGCTGGAGACCTGGATTAACATATAGGCTACTTTTTATCCCGATATTCCCAGTATTCCCACGGGATTGGGACTTACGCAGGTGAAACCGCGGGTCGCTGCTAGTACTTAATAGATCTACGATTTCTTTTTGTTTTTTTTAATGTTCATTATCTGAAACTTTATTATTTTGTGTCAAAAAATTACAGAAATATATTTGACTGATTTCATTACATACTTTGAAGTCGTCGTTTAATAAATATGGAATATACTTATTAATTGTAATACAAGGTTAAGGCACTTCTTACACAGATCATTCTAGTGGTCGTATTCAATGATCACTTGAGTAAAGTTAGTGTTTGATATTAGTTTGGTAGTAGGTAATTTATAGCTTCTCTAATAAAAGTAGTCTCTATAATTTTCTTGGTTATTGTTTCCATCATGGCCTTAATATCGCAATAGGTTTTAGATTTGTAATGATAGGTTTGGAACCCAGCAATGAAAATTCGTGCACACCCTTTTGCCATTACCTTCAATGTTCATAAAGTAAGGTGCAGCAATATTTACACCTCATAAATAATAGATTCTTAGATTAAACATAACATGAAAACTAAAATTCTAGCGAAAATTCATTAAAAAGTAAGTATGACTGGTGACATTAGGCCGACTGTTAGTAATCGTTCAGGAGCATGACATAAGGTCTAACCATCGCCCCTCGCCATTTTGAAGGAACTCCTATCCACAAACCCTCAGACCAGTATATCACCGTAATTATATTTTGGAGAGCATGTAAAGTGAAGCTTAAAATTATGCTGTTGAATAAATAAGTAAGTAATACGTTTGAAGGTTATACGTACTAGTGTGTATCATACCAAAGCATCTTCTTATCCTAACTACGACGATGGAATCGATGTATCACAACCAGTGGCAGAGCAAATTTCAAGCGCAGACTTACACCAAGGCAATTGACGTTGAATAAGTAATAACGTTTTCGTTGCATTGCTGTTTAATATAATATTGTCAGTGTGCTTTAATGGATCCATAATTGACGTGTTACGACGTCAATTATGGATTAGATTAGAATTGTACTATATTAGATTTATATTTCTTCAGATTTAGTTTAGTTTAGTAATCGTAGTGGTTGTCCAAAGGAACTGTTTCATTGTCCGCATTAAAATTATAATTTTACTTTTTTAAATGGATTAAAGTTCTTATTAAAACAAGAAAATACCATTACATCGGTGAATATAAAACAATATACCGATGATAATTTACTATAAGCACCTCTAACGGGTTAAGTGGTGATTTCATTCATTCATTTTAAACATAAAGTTTAATAGAGGCGTATTTTTTGTGCTCACCTTAATCCTTTTATTCAAAATAATTTGGATTAAGTTGTTAGCATCAACATCCAAACAAAGATTTCACCTTCACCTTATGTTTTTGATTGCTACAAATGCGATGTCGACAACAACACAACTCATTCCATCATAATATAAATACATACAAGTACGTATTATATACCTCCTCATAGTTTATCAAATTGTATTTATCAAGTTTTTCCAGCAGTTTTTTTAGGTTTGTTGAGCTCTAGGTCTTGGAATTGCTAATGGTCATTAAAATAATAAGTTCATAGACCCATGGTAACAAAAACTTGAAACAAAGACAACTTTGCTCATGTCGTTGACCGCATTTGATGACCAGGACATTTTCCTTTTATGAATGGGAGACGCCCGCGGGTATATTTATTTAATTGTCGGGTTTTCCGATGTAGCCTCTCCCGAAAATTGGGAGTACGTATATTGAAAGGGAAAGGTAGGCAATAAGGAAAGGAAAATGATTTTGCTTATCATCATCATTGGCGCCTTTTCCCAGCTAAGTTGCGGTCGGCTTTTTAGTCTAACTACGATACGGCCGAACTTCGACATTTTACGTGAAGCGACTGCTATCAGACCTACACAACCCTACTAGGTGTTATCGAAGTTCTGTAGTTAGACCAGGTTGTCGGAAAATGGCTTGTATAAAAATGTTTTTATTCAATTAGAAAGAATACAATTAATATTATCTAAATTTTTCATGTTATCTTTCAAAACTACTTATTTCTTTGGCTTTTGCTACTAATGTTGTGATGTAATTTCCTGTAATAATATTGTTGACGTTTGTTGAAATTTGACGTTATGTTGAGATTTATTAATTAATTATTATTTTGTAATTGTAATCTTGATAATATTAATTATTTTATAATTGTGATCGATATTTGCATGCCATAAGACAGGCGAATCATGATGTACTGTTTGTAAAACCTGTGTCTACCATGTTTCAAGCAAATAAATTATTTTGATTATGAATTTGAAAAATCGCATATAAAATATACGAGTTTTTTTAAATCTTTCTCACGTTCTGGTTCCAAAAACTTGACTTGACCATAGGACAATTCATGATTTGCGAGAAACTTGTTTGTGCTATATAGCATAATCGTCATCAGGTCATTCATTATACATGATACCTACTCACATCAATACAAGATGATTATGGCCATTCAGTATTGCTTAATGACAAATGTCGAACCTCATTGGCTTATGTAATGAGGTATTTAAGAAGAAAGTGTCGTTGTCAATGGAATTCATTACCGCTGCGAAATTACATGTGTAGCAAAATGACTTTCGGAAAACTATAAAGTAAAAACACCAGTCAATGACTACATTACTGGATTTCGACAATCATTTTCTTTATAATAGCTTACAGGTTTTATTTGGCTGGGTTGTCTTGGCAGCAATACAAGATGTGACCACAGTATCTATTCATTTTTCTTTAAAAAAAAATATTGATGCTTTTGAGCTGACGTCACAGCATCCACACCGATTTTATGAATAACAACTGCAACTACTGAAGAAGCGTACTTATATAACTAAGATTTAATACTACGGGTCACGATCGATCCATTGTAGATATGGATGCAACATTAGCAATTAATTGACGTAGGGCCTGCGTTCTAATTTAAATAGAGTATTGCTAAGAAATTCCTGATTATGACATAGCTTATCATTTTTGATGCCGGCTAACGATTGGAAATTATTCTGCTTACACACATTGAAATCTGGTGTAAAATATTTATGTACGAAGAAAAACATGACGAAAACATAAAGAAAAACAAGTTGCGAAGAAAATTGAGACAAAAACAACTATTTGTATTGAGTACAGTATAGAACATCCAAGACCGGTTGAACGTCTTATGGCTGAAATGACGATGGTTGTGATGATATTGAGAACAACAAACACGCATACCTCTACAACCAATAAAAATCTTTTTAACAAAATATTAAACCGACGAAATAACTAAGTTTATATAAAATTTAATAGTTTATGTAAATAAGCTCAAGACTTAAGAGGTTTATTTATTTATTGCTTTTTAGTTTTTCCTCGGTTTAATTTTTTGTTAAAAAGATTTTTATTTGATGATTTTTTTTCATCATCAGCTCAGCTACATGATATGATGATTTCTAAACGCAAATACCTGATAAAGTAATGAAAAGTAAACAGAAACACTATTCGTTCCTCCAATTTTCGAGGGTTTCTATCAATTTTATCAGGATCCCATCATCAGATCCTGACTTCCTTGACATGGGACCACCCTTGAGGTATACCCTATCTAACAAAAAAAGAATAATCAAAATCGATTCATAAATAACGGAGAGAGGGCTGAACAAACATTAAAAAAAAAAAAAATATATATATATATATATGGTCGAATTGAGAACCTCCTTTTTTTTTCGTCGGTTAAAAATAAAAACCTATTTGTTGCGGGTGTAGCAAAAAAACGTAACCACTTTTTCTGTCTGATAGGTAGGTATGGCACAAAAAAGACTTCGGTGTTGTCTCCTATAAGCAAAATTATCCCAAAGAATAAAAGACTGAAGTTTTAATTTCGTTTGGAATTAATTACATTTTATTCTCACCGATTTCAAATTATTAGAAGCTACTATGAAAGTCAAATATGATAAATGTTCACCAACTTCTCGACAGTGGCTTAAAGAGTTTGATTTATTTAGACATGAATTGAAAAAATAGATTTCTTACTATTTTTAAGGTCAACATTATTTTTTTAAATGATAAAACTAAATTTTAAGGTGATTTGACATTAGTAAGATATGACGTCACAAATCCTTATTCTGTACAAATGTTTACAGAACTTACCGTCTTGATAATTAATAAAGAGAAACGGTTTTGGCTTGACAACTGCCATATTATTACTTATAAATATAAAGTTAATATGATTTTATGGGTCTGTCTGTTTTTGTATGGAAAGCTTATTATTTTACCCCTGCTAATATCACAAAGTACGTAGATGAAAGCTACAAACAAAAAGGTGAAAGTGTAAAACGACGTCACTTATGTAATTCGTGACACGTTAATATCTCCGAATTGACCCGCAAATCACTCCATCATAATCAAAACAAGCATTCCTCTGCGTGTTTGTTACACCTACAGATTGGTTTAATCAATTCGACAATTGGTTTATGAACGCAGTTCGAATCAGTTGCACAATACTTAGAAAATCATACCTAATATTTTATAATTATTTTTATTTTTCATATCAACATTTCAGTACGTCATAGGATGTCCACTGCGTGACATAGTCATCTCTTAACGACTTCCAAGGAGACGGGTTGGAAAGGGCCTGTAACCACCATCAAACTGTGATTTTAAAAGGTCATCTGTCCACCTTATTTAATTATTCATATGCTTTTAAGTATTGGGTACTTTTTTAGGGTTCCGTACCCAAAGGGTAAAAACAGATCCCTATTACTAAGACTCCACTGTCCGTCTCTCTGTCTGTCTATCGCCAGGCTTTATCTCATGATCCGTAATAGGTAGATAGTTGAAATTTTCACAGAATGTGTATATCTGTTGCCGCTATAACAACAAATAATAAAAATAAAAAATTAAAGGGGGCTCACCTGCTAGAGACGTATTTCTTTTGGCTGATAGTGTTAAATCTTGTACTATGGTGCGGAACCCTTCATGTGCGAGTCCGACTCGCACTTGGCTGGTTTTTTTAACTTTGATTTACTAAAGTTTTTTAACTACAGGTTCACAATGAATAAAATTTGGGGTTTACCTAATTATTATATCACCACATCATGGTCACTAAAAAATCAGGTTTCTATTTTTTTAAACAACGAAGTTACTATGGTGCGTCTGTGCCTTTGTTACTTTTCACTACGGTGCCCACAGATTAAAACTTTTCATCAACTTTGTCTTTCAATTGAGGGATTTTGCTGGTACCTATGCAGTGGCAGCATGGCATGCGTCAAGATCACAGGAGGCAACATGTTGGCAATCCTGTTAATTCTATGGTAATAAATTATAAAACCGGCTCTTCAATGCTGTGTTTGTATTAAGGAGACGCTTTAACTAGTTGATGGGCTAATTCGTAAGTAAAGTTCAAAGTGCAAACTGTGATGTATTCGTTAAATTTGCGCTTTAAATTAATTTAAAAGTGACCGATTTAATTTTTGTTTTCCTAATTAGGGAAAACTTGATACAATAATATGGCATCCAATGAAATAGAAATGGATAGATAGATAGAACATTCTTAATTGTATACCACATTTTAGACGGTCAATCAATCAATAAATCAGCCTACCTTAGTCCACTGCTGACCATAGGCATCTCCCAATGCGTAATAAACATAATTAGCATATTAACTTACTTTAAGTTCACCCTTAACGTTATTTTTAACTATTTCTTACTGTCTGTACTTATTTAAAATATTTGTTACTTTGCATGTTGTGGTCTCTAGTAATTGAGAGGCTAACTATTTTGTGGAAGATATTTAATATTGTGTCATGTATTTCTCGTTAGAGATCCTATTTAAATAAATATTATTATTATTTGATAATGTATATAGTTTTATAAGACAATTGAAACGCATGATCGTTTGTATTTTATAGCACAATAAAAATTGCGCATAAAGCAAGCATTCTATAAAAATAAAATAAAATGATAACTACCTTTTTTTTATACATGTGGAAACCCCCTCGGGTACCACCTCACCGAGCACTAGGTGAAGTAATGATTATGTCGGAGTCGAACCAACTAAAACCACACATTGTTCCGTCACGGGTGTCTATGGCCGGGGGCTCAGGTAAAACCTAGGAAGGAACTTCCTGAACCCCCAACAGACTTTACTACCTGTCCACATATCAGGTAGTCTCGCAGTCTCGCACGCATGAGTGTGAGCCGTGTGCTTTTCTAAACTGAAGGGGGCTTCAGTTTAGAAAAGTGCGCGCGAAACACTTCGCGTACCTCCTTGGCCCTACTATTTCTTTTGTTTCAGCGCCGGTTTACCGTTCCCGACTCCTTAAAAGTGAGAACTACCTTGCACGGTCTTTACTCGGGCCGTCTACTCTTACGAACATATTCATTCATTAATCATTTCAGATAAATAAAACAAGAACCTACAGCATTCAAATGACTATACTAATCGTTTACCACTGCAGGAACTACGCAAATTATTTTGGTGTAAGTACCAGTAATTTGTAATTACCAGTACACAAACATCTGCAATCTTTTTAGGATCAAAAATGATAGCACTACATCGACTTTTGCCTATGCAGTCAACTTATTCTCAAAGAGCTAATCATTTTAAAATTACTTCCTCAAAGAACTAACAATTTTAAAATCGCTGTTCAATAACGACACGCCCACAAGTATTCAATCGCAAAATCCCTGATATTATGCAGCGGATGCTGAATAAATTATACAGCTAAGCTTGCTCTGACTTGTTTCTTTGAGGTCAACTGGAATCACACTTATCGTCATTAGATATCTTAGCTCGTAATAAAACTTAGGCTAATAATGGCTAAATCTAAGAGTCAGTTTAGACTACAAGAAAATAATTCTCAAGCAATTGCATACCGCTATATTTAAAACTGTTGTTCAATCTGCTTCGAGATATGGATGGGCGTATCGTAATATAGTTTCGTTTTGCGACGTCAGCTGTGCGTTTACGTGTAAGAAAGACGGTGGCGTCACAGGAATAAAAAAGTAGGGTATCCATACATGCAGGATTCCTCGAACTATTGCTGGAGCTAAAAATAAAGTAGTTAAAAAAAATTACTTTACAAAATTATTTTTATTTCCTTGTACTTTGGTTTATACTACATACTGTATTTTGATAAATATGCATGGCTGGGTAAATCTTTGTTGTCTAAATTTCGTTTTATTTGTCAATTTTTAAACAAATTTGTTCGTAATAGTTTTCAGTCTTGTTTCAGCACTTGCATTTTTTTTCCATTTTAGTTTTCTCTAAAAACCTAGTCCGTAGTGTTTTTAGTTATTCTAAAACTGAATTTAGAAAAGTTCATCCAGCCATTTTCCAGTGATACGCTTGAAAGCCAACCGTTTTTCATTTCACCCTGCAGAATTGATTTGCCCAAACTTGGTCGGGCAAATCGTCAAACGTTAAGCCTTGAACGATATGGCGGGTATTAGACAGAGAAATTAACGAATGCCGGTGTATCATAAAGTGCCCAGGCCGATCTGGATCGGCCTACGACATACACATACAGCGGCTCACTTAGTAGGAAAATGAGTTCTTCCGGTGTAACGCTGTGTTGCTCGCATACTATAATCGGATGAATGACAACTTATAGCCCGTCGGCGTCGTTAGGAATCGAAGACAATCTACCTAATACTGTAAGAAACTATTAGATTGCTCCTGCAACCCATGAAGTGCTAACTACCTGTTATATATGTACCAAGTGATGTACATTATTTAGTATTAAAAACGAAGCTGTTTTATGCTAGATAGTTTAACTCCTCAGGTATTGGCCGCAAAAACGGAAAATCTATGGTTTTAATCAAATCCATTTACACATAGCCATTTTGGCATATCCTCCGTAATTCCAAACGGAGATTACCGAATAGCTATGCTACCGAAAGTAACCTTAAGTATTTGAAAACTATAAAATAATATACTTTTAGAATGCTTTACTGTTATGTATGGTACAAAAAAATAATAATATATAATATACGACTCACTGTCACGTGCAGGTACCTCACGTGCATGGTACACGTGTCTTGTGATAGTGATATGTGACAGTAGCATGCGACACGGTAGTGATAAACAAGTAAATCGACCGATCAGAGCGGTTAAGACCGTTGCTGTGTTCAGTTCTACACATAAGTCGTTACGATTATAATAGTCAAACGCCTCCATGCCTGGAAGAATAGAGAAAGGAAGGAATAGATAAAATAATACCTATGACAATGAATTCATACAGTCATAGCTTAAGAATAACCGCTTGCCACCACAGACGAGTACCGTCTGTGGTGGCAAACGGTGCAGTGCCGTTAAAATCGCTCAGTCGTATCACTTCCCAACTTTCGTCATTGGTACTCAGCGATCGATATTTACCAGCAAAAAACAACACTACTTTAATAGGACTCATTAACCCAGGTCTTCTACCAAGCAAAGGTATATTTTTTTGTTTTTTTTTTTCAAATACTACTCAGATACTTTACTACTTTTTTATATACTACAGAAATCTATTAGTGTGTGGTTAAAAAAACCCTGTATATTCATTATCAAGAATTGTAGTTGTAGCTATTTTAAGTAAACATGTCAAGCACCTCTTGCTTTCCTGAAGCATTTCCAACAGTCTCTGATCGAATTGGCGCTTCCGAAGTGGATAAACCTCTCCACCTCACAGAAGACCTTGGTTAATAGTGCTTGTTATTAGCAAACATAGTTTAGTATCTACATTGCGTCTATTGAGAAGGGTCCCCAAAGCATTTTCAGGATGACATTATTGACGTGCCAGTAACCTCGCTCTTCCTTTAGAGCTTACGATAGTGAGAAATCAAATGGCGCGGGCGCTGTTAAAGTGTTCCGTTCCACTCCGCATTACTTTCAAAGTGTAAAAGGTCTTAAAAGATTGGCAGTATCGCCACACTGAATACTGCTTATCCTTTGAGACAGGAGTTAGCCAGGCCTACCAGTCACGTTATACGTAACGCGATCAACCGTTAGGGGAATTATATATAGAATACGCTCACTTAGATTCCATGTCTCTAACGTTTCAATAATAACAACTGTGCTATATGATTATACAAGAACATATCATGTAGGTGCACTTTGAAAAAACGTTTGAAATCGCATCTCACTTCATTACCAATTACATTATATAAAACACGATCGAAAGGTTACGTGACCGTTACAAATAAATGAAACATAGTTGTTTAGTGAATAAACAAGTAATTTGTAAGTGCGGTTATTGGTAGTCACAGCATTCGTCGATTGTAGGTAGAGAAACCCGTTCGCTTGCGCAAGCGCACGAGTTCGCACATTTGATTATTATGCACTTTCTTAAAGTAGACGTTTAGGAATTGTCTAAAATGTTTCTAACTTGTGTTCTGATTCATGGTATGAATAAACTCTTGTAGGATGTTGACCTGATTGATAGTGATGAGCGATTTTATTGAAATAACTTCGGCAACGCAAGAGCGTCCATGTTGTTGCGAGTGTAGGTAATGTCCGGTAACCGCATACAACTGGCAAATGGGCCTTTTGCTACGAAAATACTTAAGAAACGCCTTGCAACCATAATCATAAAGTTAAAATTTGAAAACACCCCCGACCCGAAAATCCCTTCAACGATTACAAAATGCCTTACATCTTTTTGGAAAAGAGCTGATACTCTTACATTGCTGGACCACAAGAACCACCGCAAGGAAATCAAAAGGCTTTCAAATGAAAAAAAAAAACCGCATCGAAATCTGTTCATCCGTTTGAGAGCTACGATGCCACAGACAGACACACACACAGAGAGACATCGACGACAAACTTATAACACCCCTCTTTTTGCGTCGGGGGTTAAAAAAAACCATAAGAGAAAACTGCTATAAAAGTATTTAGCAAGTAGGTGTCAAAATATATTATACTACTAATTTAAAGAGGTGTGCGGTTATCGGTTTGTACATAATCACTAAATACAATGAACGATGTCACGTGTACAGTGAAAATAATGGGGTCTCTATGTCATTGCCCAATTACCACGCACATGCTAATTTATGCACATCTTGTCATTATTAACTATCTATAAAATATACATTTCATTATAGCTTAGAAGATGGATAAAAGTGCGTTTCACAACATAGATATTATGTCGAATTTTCGTTATACAGAATGTATTTAAAAAAGGAACATCACTGAAAGGCTAAATAAGAATTAACAAAACAATTATCCGTTTACAAGTTATGAGCGTTTGAATTTCCAGGTATTTTTGGCTCCGTTTTTCATAAAAGTAGGTGGAATGTGTAAAGTTAAAGATTTTAAATCGTACGTATTTTTTTTTTGGAATATTTCATTCCGTTACTAAGAAAATTCATAAAAACTAACTTTTTTAAGTTACTTTTTATGAATTTTCTCAATAACTGAGTGAAAAGTTCCAAAATAAAAAATGTGTACGAGTTAATTTTTTTTTTAATTACTATTTAGTAGTATTTATTTACAACATTTAGTTAAGTACTATGAAACTTTACGTAATAACTTGTAGTGTTAAAAGGAAAAAAAGGTAAGAGACAACATGGCAATAAAATTATGATAAATGGCTGGCGGTGATGCTCTAACAGATCCGTGATTAAGATGATCTCATTATACGTGACTGGCTAGTGACGGTCGCTCGCTAGGGAATATATTTGAACAACGTTGTCGTTTAGCGATTAGCAAGTTGAGGTTGAAATTCGAATACTTATTTTCGTGACATGTTTAATAATAGCGTGTGCCACCTGATTTCTGTTTACACCCCAGCGATAGAAACAGCGGGTCAGGACAAAGATTCATGGTTTTCCGTCCTTAGTACCTGTTTTTCACAATTTTTGATCGGTAGTGCACTGGGGCGCAACAACCCTCAAAAAGTAGGGGGTGTCTACTTTTTATTAGGACTAAAAAAAGGTTATCAAAACACTTTATGACGTATTTCAAAGTATTGCAAGGCATTCTTTTTACGGTGAACAACATTCACATTTTTATTAAAAATTTCCGCAGACTCCTCGGCGCTTCGTTTTCTGGGTTATGTGGGGATAATTGGACATTTTAAAAAATCTGAAAAAATATCGGCGATCCACGAAACTCATCATGTAGATTATTGAAGGAATCAAACTTTTTAATTCACAATTACATTTTTTGTGAAACTCCAAATTAAAAAAAGAAAGTCCCTACTTTACCTAAGTAAGTACATTATTTATTTTAATTTGCAGTTAATAGAAATAAAAACAAAAATTAAAACGTTTATCAATTTTTTTTTTTTTATTTGCTCTAAATCCAAATAAAGGTATAGCCAAATAGATAACAAACTATTCTGTACATCATGCATGTAAGTATGTAGATTTTTAACGTAGGTACATACCAAAATATGAATATGGTTGCAAGAATGAGAGGTAAACAAATATGATTGTACTTCATGTTCGCTAAAAAACATAAATTGCTAACAAGTGAACAGTAATTTAGCTATTCTTAGAGCATGACCATTAGATGGTCGTTAGGCCAAATGCTTCAGGTGTGCGGAAGTGGTATTTTCCTCTACATTACTATGGCGTGTGAGGTCACGGTGCGGCTCGCTTCGAGGTCTTACCGCCCTGCGCTCGCGCCGGCGCACTCAAGGCAAACGATCTAGGATGTTGTTATCCACTCACAACAACAAATGTACTACACTTTGACTAAGATGAATGGTACTAGCATCTATGCACAATTTTGTAACTTTTGCGACACTTACATCTCATGAATATTACAACCTGCGTTTGGCTGATACTCACTGGTGCGTCTTATAAACGTGTCAGGAATGTGCATTATCGAGATATTGTAGAATGCCAAGTAATGAATTATTCATAAACAAAAACCAGCATATTTAGTGGCTTACGTGTAATTAGGGTTCGTGTAATAATTATAAAATACTCATCTTGAATTTAATCATTGGAATTTGATAACTCTTATTTTATGACTGCAGCTGTATCTATCCAAGTACAAATACTTGTTTAATTAGAAGCGAATGAGCCTCCTTGCTTCTTAAACGAATGTACGTAAACCCAACGAGTGATATATCTTGTGATTGATGGGTTGATTTAATTGAAAGTCTATTTTGGGAGTTTGTGTTTGAGTATAATTGAAGTTATTCTCTATCGCTGACAGATATCGTTCGGTAAAAACCAATAGGTAGTGTACATTTTACGACCGAACCTAAAATCAAATGAACTGGAGATGGCATAATCAAAAAAAATTAGAAATGTAAAAAATATTTCCTGATGTGGGAGTTCGAGTGTAGAAAGACCGTCCTTCCATGGGTTACTGCAGAAACTACTGAACGGGGCTTTTAAACTAGAGCATATAAAAGTTTTTAAAGCAGCAGAGCATATAAAAAACAGTGTTAGCAAGGCGCAGGTGACACCCGTTCGCCATTTTAGCACTATAAAAATCCAACTTTATGTAGATCTTTCAAGAGCCGAGATCAATTCATGAGAGTCGAGCTTAGGCCTTGTAGGTTGGTATACAACTAAATAGGAGCATTGTATTACCCTAAAGGGATACAAACACCTCTTTTATATATAACATGTTATAGCAAGGTGAGGTAATATATCTATCCTAATATTATAAAGCTGAAGTGTTTGGTTGAACGCTAGCGCGTTCTCAGGAAGTACTGTTTCGAATAGAATAAATATTTTAGTATTAGATAGCCCATTTATCGAGAAAGGCTATAAGTTATATAACATCAGGCTCCGACCAATAGGTGCGGAGCATCAATGAAAATATTGCAAAAACAGGAAAAATTTACAAACGCAGACGAAGTTTCGCGAGACAGCTAGTATTATATAAGAATGTTCACCAAAATAAGTATTTTTAATAAAAAGAAGCATTTTATTTGAAATATAGATGCACATTTTTTAAATCACCACTTGTCTATTTTAGTCTATTTGCTTTTTTAATCCCTTGCATTTATTAGTTTACCCATAGTTTTATTCAAATAAGCTTTCATCTTTAAAAAACTGTGTGGTGTCGTGGGACACCAGATAGGAACGAAGTTCCTTGTAATAAAAATATTAATTTCAAGTTCTATTCGAGGTATAAAGAAAATAATTATTCGGGTATACATTTATTATTATGATTTTTTTATCGATAAAAATCAAAAAACTACTTTCCAACTGGAACTGGAACTTCGTCCCAAAAAGCTTTTATAATCAAAACACGGTATTTTCCTAAAAATCTCAGTACCTACTACGTATTTACGGGATAAACTGCGTGAAACAATAAGATGTTTCTATAGTAAATAATAAATCTCATAACTTTCGAAGAGGATGTAGGCGTGACGCTATGTTGTCTGTTACATTGTTACAACGATGAGAACTAATTGTGGGATTTCGAAGATGTTTTCCTATGTTATTGTCGAGAAGTCGTTCAATAGAGGATCTTGTACTATTTGCCTTGGATTGTTTTGAGAATATTCCAATGAGATACAATATCGCGCAATTCTACGTTTGAACTGATGATTGTTTCTGATGGAAAGTGTTCTTCCGTAAATCTAATTCTCCTTGTCGACTTACTGATATCCGCGACAGCCTCAATCAATCTATGAATCGAGGCGTATTCCTTGATCATACTGATTGCTCGATATGCATATCTCCAACTCTATCCGATAAAATATCAACCAACCTTATGTGGCACGTTAAATAGTAGGAGGTACTAAACAAATGGCTGACCTTAAAAACCAATTGTGAACCGATTACAGTCGAACTGCCTTCATTAATTAAATATTTATGCAATAAAAAGCATTGAAATGTTTTTATACTCAAGAAAGTCTTAAGTAATTTAAACTCTAATGCAGTTAGTTTAATAAGAAAGCTTAAAACATAATATTATGATAATAAATGGGCATACCTGAGAAATAGATTTGAGACTGAGTAACCAGGGTTTAGGCGTTTGGTATTCTCGTTATCTAGCTTTAGCCGCAGCCTAATGGTTGATGCTAGAATATCGTATAACAGCAGTACAACAGCGGTGGAGTTTTTCTAATACGATGTAGAGTTAATTGATGACCTGAGGATAAGACGAGCTAAACTATTTTAAACCATTATCATGAATGCATTCTGTGTTGCCACAGAGAATAAGTCCATACGAACTGTATCCTATCCAGTGGAGTTAAAGTGGCGTTTGACGATAGTGAGGCGTTGTTGCGCTTAATAAAAAAAATTAAACAGGTCACTAATGACTAATAAATATATTATTATATGTACTTATAAAACTATACTAACATTACCGTAGGCTATTGAACGATCATTTTAAATTGATTGAGTAGGTGTCATGTTTCTAAATACACTTTAATGGGCTAAAATAATACGACAGAGGTTATTAAACGTCATTAACATTATAAACGATGATATTTAAACATTACATTCTCACATAAATTAAATTAATATATTTACAACATCCCAAAATTAGCTTTATAATATTAATAATATACATGAAAACAATCAAGTATGAAAGACAATGAAACTAGCAGTCTTTAAAAAATATAAAGGCCATAAAAATAAAATAAAAAATAATAACTTAGTCAACATTTGGTGTTGCCGGTCAATTTAATATAATGCACACGTAAATTATTTTTAGCTGGAGGCTACATTCTCGAGCGTAAGGAGGATATTTCACAAGAGCAACCTCGGCGGGTGCAGTGTGACTCAGCTGATCACATGCAGTTTTAACACTTTACAGTTTTATATACGTATAATAATAAGTTTATAATATTTAATACAAAGCTGTTAGGTAAAAAGCCCCTTAACTTTACGGTCATGTATACCAATGGTCCCTCAGAGGGTTATGGCAGTTAGAGCCATACGCGGATACCGCACCGTGTCGACGGAGGCGGCGTGCCCATTGGCCGGGACTCTCCACATCACGGGGTGCAGAAAATGAAGGACTTCTTAAGTTGCGGTACTAGTAATTGCAGAGAGAGGTTCCCCAGTTATACTTTTCAATCACCACTTTCTTCAATGATAGGCTCCTGATACCACAGAATTAATACTTCTTTGACATAGACACGGTAACGTACTCGGCAGAAACCAAGGCTGCCAAAAAATGAAAATAAAAACTCTTCTATATTTTATTTCATTATCATAATTACAATCAACAATGGTGTTGAAATTAGATATCTTGACTGTTTTAAGCGTATCTTGATAAAAACCCTGAATAATTTCGAAAACATGTTTGTGTTTTTTTTTAATTGGAACCAATTAGACTCTTGCTTTTGAACTTTTTTAATTAAATTTCACCTTATTACGAGTTTTGATCTTTTACAAACTGAGTGCCTAATGATGTGCCCCTTGTACTTCGTTCACATCCGTGTTTTTATTTTAGGCTGTGGGTTCGTCCCAGGTCGGGCAAAACGTCTGTGAAATGGATTTTAATGTCTCAAAATTAGAGTGGATGGCAGTTGGCTTGCACTTTGTTACGAGGGATCAAACATATTATTGCAGAAATGTGGATGCATGATACACGTATGGCAATCTCTTTGAAAATACACATGCAAGAGTAATTTTCTTACACGCGTTCAGATCTCATTAGTAACGAATCCTTTAGATTTAGTGAACAAACTAACTAAGATTACGGTCTCTTAAACTTGCTGGCCCGCATTTTCACGCATACTCCTACTTTACCCCCCCTTCCCCACCGGAATATTCTTATATCCTCTAAGTATTCTTATAAGAATATTCAACAAAAAAGAATGTTAAGAACTGTGTATATTTATTTTATAAGTGTCTAGACGTCGGTTCGTCAACTAATGCGTAAGTGCAGTGAGATCCTTCAAGCTAATTGCACTATTACTCGCAACTTTAGCTACCTGCAGAATACTGATCACTACAAATACAAAGTAGTATTCAAGCACTTTGTAAAATAATATAATTGCAATGTAATTTACACACAGCTATGTTAAGGTCGTGCAATGAATATCGTTAATGTACACTGCGGCCTTCCGATGTTTTATTGAAGTAAATTATGTGACGGTAATAATGCCTCTTAAACCTCCGCAAACGCACAATCCTTATCGATTAAGAAATGAGCCAATGTAGCAAGTAGTAGTAGCAGATAAACGAATTGAGATTAAGAGCTACAGACCTATAATAACTAAACACATTGTCCTACTGACAAACAGACTAAACAGAAAAACATAAGGTAACTTTTATCCAGAAAAAAAGTACTATCCCCAAGAGATAGAAAAATAACTACAACGCGAGGGAAGCCACGGAAAATAAGTATATAATAGTAGTATAGTAACCCATACCATAAATTCGAATCTGTATTTGTTTGTACGCCTTCACTACTAATTGATCATCTATAAATTGAACATACACGTTGTTAGGAACCCAAAAAATCACATAGAGTAAATTTCATCCAGAAGAAACTACTTAAAACTCTTCCCCAGAGATAGAAAAATAACTTTTAAAAGGTCACGTCTGGTTTGACGGAATATACATTAACGCAAGCGAAGCTGTGGAGTGGACAAAAGCTAGTATTGTAATAAGCAAGGCTTCTGGCAAGTTAGAGATTGCTGGTCAATAGATGTATGTCTGTGCCATAAAGTGTTGAATTTACAAACCTTCAATACCAATAAGACGACTTTTTCCGAACATTGGCTTTGAACTTCAGTACAATATTCATGCATGAATCTAGTGGATTCAGTTCCTCTGCCCGGGAATGTATTTTTTTCTATCTATCTTCACTGATAAGTCATATTTTGACTCTACTGTTGAACGTGTCGAGCTGAAGTGCCATCATACTGTCGTTGCGAGTGTTAGTTACCAAATTACATACATACATAGTAGGTACATATACTTAGTTGAAATGCAGTTAAATACCAACCGCAACTGTTTGTACATAAAAGAATATGCAAAGAGAAACAAACATAAAGATACGGCAAATTCTTTTTCTGTAACTGAAGCAGCATAAACATGGGGAAGCATCTCTACCCAACAGAAGACCTCAGTTATTTAGCACAACTCATGTAGTACCATATTTTAACTGATGCTTTAAATCATACAGATATCATCGAAAGAACGCCACTGATATGCTGAATTTTTTTAAGATGCAAGCAAAACTAGCTCGAATTATATCCATGTTAATCTTACGTTTGTGTAAGGAAATGCACCATTAAGTGACTGCCTAATGATTCTATTTTAGTTCCGATTTAAATAACCAGTTGATATTTCACTATCTCACATCTACTCGTAATATCTAGACTTTACTGCGCGATGACATCAATAGGCATTAAGGTTGCTACAGTAGAAATTATCTGTTAGCTTTATTTATTTCCAGAAATGTGAGGCAGAAACCATTAGTTCTTTCGCTGTTAGAAAAAATCCTCTTCTATCAACAAATACACATGACTTACGCTTGAGGGGCGGTTAAGCAAAAACCGCAAAAACTAAATTTTTCTTTTCTTTTAGGTATAGGGAATGTTGTGTTCGGTCTATAGTTACGGCTAAACTACTAGGAGGTTAGAGATACTGACCCTGTCCGCCCCTGCTCTGTATTTTTAAGAGGTTTGCTTGCCGTTCTTGCCAAAGAAACAGAGCAGCTCGAAATCTTGACGTACTCCCTTCACGGCAGGACAAAAAAACTCGCCTCCCACAAAAACAAGGGCGAAGGACTAGGGCAAATTTATTGTACAGAGTACATCGCGAGGAGAAGTAAATTTAAAGTTTATGAAACGGCACGGTTATATTTGTCATGGTAATTCCTGAAAAGATTTTGACAAATATACAGTTTTTGAAAGACAACTCTATCGATAACTCACGTAGAAGACGTTTTTGTCCGTTGGCATACAAATCACAAACAGTGGCGAGATAATACTGCGACACCGTAGCAAATAAAATTAGTATGTTGCATTATATAAACAAATTTCGTCAGCGAGGTACTTGCTGAATATTATGCAAAACTACAAACGGGTAACAAAGAACTTTGCCATACACTCGGCATATTTGTTAATATAAATTTCAAAAGAATATCTCTCATACATATTAGCAGCACAATACCGAGTCTAATTTCATTACACGAGACGGCACATGACACATATAATATAACAGTTACAAAAGTGTACAAAACATCCATCATTGTAAAGGGAGTGCATTTTATATCATTTCAAAAGACAATGGACATCAATGGCTTTGAAATTAAAATCTATCTTACTCTTTGTACTGCGAGTACACACGACTGTGATACATGAGATGTAAGTATGCTATTAACAAGGTCTTTTTGATTCATAGTTCACGTTCTATTACATGAATAGACCAAAGTTAATATAGCTAAAAGTACATATTATACATATTTCAACGGTGCCGTTTTAGGCATACCTCAGCCTCAGTGACCTACCTTTGTCCGATCTGTGAAACATAAGTACCTAAATATAGAATACTATCTGTTGACTGCAACTTCGTTCGCGTGGAAATTCAAATTTATCCCACGGGAATCGTATATTTTTTCGGGATATAAAGTAGCCTATGTCCTTTCCCAGGATATAATCTATTTTCTTGCCAAATTTCATTACGATTCGTTTAGCCGTTTAGACGTGAAAAGGTAACAAACAAACAAAAAAAAAAACACAAACAATTACTTTCGCAATTATAATTTTAGTGTGGATTATTTATACTAACAATATATATAGAAAAGCATGCTGATGACATGGCCCTTATTCATGGAAAACAATAACGGATAGTCCGTGTTGGATATTAAAACGACAACAAGGAATCCCCTTTAGTAGAACTTAAACATGATCGTAACATCCCTTTACATAACAGCTCTGCTCTGATATTACTAATACACTGATATATAATTAAACATATGTTATCGCCCGTGCGTATCTTTATTTTTAAGAAACTTAATAATTTAATTTTATTAAATACAAATATATTTTTAACTTCAACAGAATTATTAAAGCTTTTATAGTCTATTGGCTAAGATAGTACATTTAGCTGTAAGTTTTCGTGTCGCTTGTATTCTTGAAATATATGTATATGAAAATACTCACGAAAATAATGTATGTGTTTAAAAAACCAAATGTGTTTATCCAACATTAGCATTAACACTGTCATACAGCGATTCAGCGCTTGACAGCCTTTTGGAAGCGTTACCAGTCGGCAAGGAGTTATGCTAGATATATGTGAATATTTATGATTAGTTTATATTAATAATACGTACAATATTAAAATTTACATATCATTATATTTTTTTTATGGTATGTGGTGCAAACGAGCAGACAGGTCTCCTGATGGTAAATGACTACCGCCGCCCATGAGCACCTGCAACTCAAAAGTCACAAGTGCGTTGCCAGCCTTAAAGGTGGGAGTAGGGGAAGAGGGGAATAAGGGGCGAGGAAGGGAGAGAGGAAGAGGAAGGTTTAGGGAAACGCACCCACTCGGCGAAAAGCAAGCATTGCTTCACTGCCGGTTTTCTGTGAGGTCGTGGTATCATTCCGGTCGAGCCGGCCCACACGTGCCGAAGCATCGCTCTCCCACTGTTACGCGTTACCTCTAACGTATACTTGATTAATATATAAATTGATCCGGACCTATGTAAATCCATAATCAGATATTGCCTTACGTTTTGCAATCGACCGCTATTAATACCGTTATAGTTCAAAACCAACTTTCATACTTTTACGTAGGTACCCGCTTTGTAAATCCTGTCACGTGTTGACTGTCTTTCATAATTGTATTAACTTTGCACATTGTGCAAAATATGTAAACAACATTTTACGCCTACATACAATGCTAATGTTACTAACAAGAGACGAAAAGGCATAGTGTGCGTCTTACGATCGACCTCCAAGTATATTTTTACAAATAAATTTTTTACATTTTTCGACACATTTTTGCATAATATTCTAGTTAAATGGAGGAGACATAGAGTTTCTTGTCATTAATAATAAGTACATGTTTGTTGATCTAAACAGGTCTGATACTGACTTGTTTAGATCAACAAAATTTTATTACTTACCGTAATTTTTATTATAATTTAGTATCATTTTACATTTTAATTACTGAATAACGGACCATTTTGGAGATATAATGTAAAATACGAACTATTTTATATTGCATGTATTATTTAAAGACAACAAGCGAAATAACGTCTCGTTATCGTAGAAACGTTAGTCTGCGGCTGAGATGCGACCGACCGCAACCCTTGCGCAATAATTTTCTCTTTCCCCGTTAGAGCTAAGGTCGCGATAGCTGACAGTCTGTTCCTTATTTTCGGTGGTCGTGACCTTAATTATGAAGCCTTCTGCTATAGCGGCTGCGGCCAAATTCATGTCAATCTGAAATGTTAGAATATAAGTAAAGTACGAAGCTTGAAACCGCAGCATTTGTCTGAATTGAAGTTGAAAAATGAGGAACTATTGTTAAACTAAGTAAAATATTCTTCAACACAAGTGACACAACATTTAAAAAAGTTATCTTGACTTCTAATAACTTGAAGAAAGAAGATATGTGTATTGTAATGTTCTTGAGACGCTCACAGTACGCTTGTAATCTTTTAAAAGAACTAAGACTTAATTGTCAAAAACCGTAGCTAAGCAATTTAGAATAAAGAGTACTAGAGATCGCGTTGTGGTCGAATTTCGACCATGGTTTTTTCATTGGACACTATAACAGACCTGTCATTGCATAGGCTTAATTACCATGACAGGTCAACGCATATACTGAATGCGTGTCATTTCATTAAGCCATTTTCACGTATTTTTTAAAGACATGTGTATAAGACATATTGTTTAAAAATTTTAGCTTTCTGCTCCTCTTCTATATATAAACTGTAAATATTCCAAAATTCACGTTACTACGTTCGCGAAATTTTCTTAAAAAAGGGGTACAAAAATTCTCTTCGCGTAATAATATTATGATACAAACACTACGTTAGAATATGTATTTGTAAACATAAACCCCACATCGGTCACGATTGGATAATAATTCATTTTTTTTTTTAATTTATTCCTAACTAACGAGGGATTTTTTTATCTTAGGTACTTAGTTAGGTACCCTGTAGCCGTATAGATTATTTAAACTAATTTCTCAGCAGACAAACACAGCGGAATATAACAGACACTAATTGATTACTACATGTACATAATCGAGTCAGAAAAGATACTTTGAGTCTCCTCAAGAGCCCGTAAAAATCAGTTACTATGTTCTCAGCGAACATGCCAGTAGCATGTTATGTTGTTACATTATATGCATCACAACTCTGTTAGAGATGAACATGTCATGAGCTTATGGTTACAAAGTAACTGTTATATTAATATCATAAATAGTTATGGTAATAGTTCAATGTTATAACATTAAACTATCACCAGGAAAATAAAAAAGCTCCATTTCTCGAAATAACATTACCGATTTAGTTGTCAACATGACTATCATATAATATGCACAATAAAAATAGGCTGTTTACCTCAATATCATGTAACTGACCCCAAATAATCGAAATTATTTGGGGTATAGTATAAGGAAAATTTGTTTGAAAGAATGTTGTTCTCGATAATATTACTATTATCGAGAACAACATTCTTTCATATTACTCGATAATATATTACTCGATAATATACTTCCTAAAACTTGTACAACAACATTTTGAGGCAAATATTACACATTTTATTTTAAAAAAACTTAGGTACACCTACATAATGTTTTTAATTATTGAATGTAGTTCTTGGAAAAAATGAAACAGAGGTACAATAAACCTATGGTTGCAAAATCCTTTATTTTTTTCATGGTAATTTGACAATAGAAAATATAATTTAATAAATAACTTTGGAGAATAAAATCCCTTTTTTTATTATAATTTACCATTAAAGAAACATGATTTCACAAATAGACGTCCGGGTCTTGATTAAGATTGAATTGAGAATTGATGTTAAAGCAAGCATTGTAATTAAAATAGATAACAATACAGTATTATCTTGCAAATCAATCTGATAACGACATTCTAATGAGCCCCCCACGCACATAGAAACGCAAGCCAACCGCAATACACCAAGGAGGTCGGTATGCCACGGTATTAGGTACGTTATCTAAAAGAGATCATTATTAACAAATTATTCACGATATTTTAATTTAAATATTTATTGTGCCTACAATAGCAACAGAAATTGAAGCAAGTTGCAAAACTCGTTTAATTTTGATGAATGTCTAGGAATGTTAAAACCTATTTTATAAAGTGATAAAATAACTGAAAAACTAACTACTGTTACCAAAACCTAAATAAAGTTTTTACTCAGTATCTGTATCTACTAATGAGCTAATTTGTTTCTATCAACGTTTAAAGATATTTTGAACTAAACACTACGCAATCCCCCTCATCTCAGGTTTGATTCGAGTACGATAATTAGAAATAGGTTAACATTGAATTCTAATGATTTTTTACACGGTTAAGGAAGCTAATAAAAGCGAGTTTATAAACTTATCGTGTCAAATTTAATATACGGTATCCATATCTCCCCTGGATCTTAAGACTTTAACGAAGCTTTACGAAGGCTCAGACGGCCAATTAAGAGTATTAGTGAAATTAAATATAAACTAATACGTTAATACAAAGAGGAAATATCTAACTGGCCTTGTCTTACTAGGAAGTGATTTCTGATTCGTATTTACTTCTATACAAGTTGCTATTGAATATGCCAAATAGAAAGGTCAACTGGCTAGCAGTATGTTTCCGAGTTTACATTGAACGATATATCTATAATCAAACTCACTACCGTATTATTATCTCGACATTTAAATCAATATTACTTGTTAATAATCAATATTAAACGTCTGAGTAAGAGTAAACAGGAACATGTTTTTGCTTCGCTATGTTTGGTTGATGATTTAATAACAACTTACTAAGTTTGTATAAGTACTTAGCTAGTCGACGCGTTCTTTAGTCTCTGCATAGCAACAAGATTTTTGTACCATGTATGACGCTTTTGAAATCTCAAAGTTAATATTAAGTAAATGAGTATTTTTCTGAAATGTTCGTAGCTCTCGTGAGAGACGTAGCTTTGGTTATGCGTGGGGAATAGGCAATAGCGTCGTAGCATCTCTTAAAACATGTTTTTATGATGACTAAAACTAAATTGTTAAAAATTTTTTCGATAAACTTTTTATACTACTAGTACAGCATTTAAATTTCAATATTTGTTGTTAAAGTTGTTACCTATCCACTAATTAACCTTGTCGAGGGTTTTTGGGTATGATCCAAACATGCGACAATTCTTGTATGATTCATAGAGGAATGTGCCGCGACACGGGAGTGCGGTAATTGTCCTTTTCAGAAGAAAAAAAGAAATAATAGAAAATCTTTCGCATATGTAGTGCTTAAAATTATACTATTCGACATTTGAATTCTGTTTTCCTATTATATTGCATAACATGGACCGATGACTAATTGAGTTACATGATATTTTTTTAAATTTATTTTGAAGGAACGTGAGGTTGCATGTATATTGTAAATATTGCGTATGTCGCACACATGGATCAAGCCATACCAAAGATCCTACGTGGTATTCGCCACGTCCTTTAAAGAAGGATATTATGGGAAGAATACTTAAATAAGTATAGTGTTTTAGTAATGATTTTATTCTTAATATTGACCATGAAAAATAAGAACTACGAAAAAGATTACTATCCCCGAATTGAAGTGTGCTGAGGGGCTTCCATTTGTATATTTTCTGCGTTGCATTGATAAATTGAATCCATTTATGATAATAATTTTGATATATATATTTCATTCTTCGTACAGCTTTTGGCCTTTTTTAATGGCAACAATATTACGATGTATAAAAATAAGAAGTAATTCATAACTTTTAGTAATTAACATCAACAATCCATAAAGCACCGTCAGAAGTTACACAATTTTGGCATTCATGAACGAAAATATGATAATTGTGATTGATGGAGTTATAGACGGAAATTGAATATTTAAATTAACCAATTTAATGCCCGACCCCAATTAGTCTTCAGTATGAAGACCGATACCGAATGTCCGTATTTTCTTAATAACCGGCAAAAGTGAACACGGTTACTATTAACAATAAAACACACGGCAATAATAAGTAGTTATATTGATAACTTTTTTTTTTATAATAAAAAGTTTATTGTATTTAAAAGTATTTTTACAAAATATGGGTTGGGCTACATTTTAGTTTACATAATTTAGAAGTTTTCCTGTACATTGTTAATGTAAATTTTACAAGCATATGTATGTAGTTATAATTTAATGTATTGGACTTGGACAGGACAACCTTTATCGGTTGACCTAATAACATATAGTAGTAACTTTTAAACTTTGATATAATTATGTATTTATTCAGGCAATTCAGAGGTATGTAATACCTTTTCGTGATAAATACATAATTATATAGTAGTAAGTATCTTCGAGCATCGTATATCCTTATGGTCCTTACCAAGCCTTTTCCAAAGGAAGAAACCTCCTTACTATGCAATATGCATGGGGTGACATTTCAAACTAATATTATAAACTAATACACGTGAGTGTGTGAGGATGTATGGATGTTTGTTGCTCTTTCACGGAAAAACTACTGAACCGATTGCGATGAAACTTGGTATGTAGATAGCTGGACACCTGGATCATATATATATTTATCCCAATATTCCCACGGCATCAGTACTTACGCGGGTGTAACCGCGGGGCAAAGCTAGTTGCAAATCTTTTTCAAAATAAATATAACCACTATAATTAATCTTGGTTTATATGAGCTTGGTTAATGTTGCCTAATCAAGTGCCACAATGTGTTGCACCGCCATGACGATTTTCTCGTAACAAAACAAGCTAACAGAAAACGAACCATGAACGACAAAGGCGACGGCAGATAAGCCTCGCTACGTGCTGCGTGCCGGCCGCGGCCAGAACCTTGAATACAGCCGCGCTCCTTCCCGCGATACAATAATAAACTGCTCAGTCCGGCCTGAGCCTTTAACGATATAACACGACCGATTTTTGTGACAATTCGCCCATACGCACGATTTTCGAGTATGATAAGTTAATATACGCCCCTCGAGTGACTTAATATTTTCCGACTCTGTGCTTCAGCTGTACAATGCAGTGAAACGACTAGTATATATTAAATAGTGTATATTGTGATGTTTTGTGCCAATGCTCCTTGTGCCATATTAGGGGGTATTTATTGTGTTCGCAAGTGCATTTGTAAAAGGTGAGTGGTACCTTCAGTTGCAGAGAAAGAGTTACAGATTTATGCAATAGGTCACTTGCATGTTGCTGAAATCGAATGCGTTAATATATACATATTTGAATATTTTACATTAGTGTTTTAGGCCTGTAATCTATTTCATGTAACATCGTGGTAGATATAGATACAAATAATATTGCATAATTTCGTTAGTGGGGCAATATATGAACCGCAACTTCATCCTTGAACTTCATACGTTTTGGAACTTAGCATGCTATTTATGAAGTTCGATAAGAATCTACAGAATGAATTAAATAGGTGGGTATTGATCTGCTGCCATAACCCAACTGGAGTGCAATTTTTAAAAACCAAATTTAAAAAAAGATAAATAAATAAATAAATACGTAAAATTAAAAAATATATATTGATATACTATTGTGACTACATGTACGTTTGTACATTATTGAAGTACCTACATCGACATTGTTTAAGAAAATTAGAAATTAAATTATTAATTAGTGGTTAAACGTCCATATAATACGATGGGTGTCGGCTCCTTTTTCAAGATAATTATGTGAATCAACACTTTTTAAACGGAAAAGTCCTAAAATGTTAAACGTTTTCATTGTATTTTATACCATTTTCGATCAAATTATTTCAAAATCATTTACAATCTAAGCTTAACCTTTGTTGAATCACGTTTTGAAAGTAATCACCCTTCACCACTGGTGACTGTAATTCGTCATCCTAGTCTGTTAACATTCTATTGTAGGGACAAGCGTCCTCCATCTTAATAAAGCATCAACCCTAAATATGTGATCGCAGTACTACCTCATCCACTTCTATCTACCTACCTCCTGTCTATATCTATCTACCTCCATCTACTACCTCATTAAACGGATGACTACTACTACCAAACTCCTATTAGCATTAAAGAAACAATAATTATATAAACTTACATAGTAACAAAAACTTTAATCTATGTTGACTGTAGATGACATGATTGTTTTTAAACTTTCGCGACTTTGACACATATTAGGTGTGTAATTAGGGACTTAATCGCGATAATATTTAAAAGGTAAAATACCTCTTGGTTACCCGACGTTTCGATCTAATAGCACTGATTGTGGTCACGAGTGGAGTCCACTGGAATTACACACCTAATATGTAGATGACATTTTTGGCGACTCGATTAGATATTCTACGTTTACTTTGGTACTTAAGTATTGTAGAATCTTTCCACATAGATATTATTCTAGAAATAATATTCGCCAGCGGCGCTGTTGGGTGAATATTCGTTCTTTTTAAATACTTATATTATTTAAATGAAGCACGTGACATAATAACAAGGATTTTAATATTTTAACAGAATTTAAAAGAGAACGAAGAATCACCTTTTAACAGGTGTAAGGAAGTAGACAATGCTCATCTGAACTGTAGGGACACCTACTACGATCTGACTGACAATGTCAGATGTAAGATATTTGGCGTATATTATCTAACAATCCCATAAAAACAAGTGTTATGTATGTTAAAGCATTTAATCATAAATTTCAAACTTCGTTTACTTTCCCAACTTTACTTTATTACAACAAACAAATGTGATAATGTGAATTAAACGTGAAAAACAACTTCGTTCGGTTTGCCGTTATAAAAGGTGCAAGCCTATGTGCTATTCTAGATTATAATCTGTCAAACTAGACCATAATGAGCCAAATTTCATCCAGATCCCTTCAGCCGTTCTGGTGTGATTAAAACAAACATCCATCCAAACTTTTGCATTTATAATAGTAGTTGTAGTAGCAAGGTTAGCCGAATCGTAGAATAAATCATGATAACTAAATGTACTAATCCTAACTACTATTATAAATGTGAGTTTTTTTGTTTATTAGCTTTCACACCTAAACTACTCATCATCAACACAGGTTGTCACCTGACAACGTGTTTTGATAATGAGTGTTACCCCTGTACAGAAACGAATATAGGGTACCTTTCATCGAGGAAAAAAAGAACTGTTCCGCAGGGGGACGAGAATTAATTAGCAAAATCTACAATAACGCGAGCGAATCCACGGGCAACAGCTAATCCTACAATAAAATGATCTCAATGTGTGCGAGTTTTAGTCAAATTAAACGTTGCTGGTGAATAGCCTCGACGTTCACATTTAAGAACCATCCAGTAGGTACTAATGCTTCAGTATTCATAATCAAATTTTACACATATAGAAGCTTTACTGGTATAACAGTTGTAGATACACATATTCATTTTCTAATTAAATTCTCGACTACGATCTAGATGCAATGTTCATGTCCATTGGGCAAAGTAACACGGATTGACTTTATGAGTTTACGCATCCATTGCTATTTAAATTGAGCTCTCACTTGCAACTTTAACTGCACAAAACTTAGAACCCATTTTTAAAACAAAAATATTGTAGACAATGAATTTTTTTTTTAATCAAATTTAGCTAATTTAATTTGGAAATAATTACACACCATTGGGAGTTTGAGTTTTAATTTCCATTCTTAAATTTTACCGTAAACACAGAATTATAATGCGAATTGCATATTTTATCTTCTCTCAGTTAAACCTGTTCCAGCTTTTTTCTCTATTTTTTTTTATTTCGTGCGTTATTTGTTTTTATGACCACACGTGACCACTTTCATCCAACTATTTACAAAATTGCAGAGCGAATTTCGAGTAGTTCGAATTATAAGCTCGCTTTGCTCGCTCAATTAACTAAAACAACAAACACATATAAATCTGTCACTTTACTGATACAATTAACCGTTTTAATGTAAGACTGTATTGCCAGTTTCTTTTTCTTAAGCTGCCGCGTGTCTAGATGTAATGATATGTAGTTAAAAGACAATTATTTTTTAGAAACAGATGAATACAGATACGTTCTCTAATACAAAGAAGCGACAGGTATCAGTCCAAGGAAGCAAGATAAGTTCAGTCTTTCGGAGAGCTATGCTGCTGATGGCGGGGTCTAACGTCTTTCTACTTTCATATAGTAGAAAGACGTTAGACCCCGCCATCAGAAATATACAGATAAATTCTCTAGAATTATATTACACTAGCAACCCGCCCCCGGCTTCACACGGGTAGCAGAAACATCTTTAACAGTCATCGTCATCATATTTCAACCAATCTACATAAAACCTTAACAAATGATATACCTAAACCTTCCTCATGAATCGCTCTATCTATTGGTGAAAACTGCATGAAAATCCATTCAGCAGTTTTGGAGTTTATTGTGAACAGACAGACGCCGCAGAGGACTTTGTTTTATAATATGTACTAGCAACCCGGCCCGGCTTCGCACGGGTACAAATTATATACCAAAACCTTCCTCATGAATCACTCTGTCTATTAGTGAAAACGGCATGAAAATCCGTTCAGTAGTTTTTCAGTTTATCGCGAACAGACAGACAGACAGACAGACGCGGCGGGGGACTTTGTTTTATAATATGTAGTGATTGATAACGAGACTTCCAAATACACATGCCTTACTGCGGTCATGTCAATTCATGTAGCGCTTGGTTGCCAGTGTATCATTTAAAATGACTGATATTGACAAAGTTTATGTAGTTTTAGGAAAACATAGCACGTTGTTCATACAACAAGCATCACAATGGCAACACAGGACGTGTGGTAGTTCTTATTTGCAAAGCGAGTTTAATTTTATTATTCCAAAGGTGTGTTACTAGGAAAATGTATAGTTTTTAGTTCGAATTGCTTACAAAAAAAATTATGATTATGATAGCTATGACTATGTTTTTGATTCTTAATGCGTTACAAAAAGGTGTCGATGTGATAATACATCATAGGATGTTAAGTACTCTTGACATCACTCTATAGATACAACTACAGCTCTGTTTCAGTTCATTTCCGTTTTCGCCAGGGACACTGTGATCAAATTTATAAAAAGGACAATACTTATCGTAGATTTAAACTGTCAAAACTAAGGCATGGCGGGCATCGAAATATGTATTTTGAAAGACTTGTTCCTCGTCAGTAGATATATCTGTCAGATATGGTCAGTGATGTCGATGCTGATCAAGTACAATAGTTATTGTTCTTGATTATCACTACATATTATAAAGCAAAGTCTGTCTGTCTGGTCGCGATAAACTGAAAAACTACTGAACGGATTTTGATGTGGTTTTCACTAATAGTGATTAGTGTATGATTTGTACTATGTGTATACTGTATGTAGTGATTCATGAGGAAGGTTTAGGTGTATAATTTGTACCCGTGCGAAGCCGGGGCGGGTTGCTAGTTTATAATCGTTTTGCATGGTTTGGGCTAGAACAAAATATAATGTTTAGAAAACCTAATAATTAGGACAATGAAGTTTTCAAAATCACATAAGGATAGTAAATCACGTGAGGGTAATAGATCCTTAATTGATTAAAAACGAAGGGGAGTTATGAGTTTGAAGAGTGTATATCTGTGTCTCGGTGTGTCTGTGTATTTGTGTATCTGTATATCTCGGTCTAGGACCGAGGACCGATTTGGAATTAGTTTTTTTTTTTGAAAAGTGAAGTGATTAGAGTGTGCTTGGTTATAGTTTAAAAAAATTGTTTTCAAAAATCCGAAGCTCTTTACTAATCGTTGAAAGGATTTTTTGAGTTGAGGGTACTTAAAATTTTTTATTACTTCTTGATTATTAATAGCTATAGGTATCTCTGAAATAGCAAGTAGGTATTCCTATTATACCCACCGGTCAGAACCTCTAGTGGCATTCGGTGTCTTAATAAATTATTAATTTAAAAAAAATTACACAAGACAGAAGGCTTATTAAACATTCTATATTGAATAGGACTTCATTATAGCATAGCAGTATTTAATTTAGTCATTGGGGTTAATGAGAGTGTTAGTAATGCGCAATATCTAATGTCAATGTTTTTACTCTGAATTGAGACGTTCATAAAACGACCATACAATCCTTTACCAAACCCTATAGATTCATAGGACAATCAATCACAACACAATACTTATTATGTAATAACTTATAACCGCGTTAAGTTTCTAACTCTTAATCAACTATTTGTATTACGAAATAAATAACCTTAAGATTGTTCCACTGTGATTAATCATAGTGCTATTTCCATTTATTTAAATGAGGAAATATGTAGGCAATGATTGTAATATCACAAGTTTGTTTGATCACTAGTCCGCTTCTAATGATTGTAGCTTGATGGTATAAAACCTTTATAAACCTAATGACAGAAATATTTTATAACTGACCGAACAAAGGAACACTTCAGCTTTATAATGTAAGTATTCATTTATCATTACATTGAATATTTAATCAAATGCAAACCATTACTATATAGAATATATTAAATGTATACGATATAGTTAAGAATGTAGGCATTGTGGAAAATTTGAAAACGTTTCTCTTTTGTAGGCATCAGGGTTAAAAGTTACATAAAAATCTAACTTACCTAAATCAGAGTACAAGATTTTGCATTCTGCGCACCGGCTTGCGGCTAACTTCAGCCCGGCTTGGGCTGAAGGTAGCCGCGAGCCGGTGCGCAGAATGCCTAATTAAGGTATCAGTTGTGTTATCAATAAAATTAAAATCGATTTAGAAACTTTGAGCTAATACTATATTAACATCGAAGTCATATTTGGGTTAGTAATTTTCCACTCAATTGTACCATGCGCGAGATGGTGGTGGCACCAAGTTCAGGCCGGCCAATAAGTTAGGAGAATACTATACCTATGTCAGTTGGTTTTTAGATAATCTACTTTAAGCCTAATACTTTGGTAGTTAATAGTCTGTACCTAGGTATAGGTACGAAACAAGTGAGTTCGTCGGTGAACTTGCTAATGGTAAAAAATTGGCCCCTATATTTCATCTAGAAGATTGATTATAGTATTATTATTTACCAAACACTCTTTAAGACTACCAACAATGAATTTCAACAGTCACTTCATTGAGTAATCAACATTTACTTACACGATTATTTTTATTTTAACGTCCATTTTTGAACTGTGATAGAACAAATACAAAAAAAAACTTTAATTATAAAACATATTGCACAAGGCTATCACAATAGGTACTAACATATTTTATAATTTGCAATACAATACAACATAAATAATTGTTCATTACTAAACCTTATATGTAGATATTTCTTATAACTTGATTTTTAGTTAGTTTAGTTAAATGCGAAGGATGGGTAATTAAACAACTCCTAAATCGTACAAGTACCACCTGTCATGTGTGTTCTCACCGTACTTAAATAATTTTATTGTGCTAAATTGTGAGTTCAATTAGTACACATTAGTCGCACAGTAAGCAGAACGTGACGAACATTTATGATGCTAATGTTATCTCAAATTCGACAACTAATTCAAACTAATACCACAAGCTAAATGTAATTTCCAATTTTATTTAGAATCCTAACAAAAACAAAAAAAATGCTCCATGAAATGTAAGTTACATCAACCTCAATACCAACTCTTTATTTCGTGAAATGGAAACCACCGGGTTTAAGAAAACAGTTGAACAATACTTGCATCAGGACGGTGATTAATATGTATCGTAATTCTATATCGCAGTAATAAAATAAGAAATAGTTTAGTGTGAAACAAAGTTTTTATTAGCATTTATTTCCAAGTACATTGGAATCAGGTTTTTTTAATCAAACCGAATATATTTAAATGAACTGACTCCAAATATCAACTGGCACAAAAATTTATCTAATTGGTCTGGTGGTTGTTAATAAATAAAATAATTGAATAGTTTAAAATAGTAATTGTTAAAAATATCAGTAAAAAATTAAAAACCTGGCAAGTGCGAGTCGGACTCTCGCACGCAGGGTTCTGTACCATCATAGAACTTTTTTTTAATACTTTCTCAAAATATCCAAGAAAGTTGCTATCACAATGTAATACTCACTCAGGGAAAATATTACGGTTCAAAAGATACAGTCATTATTAAGATCGAGCAAAACTAAAGCTTATTGTAGTGGAAATCCCTTTTATTGTTAACTTGATTTTATTCGCTTTATTTCTTGTTTAAGTAATTTCATCTATAGTATAACCCACTATTTGAAAATTTTATATGTTTGTCTACCTACTGTTTTACATGAGATACAGCCTGCTGACAGACAGACGGACAGCGGAGGCTTCATAATACTTACGGTTAATTTGGCACCCTTTGAGTAAGGAACCCTAAAAACTATAAACCTTTAAGGTTCGGTACATTTAAACTTTGCTCAAGAACTTATATTTTTTTTATTACTAAGTATTATAATATTGAAATATACAATATTAAAGTTTCTACAAGTTAAATAAAGACCTTCAACTAAAGTAAGATTTAGTGTTGGTTTATTTCTTACATACGATTGTGATAAACGTAGCCTACATAATGGTAATATATGAAAACTATACTATATAACTTACTGGGACAGACTTCACTTAGCTTAGTTTGCAGCACTGCTCGTCGATCCGGTCAATCCTGGTTGTCTTGTGCTTATTACCGTTGTGACCGGGGATAATAATTAACCTGCCTTAGTTCACAGATGTAGGTAGGTGGGTCAATAATAAAAATACTTTTACATAAATCTCATAATAATCTTGTTTCCGCGGCTTCGGTAAAAAGATAATAACAGTAAGGGCACTGGCCTGACTGGAATCGGCGAGACGTCCAGGGATCCAATGTTGCTAGCTCGTCCTGCTGTTAACAATTGGCGCAAAGGTTTTAAGCTTGTTCGCCCCCAAGCAGGAACCGCAATGTAGTGGCGATCCTGTAGTATACGTCGTGATCCTGGAATCCCGTTAGGCAGTGATTAGGTAGGCTGAGCTTATTTGGCCGTAAAAACCTATCCGGTCAAGACTGAGTAACCCTTCAACTAGTTTTAGGATTGCTAATCAGCTACAGCAGTCACTATTTACGTTGCTGAAATCCCTCATTTAGATAGATAGCGAGATAAATAAATAACACTTTACTTGTACATTGTTCATTGTTACAGTAGAAGTATCATACATACATTTGTCAAACAGATAATGTACAAAGGACGGCCTTATTGCTAGCTGCAATCTATTCCAGGCAACCTTAGGATGGATCAGAATGATTCAGAGAAAAAGTTGGTGGTATATTAAAAAATTGTAACAAAATTTGTAATTGCTAATAAATGGAAAATAATAATAATTATGGTTTAAAAAACATACTTTTATAGAAAATGCAACTAAAAAATAAAAAAAAATATCGAATTATTGCATTGTCATCGGTCTTTGACAGGTGTGCAAAATTGGAATGAAATCTGGCCGTTTAAAGTGGGTCAAAATCGCGCCCAAAGGAGTCGGTTACAAACAAACATACAAGTGAAGCTAATATAAAGCGTGTAAAAAGGCATTCTGTATTTTCAACTACTTTACTTTCAATAATTTTATACCATAAACCATAAACATATATAAATAAACTTAAGTATATTATATACTTACAATATCATAAATATTAAGTATACCTATAAGTATATAATTATGAGTGACAAGTAGTACCTATACCTAACAATAAAGATTATATCTATCAATAGAAATAATGTTCGTGAACCATTTTCTTGAAAGTGGTTATTGGTTGCGCTCGCCTAATAGTAACCGGCAACCCATCTTTTACTGATCAAGCTGTACGCTTGTGCCGCGCATACAACTTGATCAGTAAAAGATGGGTCATAGATAGACATATCTTTTTTTTAATATGTTAAACACCAAGGCTGTAAATGTTGTACTTTAGATTAAGTCAATGCTGACGCAAATAGTCAAGTAAACTAGGTATTTCTACTACGAGAGTAGCTTATTGCACAGCCTTCGACAATTTATCGCCATAATAAAGCGGGCTTGTCTATTGCTAAAACTTGAAAGTGCACGATAATTCGAATATTTTGATTTTGTAACGATCTATTATTATAAGCGAGCTGGGCATTTTAACCACTCCTAAATACTGAGTTGCACAAATTGGGCACGTTCACAATTATCTAGTTATGGGCAATTTTAATGATTTTGCGGAAACCCACCCACAGATGACATCATTAGAAAGTTTTTTCCGATTTAATACCCTGGTTGCGCGTAATAGTGTTGTCAAAAGTAACACAAATATAAATCCAAATATGAAATTTAAAATATTTCACCGTCTACCTAAAAGTTTATTTCGTGAGCTTAATTTCTCTATTCAACAAAACAAGTATTAAATTATTATATTTTTAAATATATATTTTTTATGTACATATTTAAAAATGTAATTTATATGGTAGAAGATGAATAAAGAGAATAATAATAATATTTATTGATCATAAATAACCTTTAACAATTTTACTTAAAAAACTAGGCTACACAATGTTTAAGGTTACACGGGTAGAGTTAAACCCTAACTCCCAAACTAGGTATTCCTGTGACTTGGGAGTCAGTGTTCTGCCGTCACTATGATCACAAAGTCCTTTCTTAAATAGGTTTGTCATAACTTGCATTTCATGCATAAATCTACTTGATTAAAGTAATATATTTTATCGAGAGATTCTTTGTTCTTAATGAATGAATAGGTACCAATTAGAATAATTTTGGCTACACTTCCGGATAAATAAAGCGCATGATAAGAAAATATAATAACTCTAACCATTACAATAAATCTTAAAAATAGACTTACTATGTAAAGATTACGTAACCCTATTCGTTACAAAAATTATTATTCAAAGTTTACGGATTAAAAAAAAACGTAATTTATAGTGTTATAATAAGAAAGGAGTGCGTATTTTGTAAATTTGTGTGTTTATGAAGGGCAATCTTCTTTCACCATTTTAACGATACAATAATTGTTGTGTTTATTGATTTTCTAGCGCTAAAAACGGATATCCGGCATCTATCTTGGATACTGGAGGATTTGTTGCAAACCTAAATATAAATTCCAATAAAATCGCATGTCGAGCTCAGCTTCAATTACCCCACGTAGCTGGTTTTAGATCCTACGCCGAAGAGTTAGACTGACTCAGGGATACGTGCAGGTATCAAATTAACATCAAATATTTGAAGACATAATAAAATCAAGCTTCTAAATAAACGCAATCAAAAGATATGGCCATTTAAATCAAATACTCAACAACTCAAATAATATTTTAACATTTCGCAGGGAAATAAAAACCTATAGGGTACTTCCCACTGATCTAGGATCATGAAATTCGGCGAGAAGCAAGGTCTCACATCACAAGTAGATGCAAAAATCCATAATTAAATAAACATAACTATTTTAATACGAATATGGTACGTTGAAACAAGTGACAGTCTTAATAGTTACTTAATATTAAGGCTTTGTATTGAAATAAGTAAACACATAAATGTTCACTTAACGAATTAAGCGATTATTCTATTTTACTTTTTATGCCGCAACTAACTAAGTAAGCCATCTTCATCCATTATAGTGCTTCATCTCGCTTCATAACTCATTCCCTTCCCAACAATTGTTCACGATTGCGTCAACTGTACCGAGTTTCAACAGTAGGTAATGTAACTGTCCCTTCAAATTACGCGAACAACCAAGATAGTACTAATTAGACATAGAATTATAAGCCTCCGTTGCACCAACTAATCACAACAGTAATAAGGTCATAAGAACACTTGATGGTCTCAAATATGTTGATGGATTATTAATTTCACACTGTTATAATACTTATAATTTGTATTAGAGATGAGAGATAAATATAATGATGATTCAATAAATTAAAAAAAAAACACTAATTGTTTTTGTTATTTTAAGAAAGTTTTTGATATTTTATGATAAATTTCTTTAAATATTTACAAAAATACGTAGGTAGTAAATGTTTCTGTGTAGTATTAACATAATTGTAAAAATTAAATTTTGGCTAGATTGAGAAAATAGAGTAATATTTTATTCATATGACAACAATAGCCATGACCTGACGTTATCGGATTTATCAAGAAATGCCATACATAGACATGCCAAAATATGAAAGTCTTGAACAGCCCGCAGATTGATAGAACTGATGTGTTAGTCTTACCTACAAAGTTTACAAATTTATTTCTACATCCATTAAATAAAAAAATCTAAAATAAAAAATGATTTAGCAAGAATAAAATATATGATTACGTATTTATAGACAAGCGCAACAAAAAAATAATTGTTTTTAAAATCACGAGACTTTACTCCATATAAATAATTCAAAGTAAGAGATTGATTTACCAGAGATATAAAATCAGGGGTAGTTGCATCGTATGTACGTATTCTATGTACAGATACATAACTTATATATTTTATTCGAGGTTATGGTCACTGGTGGATGAGGTCACTGGATACAACGATTATTGTGTAATAAATAGGTACCACACAAAAAAGTTGATTCTTTTTTCATTTTGATTTAATAGTAATAAGATGCCGCAGAAGCGAATGATCATAATACTACTGCCTATTTACGCTCACAAAACCAGAAGTTATTAGGTACTAGTACTATTAGTATTAAAATGACATCATCCATCGTTGTCATCAATACACACACACAAAAATCAGACGATTTGAATCCACTTGGTTTCAGTAGTTTAGACGACTTATGAATTATTAAAAACTACAACAAATACTTTTTGGAGAAATGTTCACTTTTTTACTTTATGTAAAAAAGTGAACATCAAAATCTTTTGTTGATTTTACTTTTCTAATCTTATATTTGCAACTTATCTAAACTATTAAACTGGTAGAGACACACGGCTTGATGGTATGCGATTACCGATGGCTTTACAGAGTAATTTTTTCTCCTTTTGGATTTTTACTTTTTGGCAACCCTCATCGTACACACGAAGTACGTACGGACCGTAAAATTTTCGTTGACGATTTTAACGAAAATTTTACCGTCCGTAAGCAAAACGAATCGTTTCTTGATTATAGGAACGCGGCATTACTGTAGGCATACGAGGACATTTTAACAGCTCCTTGTGGTCAATTTCGCAAGAGCTATTTAGTGTCATGTTCTGCTTTGTGTGAGCGTTAATAGCGACTAATGCGGTCTTAGCTCATTCGCGTAAGTGTGGACAGATTTTTGTTAACTATGAGGAAGAGATTTTAATTATGCCTATTTTTAACTAAACTTGGTATTAAACTATTTTAGAAACTATAAATTCGCCTATACATAGCTTATGTTGATAGTTAACATCCACAAGGGCCAAATACAAAAGACGCTTTGGTTTTTACTACAGACAGATACATATTTCTAAAGATCTTCAATGACCACATCATAATTAGTTAGTCATCATCGTCATACACGACAAGTGTGACAATGGAATATAAAAAATGTATTTTAAGGACTATCACATTTGAATCCGGATTCTTTTTGTGATGAGTAAAGACTTAATACACTTGACGGCAGTAGTATCTACCCTCATATTAAGATCACGATGACAATAAACGTGACCCCTCAAATCATGACCAAAAAAGGTTTGCGAAATGAACATTAAACCCAGCCTAATGGTCGTAAGTGGTCGTTACCAAGAAACGTTGAACCCGGTTTCTTGTGTTTAATCAAAAGACGTGCTTCTAAAAACTTAAATTATGTTTACGAATCATATGCCACTAATCTGTTCGTGGGTTGTCATAAAAACAAGAGCTTTATCTTTTGAATGTATGAGGATGTAAGTACGTACTTTGTATACATACGTAATTATAATCGACTCCGGTCACCTCATCACTACGCCGCACCGAGTGTTGTGGGTTGATATCCCACACGGGACAAAAATTTGTGTGATCCACGATTAGTTGTCCCGAGTCTGGGTGTTCTTTGTGTGCGTTGTTTGAATGTTTGTGCCCCCCGCGACACAGGAATATTCCTAATGCGGGAGTTTTTTTTTTTAAAGAAAAGAAAATACAACATGGAAATAACGCGAAAATTGTATTTAATTCTACTGACTCAGCTTTATAACTGGGATTAAAACAGTTTTAGCTTATGTCAAATGGCTTATTTAAGATTCAAAATTATGGAATTAAAATTAAGATAAGACATAAAATAGAACTATTGGCTCAGGAACCAGTATTTTAAAAACATTTGTTACGGCTATCCGTAACAACGTACCTACATTATACTTTATGTTCCGTATGTATCCGTATCCGTAACAACGTACCTATAATATACTTTATGTTGTTTGTATAATCACACACTAAAGATGAATAAAGATCGAGTACGATCACGCTACTGGCAGTTATATTTACATAACGTTGTGTAACTCTCTTTCTTTCTTTCTAAGTCTTTATTAGCGTTGCCAGGTGTCTCTATTTGTGGCGGACAGTCTGGTACTGTCAGTAGTCTGGTGACACGTGCCGATTTACCCTTGATCAGGTCGCCGAATGTCCCGACTTTTCACTAATGTCCTTAGTCTGTACTTTGATTGATAATTTCGACAGGAAAAATGAATTCATCTGTGCACTGTTGTTGCAATAAAATATTTTTGCTTTCTCTTAAATCTTCCAAACCACATTATAAGGCGCAGTAAAGAGCAAAGACTTAACGGTATTACAGAAATGACACAAATTATTTCAAAGAAAAATGTTCTTAACATGCACAAAATATGTTCTTTCATGGCACCAATACCAGTCTCGAATGCTGCAACAGAAAGAATATTAATTGAAACTTTCGCGACTTTGATACATATTCGGGAGTTTCGGACTGAGTGGATGAGTCCACTCGTGACCACGATCGTTGCAATTCGATTGAAACGGCGGGTAACCAAGAGGTATTGTACCTTTTAAAGATTAAATCCCGAATTACACACCTAATAGAAAGAATATTTTCACAAACTAATATAAAGTTATAGAGGCCTACAATTATTTTTTTTAGATATACCTAGTTATGCTAAAACAGAATACATTCAGTAAGAATTTAGTTAGCATGAATAAGTGGCGGTGCCTTGTTAGTCACTCAGTGTGGATAAACAACATAAAAAGACTAAAATATGACGTTACTAATTTTGCCATATTTGCTTGGCATATATGTATGTACATCCTAATCAGTAAGTCAATATTAGAGATATTCTTCTCTTCCTGAAACATTTCTGCCAAAAACATGGCATTTTTATTCGTACTAGATTGTTAGTTTGTTTTGCGGCTTATTTTTCATTATTCTTTTAACGTCCGCTTCTCTCTTATAATAATTTAATTATTTACCTGCATTATTGCTATTCTAAGCGAACTTAGGGAGAGAGAGAGAGATAAATTAATATATTTCAGGTCCCAAGTCATGAGCAAAAGTATATCCACGACTAAAAACTAATCGCCCCCGTGCTAATAACGCTCGAGAGTTATCCTTTTTGTATCAAAATTTCCAGCTATAAAACGTCTACTACTAAACATAGTACAGGCGTAAAAAGAGTTTCACAAACACTTTTAGTACAGAAATCGTATGTACCTACTCGCATCCTCTAAAAAACCCGCCAAGTGCAAGTCGGACTCGTGCGTGAAGCCTCCGCACTATCGTACAAGATTTAATACTATGTAGGAAGGTATGTACTATCATCATGAGATACAACCCGCCTATCCCGTTACTATCCTAAAAACGGAATGAATTAATTTCATTACGACATATAAAAATAATAACACACCTATACCCATGTAGGTATATATTTTTTTATTATACGATTTTTTTTATTGCTTTATATTTAGTTTCAAACCTAGAGTTCAAGTACTGAAACTTATGTATCGAAAATCTGCAAGTTCACAATTTATTGTACAACAATTATAAATGAATTTTTACAGTGCTTGAACTTTTAATAAAAAGACTCCTCTTTCCCCTCATTAATTACACACGGAAATACCAACCACGGAAATAAAAACCATTCATAGAGACTGTCTGGTCTTTTTCCCTGGCCTTCATCACCATTTCAATGTTCTCAAAATAACGACTACATCTATGTTTTTAAAACAACAATGCATTTCGTCTTGCAACATTTGTTATGCATTATGAGAACGTGAAATAAGAATAATTTAACTTATGTCATAAAGAAAACGATTGTAAAACATTTATTCGGACAAAAATCTTAACAACAATAGTAAATTGGAGTAGTAGAAATAATTCAAAGCGTCATAGTTTAGTTCGAAACGACCTTACAGTGGCCTCGAGGTATACATCATTTAAGGCAGCATCAGTGCGCACTGAGAAAATTAACTATATAGGAAGAGGTAAACTATCCAGACACATTGTTGCATATAAGCCGTAATATCGTTCACATTATTCACTTACTAAGATAGACATTCTTGCACGTGCATTTAACTACGCAATTAAAGTTTTTCTTAGAGATAATTAAGTTGCTAGAAACTTGTATGCTAAGAAAATAAATATTCTCGTACACTAGGAGAGGCCATGTTCACCAGTGAATGATGAAATGAAACGATGAAGGAAATTTTGATGATGATGATGAATTTCAGGGAACCGTACGTTCTACGGCTATAAAGGAGTTTCTTCATTAAGATAAAGACGAATTTTATAAGCGTTCGGTGGACATCCAAATATTTAGTTGAGGATTATTTACACAACGTTCCCTCAGTTTCACCCGCGTATATGGTCAGTGCTCCGCTCCGGTCGTAGCCTGATGTTAAGTACCCTAGAACCTTCCTCAAGAAATAGGCTATCGCACGCAACAATATTTTTTCAAATTCAATATTGCCAGAAATTAGCGCATTCAGACATAAAACAAATTAGATTCACAGATGAGTGATCTGAGTCTGGGTTTAATTTATTTGTATTTATAGTCATTAGTTAATGTTTGTTAAGTCCCCCACGATTGCCACGATACAGGTATATATTTCCTACGCGAATATTGTTTAAAAAAAGGGCCCTTCGAATCCGATGCAGTGCTCTCTGTCTCGCTCCGTATTTCAAACACATGGTTCTGATTTTCTAGAAAAGCAATCATTTTTGCCAAAACATTACTTGACATGAAATAAATATAATTAGAGCGTTTTTTTATAAAAGTGTATAATTCCTTAAAAAATTAAATAACACAAAAGAATTAGTCACTCCTGCGCATTGTTGGTCGCAGTTTCATTGGACATGCCGCTCGAGTCTCGAGATTAACGGATGAGATAAATATTTATTTCCCACGTTAATTGAGTGCAACGGCGGCTGTGTTGCAATCCTTTATTGTTTAGATCTACAAGACCCGACAAATTTATCTGTGACTACCATCAACCTCGAATTATCGAATGAATTAATACAACTCAGTTATTATTCAATTTATAGACATGTTCATCGATAATAATCGTTTGAAACATAATGATCATACATTAATGTAACTACAAAGTTAGGGTAATATACATAATATTATAAAAAATGTAGATCCCAAAATCCTTATTCTAAATTGTCAACTGGAAAATTAAAAACCGGCCAAGTACAAGTCCGACTCGCGCATGAAGGGGAACCATCGTACAAGATTTAATCAATCAATTAGCTTATTCTAGTCCACTGCTGGACAAAGGCCTCTCCCAATGTGCGCCATAGTACCAGGTCCTCCGCCTTCCGCATCCAGTCCAAGATTTAATACTATAAGTAAAAAAAAATACGTCTCTAGTAGGGGAGCCCCCTTTTATTTTTAACTTATTTTTATTATTTGTTGTTATAGCGGCAACAGATATACACATTCTGTGAAAATTTCAACTGTCTACCTATTGCGGATCATGAGATACAACCTGGTGACAGACGGACAGACAGACGGACGGACAGCGGAGACTATTAGTAATAGTAATAGGCCCCCGTTTTACCCTTTGGGTACGGAACCCTAATAAATTGATTCATCGTCGTAACATATAGGCCACAACTTTATTTTTGTTTTTTAATTTTCGTGACCATACATACCGTAATCTTTCGTGAGTATACAAGGTAGATATAATACATTTTTTGGTTAACCGACGTTTCGATCAAATTGCATTCATCGTAGTCACGGGTGGACTTGTACCATGTAATTATTATCGCGAAAAAGTCCCCATTTACATATCTAACCTCATTTCTGTTCTTCATTCAACAGTAAATCTAAATAAATTCTTCATAAAAATGTAATTGATATACACCATCATACAAATCCATCCTTGACATCGTTCAATATTACTGACGTCAAAAAAAGTTTATCAATTACCCGCATACACCGGTCTTCTATCAACCTCGGCAACTTGTGCTGAAATCTTGTACAACAAATTAAGATTATCACGCCTCATGTGACAAAATCGCTGGTTTAATGACGATAAACATTAAACGATATTAGACCTTTGAATATAGACAAGCCCGCTTCTAAAACTTCGTCTGTTTTATGATAGGTCTGTGCGTAGTGCGCAGTTACATCTGCATCTTATTAACATATTAGCAACAAAATACAAGACAATAAAACCGTAAAGATGCCACATAAAACACTGATATTAATCCCGTCATTAAGCTTCGGCCTTTACCATTCATTATCATGAGTAACTGCCTACAGTTCCTCAACAATCGGCACAATGGTAGGTTCGATGTGCACGCATTTTGGTAACAATATGCCACGTATTATCAATTAAATTAAATACTAAGGTTGTATCTACACTATAAGACATACTATCTATTACTTTTAAGGAATAATGAAAACAAGTGGAAATCGCTATACTTTCTTTCGGATCGCTGTCGCCAAGTGACCCACACACTCACTGTGGAATAGAAGTATTATTATTATATATTCCAAAACATAATAAAAAATTACGTGATCGGAAATTTAGCGCACTCAAACTGTAATGGTACAGTGACTATCCAATCGCGATAGAGTACATGTTATAAATGTCCGCATAATTTTGACCAGCTTGTCATCGATACATGCCATTTCCTCTTGCATTTAATATTCAGTACTTATAGTACAGTCTTAAGTTCGAGGAATTTGTCATCTACGAATATCTTCTTCGCAACACCTGTTACGAAGAAGATATTCGTAGATCGAAAGATCAATAAAAACGAAATCGTTAGGATTTTTAAAATCACCCCCCGCTTAACCGCATTGGGACTGTAAAACTAAAAGGTTGACATGGATTAAGAGTGAGAGATTAAGAGAGACGAAGAGACAGAGACTAAGGTCAAAAGTACGACAAACAATACATTTCTGTAGACTAATGAGTTGAGTCCCATGAGTGATCCGATTATTCTTTACGGATTCTGCTCATCTCCTAAAAGTTATAACGAAATGTTAGATAACTGTGTCATTAAATCCAAGATTCGCGGATAACTATGCTATGACACATTCGGTCAACATTTTTAACTAACATTAAAACCCATCCTATGATCTTGCTTCTGTGCCATTTTAAGCCACCTTAACAACACAAAGGTAAAAAAACGTCAAAATTCATACCGTGGGAGAGCCATGCTTCGGCACGTATGGGCCGGCTTGACTCCGCTCGATACCACGGCCTCACAGAAAACCAGAAATGAAGCAATGCTTGCATTGCATTTCGCCGCGTGAGTGAGTTTACTGGAGGCTCTAACCCTTCCCTCTCCCCTATTCCCGTCCTTCCCCTTCCCCTCTTCCCCTCTTCTCCTACTCCCACCTTAAAGGGCGGCAACGCACTTGTGACTCTTGAGTTACAGGTGCCCATTGGCGGCGTAGTCATTTACCATCAGGTGACCCGTCTGCTCGTTTGCCCCCTATACCAGGGGCCGGCAACCTTTTGAGACGGAAGAGCCAAAAGTTAATTTACAAAACTTTACAATTTTTAAAGAGCCAATTAAATTTGTAAATACAAGTGGCGCCCCTATAAATTTGAAGACCTTTTTTTTAGATATACATGTGAATCAAAATGTAATTGTATTTTTTTACATATGGAACTAGAGAGCCACAACTTTACAGCGAACTTTAGCGAACTTTACCTGCTTCTCGCGAGCCACATGTGGCTCGCGAGAAGCAGGTTGCCGACCCCTGCCCTTTACCAAAAAAAAAACATGTTTCTTTTAATACCAGTTTTACAACTCAAATCATTCAAAAACTGCCGTACTTTAACTGGCTACTGATTGTGTTATCATGAGGAATGTGTGCCGTGTATGTAAGTTACATATTTTTAGTTACATTATGTAACTAAAATATATGTAAAAAATGCATATGTATTCAGTTTTGTGTACAAATAGATATAACCATTCAATTAGTATGGTTTTTTACTGTTTTACCTATTTTGTTTTACCCGAGGACCTTATGTAACTGAAACGCGTTCCATACGTAAGTAACTATTTTTATAGTATAAATTGGATTCACCATGGCACGTTGTAGTATTTTAAGTTATTTACTAATTCGTGAAAGGCCGCGTTCATCTTCTCTCTATAAGTAGGTGTACTACCTATACATATACCTACTCAAAGGAATGAGTGGTCTATGAACGCACAGAAGGCGAACAAACAATTATTATTTATTCTTATATTATGTATTATAAGAACTATCCGGGATTTTCACACTTCCAGGTAAAACGATACACATATATTATCATGTTTTTCTACGCATCTAAATTGCAACCCAGATAATAAATGACTACAGATATTGGTCCAACAGACAAATTGTGTTAAATCTCATAACGCAGCTATCAACTAACATATCTTATTACAGGACCTTGGCTTGAATACCAACTGTCCGTTGTTTTTATGAACCGCTGTCATTTGAGAAGGTTGTGCCGACGAACGCTCAATGTAAACATGTACCACTGTTCGATGTACGAGACTTGATTCTGCCACTGGCACTTGAAAATGATATAGATGAACCATTTATGTTTAGACACTTCATTAATCAAATGAAAAATAAATCTACCTGTTTTATTTATCAACAAACAATACACTGATTTATATTATAAAGAATAGGGATGTTGACAAATTTTCGGAAGTACTTGCATTTTATAGCTATAACCCTTATTTTAAAAAGTTAAAAAAACTCAATTAAAAAGAAAAAATCGAACTGACAGCTGTCACTTTGTTATCTGTTAATGATATTTGGTGTTTGCAGGCACGTGATAATAGGTACTATGTAAGCCTTTTTTATTCGGTTTTATTAAATTTTGTACAGTTTAAAAAAAAATATGCTTTTAAGTTTTTAACACCACAATTAATCATTTAGTTACAGATTAACACAATTTTGTGATTAGTGTCAACATTCCTATTCATGCGGTCTCAGCATAATGTCTAAGGCGTCGGACTTGCAATCTTGGTTGCGGGTTTGATCGACACAGCTTACTACTGACGTGAACCCACTTCTTACACAAATAGTTAGCTTAGCTAGAGTGGTTAACAAGATTACTAGCAATATAAGTTGACCGTACTGGCTTAAAAATCAGACAAAAGTGACTTCAATGTGTTCTTTATGCCATATAAAATTCAAATGTTATCTAAGATCATGAAATGTAAGTTCCAGTCAATACGTTTGCATGCAAAATAAATAATACAGTACTTGCGTTCACTTTAACGTACGTGCAAAATATATATTATGCAGTGGCATTAGAAGCTTGGAAGGTAATGGAGGTCACCAGAAGTTGCAAATATGTGGCAATTAGTCGCAGCTACGTCACGTTTACGTGGCTAAGCAGTAATATTTAAATTGAATGGCTCTTCATATCGAATAGACCCTATTTCGTGTGTTATACTTAAAATTTAGACTAGTCGCAAACATATGCCAGATTCCGGCAAAGTAAACATGCTGTTCAAGGTAGACAAATATCTCCATCACGAAGTAGTTTATTTGTCGATCGCACTTTCAGTCTATTAAAGGCTTTGCGTTTAAATGTAATCCCTCGTATGTGACGTGATTCTGCAACTCTTTTGTTTCAGACTCAATAGTAAACACGTAAAATAGACAGAGAGTAAAAAGAAAGAGAGAGAAAATGAGTGAGGTCATGTAGGTACTGGTAGATGAGCTAGATGTTTTGATTGTTGAGTTTTGTGTACAAGAAGTGGGAATTGGGGGTCAAAAGTATGGGTAATTAAATTATATCTTTGTTTTTTGCAATTAATTGTACCTGTCTCATATACATTACTTTCAGATGCTATTTTGTACAATCAAGACCCCTATTATCTTTAACTTATAAGCAGGGTGATTCGAGCAAAATATTGCTTATAGCCATCTCCACACACGGAACTATTAATTCACAAAGAGGAAACGTTGATGTAACCGCATTCAATGCTCTTGAATCATGCCACTAGAATCATTGATTGGGTTTTTTATTTTATCCATACATTGTAAAGTCAGTCAAGCCTTGAATGACTTGTTTTCAAACATATATGAGCATACCATTGAAAAATCCATAAATACGTATTATGTTCTTTCAAATTAAGAACATCGTTCAGTTTAAGGATAAAATCTAGCCCTTGTAATAGCCACCATAAAATAACTTAAAGACCTTCCAAATAGTTCAACAACAGTTAACGTAATAGGTGTATTCGGAGAGTTGATCTGGAAATTTATCGGTAGCAAGGTCAAGTTCCGAACACTTGGCTCTGCGGGCCACACTGGCCACACGTCGTGTTATGTAACCCGCTGGCTGCTCACGTACTAATCGACAACAACCGTTTATTGATCAACTTTGAAGCAAAAAGTAGTGCTGCTGTTCTTCACTGTGATTTTATTGATATAATAAGAATGTGGATGTGGCGTTTTGTTAGATCGATAATAATTGATACTATATGTTCCAGTGTGTTTATAAAAATAACCTCCGTATAAAGGGACCACCAAGTACCAAGCTATCTTTGCGTGTATTTTATGAAAAATGCTCAAAAATTGCAATATAGTACCCTTAAACTTTTGTCCAAGTCATGCCCTAACACACTGTCGTCTCGATAAAAACATTAGATAATCGATTCTATTTGACAGGAAGCTTTAATCGATTTAAAAAAAAACGTAAAAAGTAGATTTTCCCTAAAAATACCTTATAAATTTATTTTACCAAAAAGATACCGTTTGTCGTGTCACCTCGCTTTGAAAGCACTTCCCCGACTGCCACGGCCAGCATCGGAATCCTTGGTGTCGATATATCGAGCGAAGTCCAGTTCCGCGGTCACTTGGAGGGTAAGGCCAAATTAGCCTCGAAGAAGCTTGGTGTGCTGAATAGATCGAGACAGTATTTCACCCCGGCCCACCGCCTACAACTTTATAAGGCGCAGGTTCGGCCGCATATGGAATACTGTTCTCATATCTATGCAGGAGCACCCCAGTACCAGCTTCTCCCTCTTGACCGCATTCAACAGAGAGCGACTCGAATCATCGATTACCAGGATATTTCAGATCGGCTTGACCCTTTGGCGTTGCGTAGAGATGTAGCTTCACTCTGCATTCTCTATCGCATGTATCATGGGGAGTGCTCCGAGGAATTGTTCGGACTTATACCGGCCGCAACGTTTCGCTATCGTTCAACGCGACAAAACTTTCATCACCTGGATAATTGGCAATCCACCACTGTGCGGTTCTCCAGAATTTTTTTGCCTCGCACAACCAATCTCTGGAACAAATTGTCGCCTGCGGTATTTCCAGACCGATACGACCTTCAAACCTTCAAGAAAAGAGCGTACTCCTATATCAAAGGCCGGCAACACACTTGTGACTTTTGAGTTGCAGGTGTCCATGGGCGACGGTAGTCACTTACCATCAGGCGACCCGTCTGCTCGTTTGCTCCCTATAATATTTAAAAAAAAACATTTTACCCACGATCAATATACTATACATAAGAACTTACTGTTAATGTAATTGAGGACTCTAGTGACAAATCTAGTGCATGCGCATCTCTCAAAGTTTCAACTTGAATTTGAACATTTTAATGATTTTATTGCAAATAAAGCTAGTCATAACTACAAACGAAATACTTTTTATACATATTTAAAAATATATAAAACCGACCGATCGATCAAAAATAGAAATATTTCTTGGTATCTTCACATACAATAGAACGTTACTGTTTTTATTGTGTAAATCAATAATCATTTATTTAATTAAATCGTTTAAGTATCATAGTGTCTATAAATGATTATAAATGACATAATGTGCGTGTGCGTTTTAAACTTAAATTTTACGAACCCTGGCATAGTTACGTTCTCAAACAACTGTCAAAAAGAAAATGAACGAATGACAGAGCATAATTATTATTATGTAAATAATAATAACAATTAATAAATAAAAATAAATAAATTACAACAATACAATTCAACATGTCACTAAAAATGTATAGATACCTATTAACTGACTATGTACACTCTATTTACAAACTTCCAGTTTCAATATAACGATGTTTACAATTTAAATTGAAACATTCAATTGTATGGAGACTTGCAAAGAGAGTGAGTCATGCACGGGAATCGAGCAAAAACATACCTACCTAGTTCGCAAACCTGCAGTTTGATGTCTTTTCAACACCCTTTGTCAAATATTTCATTTCATTGACGTTTTTTTTTCAAGGTAGCGTAATGGCTAAGGCGTCGGACTTGCGATCAAGTGGTTGCGGGTTCGAACCCCACCCAGTGCACTACCGGTGGGTGTTCACCCACTCCTAACACAAGCATTACGCTTAGCTGGAGGGGTTTATGAGATTACTAGTAATTTGTGACCCACGTTACTAGTAATCTTTAAAAAAAAAAATGATGCTTGTTATTTACTTATTAAACAATTGATGAATCCTTTAAATGAGAGTAACAAAATTAGTTACTTCAAAATACTAACTACATTTGAATAAATTTAAATGCAAATTCTATTTAAAAAATATACTATTCGTATGTGTGGTGTATTTAAGTTTAGAACCCTTTTTTTATTTGAAATACCACCTAAGTTCACCAAACTGAGAGTACGATGAAGTGTCGATATGTTGCTTAGTAACCCTAGTTACTAACAATTTCTGACTATAGTGAGATAGAATATAGTGAAACACCTCTCCCAGCGACTTTTATGACCCAAAGAAATGGGTGACCGATTGGTGACTTAAGGATACAGATTCCGCCACCATAAGGTAAAGGTTTTTTCATTCTCGGTAGGATACCTTTCGTAATTGTGACAAGCCATTTGCCAGTTGCCATTTCAATTTTAGGCGAAGAAATTTTACTTATATACTGTCTTGGGGATACATTCAATTACACAATCAGAAATCTTTCCACAATAGTTTTTTTTTTATAATAATAAATGCAAAAAATATTTTAATTATCTTCTTTGAACATAAATATTCCCCAACAGAAAAAAATAATTACTCTTCTTTGGTAGTCATTGAACCTTGGAACTATTTGTTTTTTGCGCATTAACGCAACTTTTAGTAGTTAAATATTTGATGTAACTCTTGATTGCACATTTGCTTAATAACATCTCAGGTATTAATATTTTCGAACAATATAACCTACTAATGCGAATTAAACTTCTTATACAAAGTCAAGTAGTAAGTTGAAGCGATCAAGTAACATTTCAAAACGTATTGCATTGAAAACTTAGAATTATTTTATTAATATGATGTTATAAAACCTATTTTATACAGCAATAAATGCCAACTTTGAACCTCAACAAGCAATGATAATATACAGAAAGACGACAAAATATAAGTCTACGAATTATTTTAGTATTTTGATTGGCTGTCTAGTGTGTTTCTTAGATATCTTCACTAATATTATAAAGCTGAAGAGTTTGTTTGTTGGTTTGAACACGCTAATCTCAGGAACTACTACTAAATTATTTTAGTCTTGGATAGCCCATTTATCGAGGAAGGCTATAGGCTATATAACATCACGCTAAGACCAATAGGAGCGGAGCATCAATGAAAAATGTTGCAAAAACGTGGAAAATTTACAAAACGCAGACGAAGTTTCGCAGGTCAGCTAGTGGATAATAAATATAATTATGTATATACTACAGTTTATCTCATATGTACCGTACCCACCATACATATCTAAATAACATACATAGGTATTATACCCATGTTATTTATTTCTAAGGTTAAATCTAAATTTTCACACGTTTTTGCAAACGAATTGCAAATTCTGTTTACATATATTTTTTAAGTAAACTATGCTCTATGGCTCGATTTTCGTAATAAGTTATTCTTCTGACTATTTGAGGTCATCTACATATTTAAAACATATACCTAGCTTTGCAGATTCCTTTTACGAAACCCATAATTGGGACATAAGTTTATGATAATTGTGCCTTAGATTATGTAAATGAATTGTAATTAAGTTCAAATTTTACGTATTTCTCATCTTTTTAGAACGTTTTGTCTACTATTTCGTTTGGCGTGAAGTTTATTCTCAGTTATAGCTCCAACACCGTAAAATTATGAGTGTAGACATGAAAAGTTAATTGTTTTTAATACTGCTGATTGATGAATAATTTAACCCTTTGTGAATAGCGGGTTAATTTTCTATTTTTCAAATAAATTTATTAATTGTAACACTGAAATATTATATTTTAAAATAATTTACACATTAAGTACTTACTTTACTACATTAAATAATATACATATCGCCTCCAGGCAAAAAAGTGTCATAATACAAAAACAGCTATTTCGAGAAGACACGACTTTTATGCCTGTGAATTGAACATAACAGCTGAGTGAAAAAGGGAACTTTGTTCCCTTTGCCACTGAGCTAATAACGATGTTTTTACAGCTGACCAAATGCAACATTTGCCATTCAGTGAAATAAAAATGTTAAACATACCTAACATGAGATATGACACTTCTTTTGTGATATGACACTTTTTTGCCGGGTTGCGATATATTAGACCAAACCTGAAAATTGACTGAAACGATTTGAAAACTTTGAGGGATGACATCATAGGTTCTTACGTTTATATTATAAAACGATCGAAGGAGCCCTTTGATACGACGCTTAATAAAATCTATTTATAATATAAATGTGTGCTAGTCGAGAAACTTATGGTGTTTTTTAAAGAAGCCATTTTAGGATAATAGGTCGTGATGAGTCGTCGATTCTGAACAAAGGCTTTGCTAATTTAGTAAAAAATAGCCTTGTGTATGACTAAACTAAGTTCTTAACTATTACAAAACGGAGGGAGGATGTACAATCGTGCACGTCACTGTAGCAGGCGTGCCAATAGTCACGCGTTGTGTCAAGCCCTATATTGGCTGTCCATACACGATCAAACAAACGTCATTCGAATCCACAAATTTATGAATGATTCATTGACAGTTGAAACTGATTCATCCTCCCTATCTTATTATTTCATAATATGAGTGACTAAATATTAGTTATTCATCCAAAGAGAATACGAAGGATGAAGATGACGGGTGGTAGAGTTAAATAGCAAAAAAAAATGTGCTGAGCCGCCAGTGTATGGTCATTGCACTATTGCAATGCTATGAATGTCTTAATTAAACCCGTACTTGCAATTACATACCGAGTTCCCTTTCTTTCTTTTAAATTCAAATGTACATTGAAAGAAAACACTTAATTCATATCATCGACAATATCTGTCTAATGTCATCTGGTAATAAAGAAACCGTTATTTTGTAACTGTGTTATAAGTTGTTATAACTGTATTCTTGAATCAAATGAAGTGTTCACTGAGATCAGTGACATTCTTTTGTTCGAATGTGGTAAAGCACATAGCTTGGCATACACCATTAATCGCTATCGAGGGCTTTCGGAAAATGTTAAGAAACATGTTTCATTTTCTGATGAATTTTCCTTACGAACGTGTAAATATGGGTCAATGCTATAGTTGTTTAAGGATTTACCATTTTTATGCTAGTAATCTTATTGCATTAAAATCAATTACATGAATTCAGTGTCTGCAATAATTTAGTGACTGCACTATTAACCCCGCCAACCTATTCAAACCCAGCTGAAAGAAAAAGAAATAAGGCTTCAGTAATACACGAACGATCGCATAATGCGAACTATCGTCACAATAACGAAACGTGACCATGGTCAGGTTCTTAAACAGATGTTTGATTACAAAATCCTCAGTAACTCTTCTGCGTGCCGCTTGTCTAGTTATTGTCTGGTTGCGTGACAGTAATTTTTATTTAAATTCCAATTATGACAATGATACGGGAATAAAGGCCCTTAAAAATACCTTGACAATTTTCACAACTGCCGTTAATTAATAAATCGTGTTCGTTTGGATTGCCGAGCTCGGACTTATCATCATCTTTTTGAGATAAAAAAGAAATCGGTTTTTTTATTGCGAATTCGTGAGACTGAGTTTAATGTTATCTTAAATGTGGGCCTGTAATCATTGAACACTCAATTCTTTGCAAATTCATTTTTTGTTTTTAAAATAATTAATGAATTATGTTTTATCACAATAAAATCATTGACTACACACTTAGTCCAATGGGTAAAATTTGTGAATTTGTCCTTAAAACATATATATTGCTTGACTTAGCTTTTTGTCAATATTGAAATGTTCACCTAACAAATATATTTTAAAAAACGAATACAGTTAAATCGACTTTAAAATAAAACACATAATGTTGCTTTTAGTGCGTTTTTCTACTACACACTTTCTTTCTTTTAAATTAAAAGCTACATTGTGTTCTTCCTACAATAAATGTTTACACCATATCTTTGAATTCAAATCAGCAATTTAACGTGAATGCGCATTACGTCACAATCACAATGCTACACATGGGAGCGGAGGAATGGCCATAAATGCGGTTGGAACTGCTAAAAAATGCTAATGCAATATAAAATACCAACATTTCTATTTATAGAAAACTATAAATTTACAATTTAAAACACCCCGACCCAAAAAGCCCTTCAACGATTACTAAATGCCTTACATCATTTTGGAAAAGAGCTGATACTCTTACACTTCTGGACCGATATTAACTTAACATAGCTAAGAACCACCACAAGGAAACTGGCTTTCAAATGGAAAAAACTGCACCGAAATCGGTCCATCCGTTTGAGAGCTACAATGCCACAGACAGACGCACACACACACACAGACATCGACGTCAAACTTATAACACCCCTCTTTTTGCGTCGGGGTTTAAAAATGGAGACGCATGGGATGCCTCTTCTTTGTAGACTTGATGTTAACGGTATATACAACACACATAAAATGTAACATGTCTTTTGAGCATTGTCGACCTGTTTACCCTTCTCACCGATGCACATATGCGACAGCAATGTATGTAGTGCTATAATAGCTGTCTATCTTCCCTAGAATGGCAAGTGCTTCTCTAGTTCGAAGGCTCATATTTGATGAGAGGTTTGTTTCTGACCGTTCTTTCACTTCATTAAGTCATATGGTGTTATAAGAACGTACTATGCTTATCCTAACAAATACCTATTCTAAATGCGAAATGAGTTTGTTTGTTTGTTTCGTTTTCACTCGGTAACTAATCGATCGATCACTATGATTTTCATACACGTACAGACAAGGACATAAGGTACCTTTATTCCCGAGGGATAAGAAAATAACTTTAACGCAAACGAAGCCGCTGGCAAAGACAAATTGTAGCTTCAAGTTTAGTACATATTTTACTACTTATTACTAGAGATCGCGTGGTGATCGAATTTCGACCATGGTTTTTTCATTGGCCAGTATAATTTAAGCTGTCATTGTATAGACTTACCATGACAGGTCAACGCATATACTGGATGCGTGTAATTTCATTAAGCCGTTTTCACGTAATTTTTAAAGTTGTAAGACATATTGTTTAAAAATTTTAGCTTTGTCTACTTCTTCTATATATCAACTGTAAATATTCCAAAATTCACGTTACTACGTTAGCAAAATATTCTTAAACATGGGTACAAAGAATTCTCTTCACGTATTAATATAATGATTCTATCTTCATGGTTTTAGATCAAATCAAGACTGACTGAAATGCTTGTAAATACTAATTGTTGCTACATACTGTTTACTGTGAAACTGCATCACCGTTTAAAATACAATCATAAATTTATCATAATTTCAACTGAATACATAACTTAAACCCACAATAGAATTTACCCTGAGCTGCAGTCGGTTACGGCTGTACGTACAATCGCATACCCAATAACTTATGTTAGAGTATTGGTGCTTTATAATTAAATTTGACATATGAATATTCAATCTGAAACACAATTGACTGAAACATACTGATTTTGTTGAATACACCCATAGCCTTATAAAACGCTCGAACCTTCAAGAAGAGGTTCAAAGGTGAGCCACAATAAAATAACAAAGGTTCATTCCGTCTACACATATGTATACATTCCGCAAGGACGACCATCACACATCAAAAGTAACAATATACACAATAAAGTTTAATTTTATTTACAAATATATTTATAGTCGTCTTCTGCTTGATGGCAAATATGATGGTTATAACTGCTGTGTTATAATGTACGCTTTGTAATGGCAATACATAACTTAAAGCAAGAACCAAAAAATTTGGTCTAATTTGATTAAATGAACAGATTAAGTAGTCAGTTCTCAAGTAAAAAAGTGTAATTTTTAGTAAACAGTTGGTAAAATTAAAGTAGCTATTGCATAATTCACCGACTCGATGTCATTGTACAGATTGCATAAAGTATAAATGCAGTATAAGACTGACTGACTAAAAGAAATATTAAAACCATTTCTTTTAGTCAGTCACTCTTAAACGCCAGTATTCAATAGTTCAGTCAGACGTGGACCAACAGTAAATTAATCAAACGATCATTAATGCCTCACGCAGTTGCTGTTAACAAGCTGTTGATGTTGGCCAGTTGATGTTCCTGTCCTAGTGACCTCTCCAACCATAGGATACATGACCCCGGCCTCTGCGAGCTAGTGTAGTCTCAATTTTTATCTTCAGTCATCTGAGACTTGCTAGGCTCAGCTCCCTATCTATTTTCCTTATACGAATTTACCTTCTCTCTTCTTTCCCCTCTTAAAATGACTACATTCCCAAGGAAGGTTGGCTTCAGGCAGGGGGCCAGCCATAAAATAAAGTAAGAAAAAAGAGAAAATTATAGAATTACAGTTGTAAAAGTAGTATGGGTGAGCCTGATTCTGAATGTTATTACCATGTACGCATCTCAAGCTAGATGCAAAAATGCAGTGTTTTTGGCATGATTTTGATACGGTTATCATAAGTATTTCAGATAGTGAGGCAATGTTGATATGTGAGGACGTTTTATACGGCATGTTGGAGGAGCGAATGATGACTATGAAAGAGTGCATGGGGTTTGGGGTTTGCAAATTGAAACCATGATGGTGAGGCCCTACTGCAGCTTACCGCGTCGTTTGACCTAGTGACAGTTAACACATGGTTCAAAACAGGTGACGAACATCTCATCACTAAAAAGAAGTAATTTGGGTCTATGTTAAAACTGCTAGATGGCCCCTGAGGAAAGGTTTAGCGTCGTAACATAGGTTATTAGTAACGGAAGTCAAAACTAAAGTTATAACTAACAGCAGGAAGAACCAGCCCCCTCCAAACATTAAGTGGCGAATATTAGAGAAAGAACAGTATGCAAGTAGATTTAGGGAATAAGTGGTTGAAAAAATTATAGAAGTTGGTGGCATGCAAAATACGTCAGGATGAATGTTGGAATGAATTGGCAAATTACATAAGAAATATGGTGAAAGAAGTGTTCGGAGAAACGAAAGAGAAATTATTGAAAAAGATACTTATTGTTGGGATGAAGAGGTACAGAAAGCTCTAAAAGAAAAGAAGTATGCTTTTAAAGTATGGAAAAATGAGAAGGGGAGTAAAAGAATAAAGGAATTAAAAATAAATAAAAACATCTACACGAATCTAGACGCCAAAAAGAACTCATAGCAAAACAAAAAGCAAGGAAAAAAGGGCAAAGAACATGAAGCTTATGAGATGTATGAAAGATGAAGAAAGGAGGGTATTGGTAAAAGATGAGGATTTAAAAGACCGATGGAAGACTTATTTTGATATGCTAATGAATGGAGCGGAGTGTTGAATGATGTGCATGTGAATATCGGATTAGTGAAAGATATTAGTTTACTATTGAAAGTTTGGAAGTTACTGAAAAAAGATCGATATCAACGGCTGACTTTATTTTTTTTTAATAAATTGTTGCATGAAGAGGTAATCCGTAATTAATGGTGTCTAAGTTCACTCACAATTCAGACACTCATGGTTGTTGTAGTCCTCAACATATCCTCTATTTTAAAGATGGGATGGGATTTAAAATAAAGGATATAGTCAGGAATGGAACAACTATCGAGGAATAAAGCACATAGTATAAACGTCTGGGAGACAGTAATTGACAGAAGAGTGTGGGAGGAGAATGCGATAACACAGAATCAATTTGGGTTTATGCCAGGGGATCTATAGAGGGTTCAGCACTCATGTATGGACGGTCGCTGGAAACACCGTGTGTATATAGGCTTGCACCAGGGATCAGGTCTATGTTTATACCACTTCCTGTTGCTAAACTAAAATATTGTCAGTATTTTGTGCACTCACTCATTGGTTGTATAAGCACAGAATACATAATAGTACTAGTGTATAAGGCAGTTTATTGATCAGTAATGTTTATTTTATTTTTTTCATTTGTGATGGAAATCGACATCCTTACTTCTAGAACGCAGAACTGGAACCTTTATCTGATCTATTACGCTATTGCTGCTCTAATGCCGCAGTTACTGTTAGAAGCTTGTGTGCATATTTCAATATTTAACGGCCTATATATTTATTCCCAGTCTAAAGGACATTATACGGTATCTGTAGAACAACAAAATAAATGCTATATATTAAAGCGATTTAAGCAGTCGTGTTAAAGGTTTCTTTAGGTCAATGAATCCCTTTTGGCTTTTGAATGGTAGTCACGTACAAGTTTCTTCGCCTTAACACGAACGTGTTTTACTTAATAGGAAATGTTAAATGGGAATGATAATGATCAACGACCTTTCGAATCACTCGGAGCACAATGCTCACTAAAAGCATAAAGGAGGCAACACCGACGGTTGAGTTCTTACATAGATCTATGAGTACGATAGAGACTTGACTTTAAGAACCTATTACTAAATAGTAAATACTACTTATCATTAATATACACAACTTATCGTTCTGAGCTAAATTTTGCAAGATTTGTTTGTTTTTAAACCTTACTGGTTCCATTTGATAATTATTTCAACTATGTAAACGTTCTTGAAGTCATGTATCTAACTTCTTCAACTGAGAATAAAATTTGACAAGGGAATAGTCCAAGCTCAATATTTATTTAACGTTAACTTGCTAAGATCTCTCTTATAACCCCCATGTTTTCTCCAACCTACAAGACACAGTAGTTATGCATTTAGTTTTAGTATAGTGTTATGCTTCTGCTGCCGTGTAGCGCTGAAGAAGAATGAGATCAGAGAACAGAGCACCGAACAGCAACCCACGAGTAACTCTTAAGTACTGACGTCTTATCGTAAGCCGTTGTAAGTACAATTGCATCAAATGGGCTGTGTTTCTCGGCGTTCTTGGTAATAATAATATTATAAATCTGAAGAAATTTGAATCAAAAAAGATTATATATGCATGTAAATCAAGATCTTTTTGATATTGTAAACTTGTTTTCCGCAATCTTATCGTCAATCAATTATGCATAAAATAATCAACCTACTGTCAATAGTGACATTCTTAAAACTTGGCTGCCTTAGCGAAACACTTTAAGTATTTTGAAACTAACCCTACGCCCTCTTACATTATGCAAGTTTTAACGATTAACCAGTTTTTAAAGAAATATTGGTAAATAACGGTTAGACAATACAGTCTTGTGTCATGGCAAGGTGAAGTGTCAAACTTCGTAATATACGCAAGCAAGTTATCAAACGCGCATGTAAGATTTCGTGATTAAGATGGTTCTATGTCCGTTAAATTGTGGACGATAGTGATTAGATATAACTTTCAAAGAATAATAAACAATCTTTTGGCGGCAGTGTCTTAACTGGCACAGGGTTTTAAATCTTTTGGAAATAGAAATAGAGAAATAGTTTTCCACAGTGTGCGGCTCGATTCTGAAGAAAAATCAACCAAGATGATAGTGATAATATTTGAAGGTGTAAGAAAAGATCGACGTATTTTAACTAAAAATAATGAGTGTAAATGCCGTTTAATACTACGTTCAGACGCATTGGCAACGGTAGACTTTACCTGCGATTACTCTTTATCATAGGTATTCTTTTCTGAAGTACGTCATAACCACTAGTAGTGCCCTTACTTAAATCTATAGATTTAACCAATGTTTTCCTAAGATTTCTACTATCCCTACTTTAAGGTGGGAATAGGGGAAGGGAGGAAGAGTGGGAGAGGGGAGAAGTGGAGGAGAGGAGGGAAGAGGAAGAGAGAGAAGGGCCTCCGGCATCCTCACCCACTAGGCGAAACACGTGGTATCACTCCGGTGGAGCCGGCCCATACGTGCCGAAGTATGGCTCTCCCACTAGTATGTAGTATACAATGTTTTCAGTTTAAATGTTTACTGCAAAAGGCTTTCAAATATAATATTCATTAGAAGATTAAGTCATACTAATCAAAAACCGCTTTATCAATGCCCTGAGAGTATATACAAAAATATCATATACCCGTAAAATACTACACTTAAGAGTATGCAGTTATATATAATACTTATACGTGATGCGAATGTACGAGTATTACAGTATCATAAATAACAAAGGAACAAGGCTGTTAACTGTCGCTTTTTGAGGCAAGGTGTCCTCGACATCGAACGATCATGACGGGTCCATGACCACTCTTGGAACGTCCGATATGGATGATGGAGGTGTTTTCCTGAAGGAAGAACTTAAGACTATTTTAATACGTATTACCGATGATATGCGATGTTATTCACTTGTATTGGTGTGGTATTATTTTGTTCCGAAACTGTCAATACTCAAAAATAAGAATGTGCATTCAAAGACGTTGTTTTAATCAAGAGGTTGCGAAGTTGAATTCATTCACCTACGGGTTGTATCATAAATGTACTAATATGTTACTTCTTTCTAATCAATCTAAGCACTAGCATAGATAATCAGGCAATAGTGTCGTTGCAAAACTATCTCTAGCCTCTTTGAGTGCTCGCCTGAGGGCGATAAACAGGGCTATCGCCTTAGCATAAGCAGGATCCACGCGGCGGTGCGATGTGTTCTGCGCGCCTCTCTAAATTAGAGGGGGCAGGACATATCATAGTGAGGTCGCCTTGCTCAACAGGCGGCCGGGGTTCACAGGGTTTCTTTTCTGGTACACCTGAGACCCCAGCCATAAAACCCGGTGACGGAACTCTGTGTGGTTTTAGTCAGGTTGAGTCCGACATACCACCTTACCGTCTGGCCCCGGTTAGGTGACGACCAGTGGGGGTTTCTTCACAAAAAAAAGGCAAAAGTGTCGTCAGACGGTAGACAAGAATATTAAAAGCTCCTACACACAATGCCGGCGGCACTTGCCGCCGGTTTTTGCGCGAGCGGCACGTACGCCGGCTTTTCCCGGGCGTCTATGCCACCGGCACGTGCCGCAAAAACTGGCATAAAGCCGCCGAGCATCATTATTGAATTGTTATAAACTTTCATTAGTACCGATTCGGCCATCGATCAATTACTTAAATTGCGTTCGGCTAGAATCGACACTGCCGGAGTCATTGAACTTTGACTTAGACTCGAAACAATCGGAAAACATCTCAATTGTTCAATGGCTAGCCTAAACAATCGTTGACTCGATTGTAAATGTTATGCCTGCGATTCTTTCGCTTGTTCAAACATCTCAACATCGCCCATCACCACCTTGAAATGATGCCCACGCGACACGGCGGCATGCCCAGGCGGTCATGCGGGCGCAGCGGTGCCAGACGTACGATAATTATCGTACATGTACGATTATTTCGACACTGGTACGATGTACGATACAATATTGTATTATCGTTTATCGTATGTATTATCGTTTTTAAATTATCGTACTCAGGAGTACGATAATTTCCAACCCTCCTTCTCCGTGGGGTGAAAAGACTAGTATCTAGTGCCTTAAAATCGTCGCTTTAATACTTTGATACTTTCAGCCCAATGCGTAAAAAGCCAATCAAAAGAATGCTGTTATGGTTTTAAACCAACTGAAAAAATTATATCTCGAAAGACTTCAGCAGTTTTTTATTCAAAAACGGCTGGCGCTACTGCATAGGTAGAAATAAATAGTGATTCCGATAATCCCACGCTTTTATGAAAAGTATAGTAAATAAGTTTTTTTATTTCTGTCTATTTCTCAACTTCCTAAAATTCCTATACTATTTCTAGTTTTGCGAAATAGCGCATTTCGCGCGGTATTGCGCATATTGCTGGTAGTTGTACGATATTTTTTCATCTGGTACGATAATTTTCGAATATTGATACGATAATTCACTCGCACTTGTCTGGCAACCCTGTGCGGGCGGCTTCTTTGGGCGGCAAGCCGGCGGGTTTATGAGCCGCCGGACGCACCGCGGCTTGCCCGGCGGCACTGTGTGTAGGAGCCTTAATAGTAACCGGAGAACATTTGAAACATTTAGATTCGCTATTATCATTTAAAAAAGCCATCCTCTTATAAGTTATCACGAAGTGACCTATCTTCACCAAAAAATAATCATTCACAACCGACGATCTTAAAATACACATTCTGTTATTTTGATTTATGGTTACTAATTTAGCATAATAACCACCTTCGCATAATCTGTGATCGCCCTTGCTATCACTAGCTCATCCAAGGTTGGCTGCTGACCTTGCTTGAAGCACAATGACCCAGGTCTTGCTTCCGGGAGTTACAGGGCAAGGTTTCGTAGGCAATAAGAGCTTCATAAATCGCTCAATGGTGTCGATTCTGTTGTTTGATCCAAACTAGTTTGAGATTAATTTAATTCTATAAAGGTATTTAATATGTAATGTTATTACGTCATTGGTCAGACTGTAATAAGCACAAGTACTTTTTAAAATATACTTAGAAGTTAGCTATTACAGAGTAGTAGTAGATGTGGTTAAAGAGCCCGGCCAGTTTGTTAGGAAAAAAGTTGATGAAATTCGTTGCCTCAATCTATTGCTCCTTTGCTACGTAAAAAAGAAAATCAAACATCAAGCTTTGTAATTCATGAACTGTATATCTGTATAAACTGGATATTGTAAAAGTTAACAGTACTGTAAAAAACCGGACAAGTGCGAGATAACTTGCACACCGAGGGTTCCCGCAAACAAACTTGTATGTAGATAGTACGTCCATCTTGGGAATCAATTCTCGAAGATTTTAGCCCGTCTTTTCTGAAAGACAAATTTAACTTTGTGGTTTTAAAAATACTCTCCTATACATCTATGTACAACAAAGCCACCTTTCCAACCGCATATTATAAATTTGTAATCGCAAATACTATTTTTTTTTATGTGATATAAACAACAAAATAACGACTTTCGGATTTTTACCTTTACTTGTGTTGCCAGACCTTGCTTCTTACCAAATTTCATGATTCTAGGTCAATGGGATACTTCCCATTGACCTAGAACATGTCAAATTAACGATTTGAACATTTCGCAGGTAAATCAAAACCTATAGGGTACTCCCTATAGGTTTTGATTTACCTGCGAAATGTTCAAATCGTTAATTTGTCGTTATATCACATAAGAAATAGTTTTTGTGATTACAAATTTATATTTTGCGGTTGGATTGTTGGTATGTTTGTTTTAAATTGACCAATAACCAAATAATGGCCCAAGTTCAGTGCCAAATACAAAATAAATTGGTGCTATTAGTTATGAGATGACTAGTAATATAGTGACGCCAAAATCGATTGCTTCACTAGAATAGGAACCACAGAAAGCCGTTTTTATTGAGTGGGCGGACAAGTAATGTTTAGATGTTTGTCTATTCGAACAGGCTATTATTTAGTTAGCCGGTTTTTTCTTCATAAGCTTTCGACATTAAACTTAAATGTAAGCAATTTATCATACTTGTTAAAGCGAAATAACAAAAAGCAATACACTGGTGTGCACACAAACAAGAAGTGCATTCAAATTTGAAACACAAAAATCTGTAAACGCAACTTAAGTCGTATTCGTATCTCTAAAAGTACCTATCATAAATTTAAACAAAAAAACTTATAGATATAATGTCGACAGTCTTTTTAGAACAAACATTTAAATGTAAGTATATAAGAGTGTTTTCATATGAAAAATTGAACAAAAAAAATCGAAATCAAAAGTGGCAACTTGTGATGATGGAAATTTCATTCACAGTGGCAATGATCAACATTCTACCTTGCTTTTCACGCAGATTTCAGTTGTTTTTACCATCGGTTTTTTATATCAAGTACGCTAATACAATAACTTTAAAATAACATACCATACCATACATTACCCTACACGCTATAACAACATTTGGTAAAACATTGTAATCATAATTTGGCATGTTGACTTTATAGAATAATGATCTAATGACCGATGTCACGGAAGACATTCTCAGTTTACTAAATACTGACTCCGGCCAAAGTAACAAACAGTACACACTATGTGTAAATATCACCTATTCACGTTTATTTAACAACAGTTAATATGCTGAAAATTCTAAAGAAAACAATTGTGTTTGAACAAACTAACATTTTGCCAACTATTGTAAACTTAATTTATTTACATTTAGGACTATCTGATGTCAGGACATTCTAATGGATTTGAACTGGCATGTTTGAGTACCAGTTGACAAACATGAAAAAATAGTTTTGGGTTTTTAACTATTTTGTCTTTGCTTATTTATATTTAGGAGATTAGGGCACATTTTTCGATTTTTTAGTTATATATTTGGTGTTGTGTCCACAGGCACTGATAACCGCTCACAATCAAGCGGCCCATCTAAAAAAAAATTAAGTCTTGTTTATTCGAATATATTATATTGAGTATTTTTCATTACTATTTAATCCACACCAGATCATGTAAAATTCACTATGAAACTAGATATCTAACTAAAATAATAAAATTACCGCTTTGTACTATAATACAGTCGATATCTAAATAAGCATTGTTTTATGTAACTTCATACACAATTATACAATAACTACGTAACGGAATTTACGATCATCCTTGAACTTTGTCGGCGTTTGATTCGTTATAACATGTATGGTGAAGAAGTATATTAATAAAACTACAATATTACGATAATGCAGTATTTATTTTTGTACATCATGTGAAGACATGGAAATACAACTCGATCATGATTACCTCGACCACAGATTATATTCCTTGACTTAACTGTCTCATTCAATTATTAATTAGTTTCAAGAGCACAAAACCTTTATGAAACTTTAATAATTAATTGTCATGTGTTAGACATGGGCGTGTAGTATAAACAAAGAATAACACAAACACAGAAATTTCACTACGCACAAACGCCTAAAAGTAATATTTTCTACTAGCTGCGCCCCGCGGTTTCACCCGCAGAAGTCCCGATGGGGTAGAAATATCGAGGATAAAAAGTAGCCTACGTGTTTACCCAGGTCTTCAGATATCTACTTACGAATTTTCATCGCAATCAGTACAGCAGTTTTTGCGTGAAAGAGCAACAAACATCCATGCATCCATACATCGTCACAACCTTTTACGTTTATAATATTAGTAGGATGCTGCAATAAAGCGCAGACATAGCCTCAACTCCGTTTTGTTCCTAATATTTTGTTTAGTTAAATAGTGCCAGCTGGTCAGAAATATTTTGCACTCCTGCAACATTAATGCTTAATAGACACCGATCAAAGACTTGTATATGTCTTTTATGAAGGTATTTTCAATCTTGTGGCGGTACCCAACAATCAATTGCGATATACGGATATACCCATATCACGAATGGTATTGTCACTACTTATATTCTATAGGCATTAATAAACATCATCATAAAGAGAAGAAACTATCTTAAGATTGACATTTAGGAGATTTAGGCTGTTATGAGTTTGAGCCCCTTTTTAAATTGTCTGATCGTAAAAGAGCAGGCTGGAGCGACTTGCGAGTTTATTGTTAAGAATTGATATAGGTACGTTAATCTCCAACTGTATTAATATCGAAACAAAGTATCGTTTCACATAAAATATTGGCAACTTCATTACCATAAAGCATGGACTTTACTCAGAAACAATAGCATATTCATATGTGTCCTTGTTCGAAGTAAACAACCACAGAAAACAAAATTAAAAACCTTCAGACAATATTGTTTTCGTAGTTAACCGAACTTAGTCACGTCCATTGCTCTTACCTTCTCAAAAGGATAATTGTTCTCAAAGACGTTTCCACAAACAAAAAATGAGATGGTTGAGGTCAATGTTCGAAACTTTATTTTAATTGTGAAATACTTCCTTCAAGTACAAAGGTTTTATTCAAATGTCTTTTTTCTATATAACTTAAGTGGCTTAAAACGCTTAAATGTCCGTATCTTTTGATTGCGTTGACTTAGAAGCTTGATTTTCTTACAGCTTCAAGGGACCGCAGATATAATTAATTCTAGAGACATGGAGTCTTGAGTCGGACAACGAAGTGATCCTATAAGGGTTCCTTTTCTCCTTTTTGTTTTGAGAACTTGAAAAATGTGTGAACAGCCTTAACATTTAAATTACATATTATTAAAATATTTTAATATGTACATATAATATGCAATATGCTTTAGTAATATTCTATTGTTTATTTAATGTTATTGATTAGCATCCGTTGTTTAAAAATTTCCAACTATGAAACCGAAACCCGTGGGGAAATCGATGAAATTTAAATCACATTTGTCATCGAGTAAAACTTGAAAATGTTGCGTAGATGTTTTAATTATAATATATAATATAATAACGCTACACATCTCACACCGTCTGGCCCGCCGTCTGAACCCAAACTAGGCAGAGCGTGTACTATGGTAACCAAACTGCTGATAAACATACATCAGGTACATCAAAACTATCATACTATATATGACATTAGAACACACTGAAAGGGCGTGATATTAGCACAAAAATAATTTTAAAAAAAATTATCTTCGTTTCTCATAAAAGCAGGTGGAATGTGGAAAATTAAAGATTTTAAATGGCACGTATTTTTTCATTACTGAACTATTCAATAATTTTATGGATTTTAACTTAATCACTTTGTTATCGAGAAAATCCATGAAAACTAACTTAAAAAGTTTTTACAGCTAGTTTTTATAGCTTTTCTTGGTAATAAATAACAAAATAAAAAAAACTTAAGACAGTAATACTATGTATTATGTATGCTGTGGCCACAGTTAAAAAAATGTACTGGCATGATCATGCATTGCCAAGAGTGTCTAAGATACGAACACGTTAATAGAAGACTAGCCACCCGCCCCGACTTCGCACTGGTACTAATTATATACCAAAACCTTCTTTATGAATCACTATATCTATTAGTGGAAACCGCATGTAAATACGTTTAGTAGTTTTTCTGTTTATCGCGAACAGACATACAGACAGACTCGGCGGGGGACTTTGTTTTATAATATGTAGTGATAATGAAGTTCTTAAGCATGAATAGTTTCCAACAATATCATAACGAGTTTATTTACACATACAGTAAAAATGTTTAGGAATTTATCATAGTAGTTAGCAAATAACAACTTAATTGCATCAAGTTTTTTCTTCAAGAAGGTTAAATATTTCCTACGCTATAAGGCTGTAAACACACCAGCCGTATATTGTGCCAATATAAAAAGTAATTTTCACATATTCGAGATATAATTCCTGATTTGTTTATACAAATAACTAAGCTTGCCACCCGCCTTTAAATGCAGCACCAATGGTGCCACTGAGCGCGTTGTCCCTTCTAGTCGGCATTTGGTGCTAAGAGCAAAGCTGTGCCTTATTTGCCACAGCGCTGAAAAAATGTTCTCAAAATGAATACAGTTACATTATAACCGCAGTTTATCTAATATGTCAGAAGGGGAAGTGGCTTATCCTAGAAGTTTAATCGTGGAAAATTTACCTCAGGACAGAATGCTCGACAAATCGGAATACCTTCCGCAAGTTCAATTATACATTAGACTTATCCTGCATATTATGTCACATAAGAGATACTAACGTAGACAGTAGACAGTAAGTAAGGGCGTTATCCTGTCCACGCGCTATGCGTTTACTTAGGGGTCGTCCATTAATCACGTGATGTTTTTTGAGCAACTTTGTAACCTCCCCTCCCTCCTGATGAGGTTTTGAACTTACCTCCCCCCACCCCCCATGCCAAAATCACGTGTAGTTTTTAGTTCAAAATATATTAAATATTTTAAGATTATTATATTTAAATACAGATATAAAAGCGTGTACTACGAAAAAATAAATACACGTGATATTTCACTACAACCCTCCTCCCCCTTGTGATATTTCATGATTTTTTCTGCCTCACTTTCGAGCCTCACGTGATTAATGGACAACCCCTTAAGAAATAAATAACCTCGGTTATGTTTCTTTAAAAAAACATCCGGTAGCGCACCCACTTGCACTAGTTGTCAACACACTTCCGACAGGTTTGACTTATTGATGTCAAGAACTTTTGCAAGACAAAGGTCAATATTTCTATTGATTGGACCATTCATTGTATTCTGTTTTATATATTTTTATTTCATGCTATTTACAGTATACACAACATTCATAATGTTCAAGGTTTCAACGCCAAAATCCATCGTGCACTTCTGGAAACTCACGACATAACGCGACGGCTGACTTTCCGAACAGTCTACTGTTTTACCCGCTCTAGATTCGCACCGCAAAAAAATCTAACAAACTTCAAAGACATGTCAATGTCATGTTTGTTTTAAATGACTATTTTAAACGTGGAATAGAGTCCATAAAAAATAATATATATAAAGGATGTATCTGACAATGAAACACTTAAATCACTGAAAGTATTATATATATTGTTACAAAATTTGCCAATCATATTTAAGTTTGTATTATTTTAAGTGTAGTAATCAAAAATCAAGTAAATAATAAAAAACACCTATAGAAATAAGTCACATGCGACATTATTAACTGTCATTTTAAGATTCGGTATGAAGTAAGTGCCACATGCTACATTTTTATCGGTTCTAAGAAAATACTAAAATGTTGGATGTGCCATTTACGATAATATACGACATGATAATAATGTTGGTAGTAGGATATACTACATTTTAGGCACATAAAAATACGGCTAATAATGTTCTTCGTGGTATACACTACACTACAATTCAATAGGTACAGATAAAACATCTTAACAGTACCGTTAACATTGTAGTATCTACCACTACCTACTTTGTTACTTGGCAAGTTGGATTACAAGATAATTTTATATTATTTTATAGTAAAAAGTTAATATTTATCTATATGACTCTTCTTTTGCGCTGAATTTACGTCATCATATAAATGGAAAACATTATTCAAAACTTATGTGCTCTATTTTCTTCTTTTTTTTTTTAATTGACAACTCCCGCATTAGGAATCACTCCTGTGTCGCGGGGGACTTTACAAACATACAAACAACGGACACAAAGAACACCCAGACTCTGGTGGGAATCGAACCCACGACCTATGGCATAGGTCAGGGTCACTAACCACTAGGCCAACAGGCCAGTCGATACTTACACTTGTAATTTTGTTAATGTAACTCGGATTTAATACCAATATTAAAGTGAGGTGCGCCGCGCACCGTGCGCGCATGCGGTTTTCCTGCCAAGATGGTAGCTACTGTCAGATATTACGTAGTCATCTGAACACACTAAGTAGATCCGATTGATAGCCCAAAAATCTCGAAAACGAATATAGATAAATATATTTTTCTAAACGTGGTTAAAATACATCCAAAATGTCATTTTCAGATTTAGACATTATTAATATTGACATGCGATTTATTACCTCAGTTTCTAATAAAAGCAGGGAGAATGTATAAAGGTAAATATTTTAAATCGAGCATATTTTTTTTAATTATTCAATCTGTTGTTGAGGAATCCATAAAAACTAACTTCAAAAATTATCCTTGTAATAAAATTGTACTTACTGGTATTGTACATTTCGCTTGTACGTTTATATTTTCTTACATTATACTTGACTCAGTATTTCACTCCGGTGGCCTCAGTTACGCAACACTCACAATCGGCACAGGATCACAAGTGCTTGAAGATTTAATTACTGACTCTGAACACTGCACCATAAAACGCAATAACATCCGTTTCCCGAAGTTAAAAGTGGCGGCGCGGCGTTTGCGCAACATGCCTTTTGGGCGAGTGTCTCTTTGTCACAATTCCCGACTCATAAATCGTATGCTGCATCGCAAAAAGCGTGTTATACGCTTAACGTGTGTATCTGTGTGTCTGTGTATCTATGTGTCTCTCTGTGGCATAAAGCTCCCAAACGGATGGACCCATTTTGATTATGTTGAAAGTTGACTTGATCTAGAGTGTTTTAGCTATATTTTAAAAAAAATATGTGAAACCGTCCGAAGATAATCAGCTCATTTTCTAATCTATGGGATAAGAAATCTAAGGGATTTTTGATTTGAAGGTATTTTATATTTATGCTTGTTATATTATACTCCTACCTATAAGTCCCCCAAGGGGTTGGCAGAGATGTATTATTTACTTCCATATTATCTGCAGCAAAATTGTTAGACCCACATCATATGGGACAGAATGCTGCCATTTCCAGACTCAAATATTCAAGTGCAAATTTGTTAACATGACCCACGGAATCGAAGCCAGGAGGCCATGCACCAATCAACATAAAGCAAAATACCACGGAAACAACGAAGCAGTTGCATAGCGTTAGAAATAAGGTTAAAATACTAATTATTCTAATGTAATTATTTAATAGGCGGCGCGGCAACGTAATGATTAAAACGCCATTCTTACAATCGAGACATTACGACTTAGTAAAATAACCCCACCTAGTAAAATACCTATGCGGATATGAGCGCACTGGCAATTCTCATATTTTATTAAGACGTGTTAATTTAAATGTTGACACACTTTCCAAATTACAAAACATAGACTACAACCGGTAAGAGATCATACGGTAACGATTCCATTCTGAAAATCTTTAATTCGCAAAAGCTACAGGCCTTTGTGTTCTCTGTGTTCTGTGTGTGCCGTGTGACCTTTATACATTGAAACCCCCAGACCAATGCAAATAGTCATATACATGCACACTAATATTTGCACTGAGCATGCACTGAAGCCGCGTATACCGAGGTAGCTGTCGAAAACACTACCGTGCCGCCACAGAAGTCGTCAATTTATTAAATTTTTTACTTGTAATATTCATTCAAAACTTTATCAAACCGTTAGATGTGCAGGTTTTCTCATAACGTATTTATTTACCTTGAAAGCAAGTGTTAATTAAATTTTAATACGCACATGAACTTCAAGCCAAAGGTGCGTGACACCAATCTTCATACAACTGTCTATCACTAGTTTATTATTTGAAAAGCATGAATGATATCTGCGTAAACATACATTGTAACTTAATTCTGGTAATATTTATACCTCTACCTCGACGTTTCGATGAAATTGTATCCATAATGTTTCACGGTTAGAGTCAAAAAAAGATATTGAATCTAACAAATATAACTGCAGTTATTTACCAAGTTCTAAGTAATATGTATACGAGTATCAAAAGTTTATAAAATAAATAAATGAGTTTTTAAAATACTTAGGTTAACTAACAAGTCTTAAATTAATTTTGAATTTCATCTTTATTTACCAAAACAACGGCGGGTATATTAAAAAACCGACTAAGTGCGAGTCGGACTCGCGCATGAAGGGTTGCTTACCATCGTACAAGATTTAATACTATGTAGAGTTGAGGAGCCCCCTTTAATTTTATTTTATTTTTGTTGTTATAGCGGAAAAAGAAATACCCATTCTGTGAAAATTTTAACTGTCTACCTATTACGGGTCATAAGATACAGCCTGCTGACAGACAGACGGACGGACAGCGGAGACTTAGTAGCGTCCCTTCGGGTACCGAATCCTAAGAATTAACATTATACCAACATTGAAGCATTTAGCTCCTGCATCACTACATATTATAAAACAAAGTCCCCGCCGCGTCTGTCTGTCTGTCTATTCGCGATAAACTGAAAAACTACTGAACGGATTATCAGGCGGTTTTCACAAATAGATAGAGCGATTCATGAAAAAGGTTTAGGTATATAATTTGTTAAGGTTTTGTGTAAATTGGTTGAAATATGATGATGATTGTTGAAGATGTCTTGGCTACCCGTGCGAAGCCAGTGCGGGTTGCTAGTTTCATTTATAATGTAAGCGTAAACAACACCATTCATGTCAAATATGAAACTCGCCTTATTAACATTTTAAAAGAGTCAGCTTAGTTACCAAATCTGTGTAATTTGAGCTTCCCCTTAACATATCTATATTACATCAGCAGTTCTCATTCATATATTCATGCCTTCAAACTTTGGCAACCGCTTGAAGAGGAAGATCCTTTCAATTTAGAGTAAAAGCTATTGTCTATGATCCGATGCGTACAATACTATACTATGTTATAAGTGTACGACACCAGGATAGTCCATCCCTCTTTACATGGGCCTCAAACAATTTTACTCACCAGTAGGCACATAACACTATGCTATTAGGGCATTTAATCGAAGTCTTCTGTAGTATGGAGGTATTTAAAAAAATCGGCAGCTTCGAATTAGCAGAGATCTGGTATACCCTTACTTTACGTTGAATTGAACGTAGGCTGGGACGGATGTCATTGTACTCCAGAGCAACCACGGATGCCCAAAAAATATATATATAAATATATAGACCACCACCTATTGGTGTTCGGCTATTTTATTTAACATGTGTGCTTATAAGGACTGTGATGTTGATTAAAATCCTAACACAAACACGCACACTAAATCGCTACCTTTAATGATGCATACGAAAGACATTAACCCTGGTGTGACGAAAGATAAAGATGTCCAGGATTGCAGCGCTGGTTTCACCTTCACACAGTAATGTTTCCTCATTCCTCCCATTCCTCATGTTTATGCATTTTAAAAGGCCACTTAGATCACCGACTCTCAGAGAATTATATTACTCGAACAGCCTCCTTCTGGCTGGTCGGTCAAGGCAAGCTAGTAAGGGTCTTAACACACGATCTCACACGAAGAGCGATGTAGAAGTAAATGACTCTAAACTGAATATTTAATATACTACACATCATCTTTAACAGACGATATACGATGTAAGTGCAGTGCAAGTAATTTCAACCCTCTGTTAGACTACGCAGTATTGTTTCCATATAGTGATCCAAGACGGATAAAATTGATGCAGTAATCAATCGCACGATTGTGCAACAACGACAAAACGCAATGTAGTGTCCTTGCAATCACGAAATTCACTGGTCTCTTACTCCTGCAGTGCCCTTCCTCAGGATTAATATTTACATTTACATGATCACACTGCTTAAACAGTCCATAAATCGTGTATGATACGTACCTATACAAGCATTGAATACATGCTAATGGCACGCAATTAATTGCTATAAACTTCCATTAACTTGTTCATTACCATTTATATGTGATATTAATAACTTGTAGAATTTATGTTACCTAGAACATAAATACTTCATATTATTTAAGGTTAAGTAAGTTCGTTATATAGTAATTTATTATTATTATATAAATAAAAATTTAAGCATAGAATAAAGAAGACTAGTATGTGAATCTACACAAGACCAGCTGCTGGGTCTGCCACTACGTTTTCACTTATCTGTACATTATAGATTAAAATCTTGCAGAAAATCGTCTAAACTCTAAACAACAGAATCAAACTGCGAGCTTAGTCTCGACCCTCGATGATTTTGTGTCTAATTCCAACTAAACTTTAATTTGAATCCGATCCAAAAGTTGGTAACCCGGAACCAAATCCTGTATAACGTCAATGTATATTGGAATGCTATCAATGTCGTGAAGTGTATCCGTTTGATTACGTCACCAAATTGGGTCCTTTATACTAGTTGAATATTATTTTGACTTAATTCGAGATTACAGTGCTTGTTTTTTGACGTTTGTACCCACAACAACATTAAATACTATTTGAGTATATTATACAACAGTAATACTACTTTGAGAAAAGACTGCGCTCTTTTAAACTATACAAAACGTATTATATATTCTTCTTATCTGAAAGCTTCTAAATAATGCTTATTCCACGCTTTTGGGGCCCACTAATGCGGTACCGAAGTATTAACCTAGGCTTGCACATCATGCAACCGCAGGAAATACAAACAATCACTGCTGATAGGATCTGGAGGTTTCTGAAGCCATAAATCTGGGCAGTGAACTATAAAGCAAGAGTGCGCTACAAAATCCCAGAAGCGGTCGAAGTAGCACTAGGCACTTGAAACAATAATAATAATATCTGAAAGCTTGATAGTAAATCCATAACTATTATCTTATCTGTGGTAAGGCGATATATAATTCCAACTACGGTTTATGAAGTTTTACATGGAATTCTCTTTTAGTAACGCTTAAAACTTCATTTCTGGAAACCCACGTTTATTGCTAAAACAACATATTGTAATAATAATAATGTAGTGTATTAGAATGTAAAAATAGTGTCGAGTGTAAAATAAATTTAGTTGCTCTACGAGAAAGGAAAATATGTATATATAACAAATACAATGTGTTTTAGTTTAACGTAAAAACCAATTGTTGTCGTATGTTGTGTGGTTTATGCTATTTTAAAATAAAGTAACGGTCGATCTCAATATTAACCCTGTTTCTAATAACTGTCCCACTGCTGGGGTTACCCTGTTCAAGTTCTAAATTAGCGTTCGAGAACATTACAAATAATTCTCAAGTGTACAGGCTTCCTCTTAGTGTTTTAATTCACCTTTAAAGCAAGTGATAATTGATTTCGAATATGCTCATGAACTTCAAAAGGTCAGAGGTATGACCAAGTATGAAATTTAAACCGCCGGTTTGGGACACCAATGATTTGACCACTCACCTTTCACTGAAATGAAAGTAATAATTTTTTAATAAAAAATCTGACAAAGTAATCACTTATATTTTATTTACAACATACTTTTTTAACATGTTTCATTGTTTGTAACCGTTACTATTTTTAATAAAAAAACATAGTACCTACAAAGATAGTTTTGAAACTCCTAAATTCTAACATTTTTAAAAAATAATAAAATACTAGAAATGTTAATTTGTCACTTAATTTGTACGTATAATGTAAGTTTCTATAACAACTAGGTACTAAGTCACTTGCAAAAACATGAACATGTTTTAGGGTTTTGACGATCGTCATGATTGACTCTTAATATCTGTGCATCAACAGTCCTGTTGCTTTGGTGTCATGTTTCCTGAACACTGTTGTAGTAATTTGTTGGATCAATTAGAGTATTTTGACATCCGAGCTGGATGGATTATTATGTAGCACATGTGATGGGTAAGCAAACTCTTCGACCACATCTTGGATTCTGTTTCTAAAAGTAAGTACCATATGCTGGGGTATTTTGTCCACGTGAGGTAACAAGCTTTTAAAAAACAAAAGATGTTCATTGTCTTCATTTTGCCGATTTTGTCGGAATTTTATCCTGTCTTGCAAGAACTGAAGTTTTCTTTGTTCTATGTCTAAAATTTTGTCATCATGTGAATTTTTATATCTTTTTGCTGATGGTTGAAACAATTCTATATTAGAGGCTTTTGATTGATCGGTTTCATTGTCGTCTTCTTGATTTCTTGGTGAAGATGAAGCATAAAATTCATTATGATGTGCACTTGGACCTTCTACTATTGAAGCATCTTGATCTGAATGGACAGATGAAGCAAATTTTGAACGAGTTACTCGAGGTTTCACAACATCTTTTAGAAAATGTAAAAGCTTAAAATATGGCCATTTAGAATCAATTGAAATTGGGTCGTCTCCAGATTGAGATTGTGGAATCTTTCCAAACTCTACGGCAAATTGATCCCTCAGATACCGCCACTTCTTTCTCAATTTATATTCTGAAAAATAAAGTAAAAGCAGTTTTTTTAAATCAACATGGAGAAGCAAAGTTATTGTGTGTGCCTAAATTCAAAAGTATGATCTACCATCTTTTCAATATAAATTTATATCATCCTTGACGCTTTTTATGATTATAAATCAACTATCTATATCGCGCCTTTGCCCGCGTGAGTGAAGCCCACGGTAAAGAGTATCCTACGTGTTATCCAGGTTCTAAACTATCTGTGGTGGTAAATTTCATCCCAATCCATTCAGCCCTTTTCGCGTGAAAGAGTAACAAACATCCATCCATCCGTCCTAGGCGCTACAAAAGACCAGAAATGGTCGAGGTGGCACTAAGCACTTAAACAATAATAATAATAATAATCCATCCGTCCTAACAAAACTGTCAGGTTTATAATATTAGTAAGATGTTGTATATGAGAAGGAAGTAGAACACGACAGCAAATGTCTACTTGAATTAGATCCGCGTAACTTCAGGAGTACCTCTAACTTACAGGACAACTCAGTGTAGGGATGTTTTTCTGGTAGTGAGTAAACTATCAGAGCTACATGGGAGTAGAAGAAGATGGGAGAGACCATCAGGCGGCATCGAGCCCTGCAACTGAGTAAAAAAATAAAATTACTATTACGTCAGCAGAAAGTGATTCTAATTTCAAATAAAATTCGATTTTTAGGCATTTTCAGAGTTACAAACAGTCATTAGTTTTTGTATGAGAGAGGAGAGGTAATTAGCTATTTACGAACCAAATATATAAAACCAGAAGAACCCAATTGCCTCTTACATGTTTTTGATGGGGCGTGTCCATTGAAAACATATTAGGGTTTATTAATGCATTAGTAAGGTATAGTTAAGTTAACGGAAGAGCATGAAGTTTAATCGGGACTTGTAGCATAATTATAGTCAAGAAAATAAGTTAGGAAAATATTGGGTGACGTATGGTATAAAAATTATTTATAACCTAATCAGTGAAAATATTACTATTAACTCGATTAAGGTTCTCAATTCAGATTAGGCAAGTCAGTTAAAACTTGTACGGCGAAAATCCCACAATCAAGATCTCTACCGCAAGAGCGCAGCACAAACGACATAAAAAACGAACCCCTTGTATCATACAAGGGGTTCGTTTTTTATGTCGTTTGTGAAGATAGAGAATAAGATAGAAGTGAGCGAAAGAGATAAAACATAGGCATATATTGTAAAGTGGCTTCCCACGATGCGCGATTTGCCGATTTGATTATTCACGCTTGGCCGGACGACCACGGACAGCCACGCACCGCACCAAGGCTATTCCAACGGTGCGTGTCGGTCTGTGTTGGTCTTGAAATTCTATACTATTTTACCATTCCTAAATGCAAAGTGAAATACAACTTATCGCGGTAACTGCGGCTCCTGTGTTGATATTTAATAAAAATTTTGACATGCTCGCCCGCGTTTATGCGGACGACCACGGACCGCAGCGTAAAAGCACGCACCACACGTTTGAAGATACCAACTCACCACTACTGACTTGCGCTTTCGGTGCAGGATAGTCCGCGGCCGTTCGTAATATCTTGAACATTTAGAAATTGCAGCAAATCTGAGAAGTGTAATTACGTTTAGATTACTATGAGGATTGAAATCTTTTGTACAATGTTTCAAATGATTTCATAATATTCAGAATATAATTAAGTATAGATACGTGATATCTAAATATTCAACCCGTAACCGGCCTAACGGCCTATTTAAAAACCTGAAAAGTCGTGTAAATATAGGTGCCGTCTATTGTAAATTACAGTTGTTAAATGTACGAAATTTGTTAAATGTACGAAATTTCATTAATACTTATATCTAGACTAATGACCCACATATAATGTGAATTAAAAGTGCTAAGTTTTGCACCATCCCTGTATTTATGTTTCACACATTAATGTTATCTTAACAAATAAATAATTATATTATTTTGCATCTGTGCTCTTTATATCATTAAGATAAAGACAGTGCATTATTAAACCTAAGTGTTCTTACTTAATTATTTATTATATTTACCACCGCACCAGGCACACTAAAATCCAATAATTTCTACATATCTTCACTTTATAGCAAAGATCTGTAAATTAGGTATACAAACTGAAACTTTGTTTACAATTTCGGAACTAAAATTTTATTTAATATTAATACAATACAATTTGTTTTTTATTAAAGGAGAAAATATTGTATTTAATTTATTTTATCCAAAAGAATTTACTTTATGAAGATTTATCTATAACACAATATCTCGTGGAAATTCCCCGCCCACTACGCGCGAATGGACACTATATGATGTAGTAATACTAAAAATATATCTCTCCTAAAGACTGTCATGAAGAAAGGTTTGGCACCCTTCATTCAACGACCCCCTGCCACTATGACCAGGTCGAAAGTTGATCTAGTGGGGGGATTCCCACGCGCTTCACTTTCAAGTCAGTGGTCACCACTCGAGAAGCTTTAAATCCATTGTCATTTCATATAGCTATTGTGAAGAGCTATGGCGGCTACTTATGTTCTCCTACATATTTGTTCTTTTCGAATCATAGCTCATATTTAACACTTAAAAAAACAAATTTAAAAGTAGATTAAATTGACCTCAATACTTTTAAATCGTGACACCCTTCATATTTATACGATACCGTGCAGTAATATAATCTTTTCCAAAAAAGCACCGCATAGATATCCCGTAACGTCCATAAAAGAATACATTTAAATTAAGAATCCCTCCGTTTTTTTACATCGTATCCAAAATTATAAGGAAGTGTTACAAAGACAAAATAAAATTAGTGTATTTGTAGGTATATAAACAACTCTCTGACAGTAACGATCGCCATTGGTGCTAATACTAGCACCAAAAGCACTGTACACATAATATATGGTAATAATATACGATTTTTTATTTATTCTACTTTAAACATGCCTAACACAAAAGTTGTCGATATCGATAATATATAGAATCAAAGACTAGACAGAAAGCTCCGCTGAGACAGTCATGGATACTCGTATTTGAACACAAATATTGAAGGCATATTAATAAACTAATTCTTTTCATAATTTGTTGCAGGCTGGGTGAGCGATGAAGGGGTGGTTCGATGCTTTTCGCGAGGAAGGCGGGCCGACTCTGTACGCGTACCACAACCGCACAGCGGTGGCAGCTGACGTGCCTGCGCTTGCGCTGCTCGTTGCCGCGCTCACGCTATACATCGCCTTCCTCGCTGTGTTCCCCGGCATCAGGAAAGAGGTTGTATTCAGCATAATATTGTTAAATAATACCGATAGAAGTACCGCTGTCTTCTTTTGGTTGTCTTCTTCTTTCTTTTGATTCTGTTTGGTGTTTAGTATTGTTCTTTGGATTATCTCTCTCTAATTCGAATGCAACTGATTTAAAAATCAGTAAAGTGAATTGTAAGAATTGTCACTTTTGGTTATTTTTCGTCGCGTTTTGTAGTTTCTATATGACAATGATTGTGATGTATTTGAGTTAGTAACTATGTAAAATAATAATAACTATCTAAAATTGCACCTAGAACAAGAAAAAAAAAAGAATTGAAAATAATTTATTAGCAGTTTTTGATATCCTAACTAACATTATAATTACTAAAGTGAATTCGTTTGTTTATTTGTTTGTAACACTTTCTCGCATTGACTACTCAAGAGACCATTTTGCATACCCCGTGTATGCAAAATGCCAGATGATCTCTCAGGGATACAGAAAGAACATAGGGTCCCTTTCATCCCAAAAAAAGTACTGTTCCCGAGGGATAAAAATAACTTTTACGCAAGTGAAGTCGCAGGCATAAAGTAGTATTCTTATATTTCTTACTTTCGGTATTGTGGGTATCGGATAGCCTTGTGAAGATACCAGTAATTAATTTTCTCAGGTTAAACTAAACGTCAACCTTCGAGATAGGTGTTCCCCTCCACCACCTAGAGTGGCCAGCTGCGAGGAGGCGGCATCCGCGGATGCCTGCGCTTTTGCGCCCTAGCACTAGGAGGGTTCAGGATGTCTTCATTTTGTTCCCAGTCCCCTTCTATTTTGGGCATTTTTGATGTAGTTTTAATCGGTTTGATTCCGACACGGTGACGGCCCAAGAAGGTTTCCACACATGCAAAAAAAAGACGTCGTCCTTACCACACTTGATAAAGGTTACCAGGTACCTATTGCCAAGACATTTATTCACTATAAATTCTACTTATCAAAACATTCCTCAACGATTTAATTACGTACATGATCAACTACAGGTAATCTTGACACCAAATTCAAATTATTTAATTCCCGGACGTGAGAAGTGTGAATTGTCGGTTAATACAAATAAATATGCAAAAAGCAATAATAACCTTGTTTTGTTTTTAAAGTAATTTATCGAAATATTATGTTTTATGTTTAATTTGTTTAACCGACACTGGCTCTATATGCACCGGTGTAGCCATGGTCACAGAAAAAAACCTAATAGATAATTTAAATAAATTATGTTTTTTAAGAAGGTATCACGGATATACAAACTACCTATAATGTTTAATATGATTAAGCTACCAAACAGGACCATTACACACAATCCTTATAAGTAGCGCGTTTGAGAAGGCTATTGTAATATTATTGTTTATTAGCAGCGCCCCGCGGTTTCACCCTCTTCCCGTCCCGATCCCGTGGGAATATCGAGATAAAAAGTAACCTATATTTTAATCCAGGTATCAGCTATCTACATACCAAGTTTCATCGCAATGGGTTCAGTATTTTTGGTGTGAAAGAGTAATAAACATCCATACATCCATACATCCTCACAAACTTTCACATTTATAATATTAGTAGGATTTGATACTATTGACATGAAGTATATGGCGACGCGCCTACTGTGAGCGGCATAGAGTTCAAAGTACCATAACTCACGATCACTTCATCTATGATCCAGGCTGACCAGCACAGTCTCATGACCTTTGTTTGTGATGTTAAGGTCCAAACAAACGCACCGCATTGATTATAGTGAACGCAGTGTAATTGAGAAAATGGAAAGCCATTTAGAAAATATTATTGTACAAAGTGCTTACATACTTCATATGATAAAATTTCAGTGTTGATAAGTTGTTGCCACATATTATGGATATAAATATGTAAAGTAGGTACTTACGAAATTCGGTACGGACCGGATACAGACTTGATCCGACGGACCCCGTCCTAAATACACAACCGGACCGCGGACCGGATATGACAGACCCCTCATGCACACGCCACGCTGCAAGGTTTCAGTTACAAAATTGTAAGTTGCCAAAAAGTGGAAAACTTCTGTATTTAATTTAACGAATTAGAATAGATTAGTAATCCTTATGTAATCAGTGCATCAAATTATAAATTAACTTAGTTAAAGTGTCATTTTATGGGTAAAACTCAAATCATTTAAAGTTACGGCCTATCCAGCTACATATGTCACTGATAGCATATTGTGAGTTGAAAAATTTCATAAAACTAGTAAATTTATTACTTATGTGTAAAAAAATATAAACCCTTTAAAACTAATAGGCACTAGTAGCGGTTTAGTGTAAAACTTACAAGAAACATAGTTGAGTTTTAGTCCCTGACTGTTTTTGTCACATGTTTGTGTGGTAGGTACCACACAAACATGTGACAAAAAAAAATAGGCAGTCATGGGACTGCCGACAGAAGTGAAAACTTAAACGAAACGACGAACTTAAAACGTCACATTAACAGGTTGGTGACATTAACTAATAAAGAGCTGACAGAACTCAATGTTTAGATTAGCGCCCTCTAGTGGATGTATATATGTATTATGTCGGTCACGAGTTCAGCAATCAGCAAAAGTGCACAAACGTGGCCAAAGAAGTTTACACTTCAAAAAAAGTGTGTGTCAGCTCTGATGCACTACTGGAGTTTACAATTCACTGGAGTCTCTCTCTCCCTCCAAGGTTTATTTAATTAGCTAGTATTATAGGAGTAATTACCTAGCAGCTATTACTATGTCTGAACAGACTGTAGTACTTACATTAAGACCGGCTATTATTTGTTACAGAGATTCTCCACGTTTACGATAGTCACACTCAGCCTCTTCGTCGGCACCGTAATACTAGGTAAGCATGATTGAATAACTTTCAACTTTCTTCACCCCAGGGGCGAATGCATGCTAGGACTTTTCGCACGTTTGCTTAAAAAAAAAACTATCAAGTGGCTAGATAGTCTAAATCCGTTCTGGATTCTTCTACATTACATGTTATCTCCTGACTGACAAATCTCTATTTACGGCCAACCCAATTATTTTCAATTCCTCTTTTTTAATAGTCAATTTTAAATAACCCAAATGTGACGTCATGCAACGCAAACTGCTTGATAAATTTAATAGATTGTAAAATAAAGGTAGAAGCATAAATAACAATTATTTTCTCCCGTTAACAAATTTAATCCTCCGTCATTTCATAATGCTCTCCAGATTATTCTATTTTCTAATCTGGCAACCCTAAACCGCATCGCGATACTAGCCACTTAAAAGATGGTAATAGAGCTCTGTACATTCAACAGGGCTACGAAATCAATGCAGCCGTGCTCTGAATATTGTTGGAAAGATTGTAGGTGCATAAATATCGCTGTTTGTGTAAAGGTGAAACGCGACTGAATCACTGCAGAGGAAATCGAAAGTCAAAACCAAGAAATCGCAATGTAGAACAGTCTCTTGAGATTATTGAGGCGTGGTAAGAATGAGCCACAGCCATTTTATAATAAAATCAGGTCATATTAAATCCTGAAGTGTATTATTAAAGACTCAATCTCATGTTCAAGATCTTAAGTATATTCATATTTAAGGAGGATGAGATGAACCAAAATATTTTATTGCCAATCTTGCCAAAAGTAAAATTTGATTTTAATTAGAAGTTAATTGGATTTTGCATAATAATGAACCCGCTCCTACTCTTACTTACGGCGGCGGCTTTTTCGAAAAGAGCAAAAATTAAACAAAATCCTTAAGGTAATATAAAAAGTTATATTGACTCGTTGCCAGCATAACTACAGCAAAAGGGTGTGCTTTATATCAGTGTGTTATGCTATGTGCTGTTATGATATGTGGTTAGTACAAAATTATATTATTATTCTTTTCTTCTTTTAAAAAGACAACTCCCTTCACAAACATTGAAACAACGTACACAAAGAACACCCAGACTCGGGACAAATATTTTTTGATCACAGAAACTTTTGTCCCGTGTGGGACCTTTGAACCCACAAAACTCGGCGTGGCGTAGTGGCGAGGCCACTTAAATCATCGCGCCATCCGTGCAGTCAATTCAAATTAAAGCACATTAATCTCGTGTCGCTGATATTTTTTGTTCAAGTGGTTTTAAGTAAAATAGGAAGAAATCGTAAATGTGGTTGCTACTTTAAAACGCCACTAGTCTCGCTAACTTAGTTCCTCACAAAGTATTAAATAATAATAGATAAGAATTTAAACATCCATAGCCAAACTGACGGTCTTTACTCCTTAGCATTTACGCTCTGGCTCCGTTTAATCCTCATCATCATACGCCAAACAGACGGAACACCGCCCGGTTAAAGTGCCAATGGAGAATTGAAATGAAAACGGTGCATGGCAGCTCCTTGTTTAAATGTTTGGGTGAGGTCCATATTCAGGAGCAGACGTGCCATTACACTACGACTTCATTGATATGTCTGCTATTCAGGGTTATGATAGCTTAAAAGAACCAGACAAGTGCGAGTCTGACTCGCGCATCGAAGGTTCCGTACAAACTTGTACGTAGTTAGTTCGTCCATCTCGGGAACCGATTCTCGACATAGCCCGGTTATTCCGAGCTGAAGCACAAAATATAAGATTGTAATACCGAAATTTTTATGTAATATAACAGCAAATTTACGAGTTTCGGATTTTTTCCTTTACTTGTGCTGGGAGCCCTTGCTAATATACGGCTTAAATGGCCATATCTTTTGATTGCGTTGTCTTAGAAGCTTGATTATTTTACAGCTACAAGGGACCACAGATATACATACGTATTTGATGTTAGTTTCAACCTAATGCCTCTACGTGTTCCTGAGAAGATGTGTCTTGACAAACAGACAGACAAACGGACAACCAAGTGATCCTATAAGGGTTCCTTTTTTATTTTGAGGAACGGAACCCTAAGAAACAATAAAATAATATAATATAATGTTCCATTCAAAACCTCTCATGCCATCTTCTAAACACGTTATGCTGTAAATATTATGGTAGACCAATTAATTGCTCCGTCAAATAGACCAGTTACTGTGATAACGTGACCTTGATAGCGATTATAACCAGTTAATATATTTATTTATTATCCTATTTACTGTGGAATTCTTAATGTTAATAAGAGGTTAGCTCATTGCTTAAACTTAAATAACGTTATAGATTTCGATCTTATAAAAACTTTGTTTCTTGCAACATTTCGTAAATATTGACTAAAATAATTAGGGATTGATTGATACTGATACTTATTAACTGAAAGGCAAATTACCGAAATTTACGAGTATCTACCAGTTGATAATTATTGATGAGATGATTGGGATGCGTATTACTAAATCACATAGTGATTTACTGCAAGACAACTTAATTTGTACCTACATGCATACATTCAAGTATTTTTCCCACGATCTGATGCGATATCAACCAGTTAGGGTTAAGAAATGACTCAGAAAAGAGAAATGTTGTCTGAAATGTCGATTACTTGTTTATTTTATGATAAAAGTACAGAATCAAAAATAAGTAACCTACACACGTAGAATAAATAATTAGGAATATTTACTGATATTAGCGACAAATTTCATCTTAGGAGATGACATTTTTCACTATTATCAGTAAACTTTGCGATGCAAAATATATGAATAGGATATGAGATTTTTTATAATTCGAACTTAGTAAACAAAATATACACAAGGGCTACAACAGCCGATCAGCGTAGCCTACGGACACTTGTACCCCGGGTACCAGTCGCGTTTCGGTGGCTCTGTTACTCCATCTTAATCCTAATCTATACTAATAATATATAGCTGAAGAGTTTCTTGGTTTGTTTGTTTGTTTGGTTGAACGCGCTAATCTCAGGAACTACTAGTCCGAATTGAAAAATTAATTTAGTGTTGGATAGCTTATTTATCGATGAAGGCTATAGACTATATAATATCACGCTATGGCTAATAGGAGCGGAGCAGTGACCATAAACGCAGGTGAAACTGTGGTAATCGGCTAGTTTATATTATAAATGCGAATGTATGTTTGTTTGTTACGCTGCGCTGTTACTCCTTTACTACTTTACCGATTATCGTGATATTTTTAGGAATATCTTAACATAGGTTGTTTCTAAAACTTGTTTAATAATTTCTAGACCATCTTAATACCAAGAAAATTAAATAGATTAAACTGTGTTTAATTAATTTGTAAATTTTTCGTAATGAATTCGCCATTGTTTTCGGGTGACCGCCCAAATGGTGAAATCAACATCTCGCCTTCTGCCATTGACCGCAATATTCGTGTGTCAAACGCAATTGTACCTATATACTTTGTCCACGAGACTTCTATCTTAGTAAATCTGATTAAGGGTAACGCCAAATAAAACCGAATCATGTTGCCTAACTACTTACAGTGATCGACAAAAAAAACCGGGAGCAAAAAGCTGCTGTATGATTTCCATCGAATCCTTTGATATCTGTAATTTACATGCTGTTATGGCCAGTACCGTCCTTACCATAATCGCACGCGGGGCAAGTGCCCAGGGCCCCCGATCTCAGGGGGGCCCCCAATGCATAACATAAAATCACAATCGCTATCGCTGCACACACATCACCTTTTGTTTAAAAGATTTGAGAGAAGAGTCTGTAGAGTTGAATGGCAAGAAAAGATTTACAACAACAACAAAACTTACACATTAATATGCACATTTAAAAAAACAGCTACTCAAAAAAGCCTTTGTTATAACAACAAGTTTTAAAATATGTTTTCTTTTTCTATATGTTTAGTATCCATAGTTAACCATCCATAGTAACCATAGTTAATAAATAAATATTAAATCATCATCACAATCAAACTTTTTCTTGTCATTTACTGCTTTGAACTTTCGAATGGGGCCCCAAGTTCTTGTGTACCCAGGGGCCCCGGCCTACCCAAAGATGGCCTTGGTTATGGCTCCCTCCAGATCATAGAACGATTAAATCGTAAATATTTTAGTCCCTTTCAACCAAGTGACCCTGTTTCGCAGCAAATTTCAGCTTAACCAGTTTTTGTCTCTTTCATCTATTTCTAAACTAAAATAAAATAGGTAGGTAGGCCTTTTTTTATTAAAATATTGTAAATTTTCTACGATGTAAGGCTACTACAAAATCACGATAAAATTACAAATATAGTTTGGTGAATTTTACTGAAACGTGGCATTCTCTTGTACCAAAAATAATATAACTAAAATAATCAAAAATAGTATAAAATGGTTTATTTCGTTAATAAAAATATTAAAATTAAACTAACTTACCAAAAAGTCACTTTTATACCAAAAAAAATAACTCTTGTTTTTTTTAACTTTGTAAACGCACAGTGCAGTGGCACTTACGCCATGTCAGTTAATTAGTAGTAAACAATAGCTTGTCTATCTACCTAACACAGATCTCTGTTTAAGGTAGATAGACAAGATAGATATATCTATATCTCTTTCTTAACTTTTCATGTACCAAATTTCACTAATACCGCTGTCTGCATGGAAATGAAAACAATTGTTGGAAAACAAAAATGCTTATCGTGTTTATACTGTTGCCAAAGCAATACTGGTTAAACTGATACTGTAAGATTTTTTATACTACGTCGGTGGCAAACAAGTTTACGGCTCCGCCTGATGGTAAGCGGTTACCGTAGGCTATGAACGCTTGCCAATCCAGAGGACTCGCATGCGCGTTGCCGACCCTTTAAAAACCTATACACTCCTTTCTTAAAGAACCCCATACTGTAGTCCCTCGGGAAAAACTTCGCCAGGGAGCTCATTCCACAGCGGGAACTTTCGCGGGAGGATACGATGTATTTATATTCTTACCACAAATACCGTGTGTCTGCTTAGATCTCAAATTATATGTATAAAAAGTTGTAGAACCTTTTAAAAAATGTAAAACATATACCTCAACCAGTATCCCTTTACTTACAAACATGCATTACCTACTTACTTCTGTAAATTTCAACGAAACTGGAAGACTAGAACCCCTATGGAAAATGTTTTGATGTGTGCACACACATCGAAACATTTTTATACAAGTTACTAGCAACCCGCTCCGGCTTCGCACGGGTGCAAATTATACACCTAAACCTTCCTCATGAATCACTCTGTCTAAAACCACATGAAAATCGGTTCAGCAGTTTTTCAGTTTATCACGAACAGACAGACAGCCTCGGCGGGGGACTTTGTTTTATAATATGTAGTGAAGATTTTTATAATATGATTTTTTTTTCATCATTAGCTCAGCTACATGATATGATGATGATTATAAACGCAAAAACCTCATAAAGTAATAAAAGTAAACAGAAAGACTATTCGTTCCTACAATTTTCGAGGGTTTCTCTAAATTTTATCACGATCCCATCATCAGATCCTGACTTCCTTGACTTGGGACATCCCTTGAGATACTCTATCTAACAAAAAAGAATAATCAAAATCGGTCCGGCCCGCCAGTCGCTCTGCCCCGCTTTTTAAATCTCTGATATCTTTAAGATATTTCTAAGATATTAATTTTAATAATATGCTGTAAAGGGCAATTTTGATCTACATGAAATGCACAGCGTACCTAATGTTTTTAATTGGATAAGGAATAATACTGTATTGTTTAAAATAGTTTGATAAATAACCCATAATTTTTTTGTAATATGTAAAAGATAAAAATGGTTACTGTGGGTTATCCTTAGGAGATAAACATATACCATCGCGGACTTTTTTATTGATCTTTTTAAGATATACAATTCCGAAGTACATTATTTTAATCTATCTCGTAAGGTTTAGCCAGCGTTTGCAATGTAAGCGCACAAAAATGTGTTTGTTACGACATGACATTACAAATCTTTGAATTTCTCGACTTTTCTCTACAATAATATGCATGTATACTACATATAAACCTTCCTCTTGAATCACTCTGTCCATTGGCGAAAACTGCATGAAAATCCGTTCAGTAGTTTTTCCGTTTATCGCGAACAGACAGACAGACACAGACATACAGACAAACGCGGCGGCGGCGGGGGACTTTGTTTTATAATATGTAGTGATGACTGTTGCAGAGACGAAATGTTATCTACGTTCGTTTCATTTTGTAATATAATTTGATCAGGATAGTAACACATTGTTATAATAAAATTGTGAATAGTAATAAAATTACAAAGGTCAAATAACGCTACATATATGTATAGGTAAGTATTTGTATTTCAAATCGTTAACCATTATATGAATACCAAAGGAGAGAAGCGCGATTACCGTCGTTTTTAAACAGTTGTGAAAATTTGTAAATAATAAAACCGACCGTGTTATACGCTTGGTTCGTTTCATGATACTTTTTTTTTATATAACTAGTAGTTAACTAGTTTATGAGAAAACCTAAAAGATTTACTTTTGAAATCTCTTAGATGACAGTAACGAAATAGTACGTGACTTCATTCTTGAAACTTTGAAAATAGAAGCGAAAGATTTCCTATTTCCTAAAATCAAAAGAAACGGGGTTACAAATACTATAATTATGTACTATTACAAGGCAGATACACAACAAATTAACGATGAAATGTTACTGCAAAGTTGATGATCTACTTTGTTAATAACCAAGCTCTAAAAACTGTTTTAATATTATGTACATTAGTAATAATTGTGTCGTATGATCGTATGGTAATAGCATTCATATTCTATTAAGTTTTTTACATATCGGATATCCGGCGAAATACTTGACCTTGTCAATGTGTGTGTATTGCCAATATTTTCAAATTAATATCAATACATTCATAGAACCAAGTTTATACTAATATTACTATTATATTATTTATATAGTCCTTTATATGTTTTTAAACTGGTCTAAATGGTTCTAAGTTGCTGGTCTAGTTTTCAGTGAGTCTATACAAAGAAGTAGGAAATAAAGGCTAAAACATTATTGTCGTCTTGTCCAGACGTCTCGTTTCCATTAAATAAAGCTCGACATGGCGGGGTCACTAACTTGCCACCAGATACAGGAATCCTACAAAAAGACGATACCCCACAAACAAGTAGATACTTGTAGTAGGTATGTTCGATAGTAACATTTACAACCTTTTTTGGTTCATTATCTTACAATCTGCGTATTAACTAGCCCATTTGAGGCATTTGTCAACGAATATTCAGAGGTAGGTTGTCCATGCGATATGTCCAGGAACGCTGCAGACAACAAACACAAACAAACAACAAAATAACTTGTTCCATCTCTAAGGCTTTCTGAATATTTTCTATCAACTTACGACCTTAACTTTCCCATCGTACCTACCTACCATGTTTTTGGGAATAAATGTTTTTACAACTTACTCGACACAGCTTCACTCACATTGCCATTAATGTGAATGAATTTGTTGCGTCGGTAAGTGAGTAAGTTCGGCAATGAGTCTGGGTAGCAATAAGTTTTTAAACATTACTGTGACGATGTTATAAAATGAATTACTTTCCTTAATAAAAAGACAAAAAAAGCGATAACCTTATATAACTTATATATAACTTCAGCTTTATATTATTGAGTATAAATCAGTAACACGTCAATGTTCTAGTTCTCGCTTGTTCGATCCGACCCTGATTCATTTTTCATTCAATACAAGTGGAGATATTCCGGTTGCGATAATTTTAATAACGGTAAAAGGAAAGACCGCCTTGTATGCAAAGTTTAAAAATGTCATTACTGAATCTTTTAAATTGAACACACGTATTGTCGTCTGTGACAACAAAAAAACGATAATTAGCAACTTGTTAGCTCTCATCGAATATCTTACTAAAATCTTTTTTTTTATCGTGTGGAATCCCCCACGGGTCATCACCTCGCCGGAGCCAAGGGTGAAGTGGTATGTCGGTCTCGAACCGACTAAAACAAAACGCTGTTCCGTCATGAGTCTATTGCAGGGGACCCGGGAAGGTAATCTAACTAAAATCCTATAATAATAATATTTCAGGTATATTAATTGGTCCAACTCATTTCTACAACCCATACATTTAACATTAAGTATGCAAAAATATTTTTCTACCGGAAAGAGACACTTATAGGTTCGTAATTCTAGTGGCCCTTTGTCGTTTATAAACCTACATAGTACACACATCGGTACATAATAATACGTTAAGTGTTCCCGCTTAGAATTTATAACTGCAAACTGATCACCAATAGAGAATAGACTAAGAGTACAATCAGGCAAGAAATTGTATTAAAACTCTTAACAGTTGAAGCCGTTGCTACCGCAATTTATTACACAGAACTACAGAAGTAGTATTTCTATAATTTCAGGATTTCTCAATTATTATTATTATTACTGTATCCACAATCGTGACTACAGTAGTTACATAGAAAATTTTCTTAAAAAAGTTATAAAACAATTTCTTTATTATTGCTTTGCAATATTTGATAGCCGAATAAAACATGATGTTATCCACTTGAATGCTCGAGCCTCGCTGATGAAAAAACTAGGCAAGAGGTTAAAATAGATACAATCAGGTTGCTTAGTGACTAAACAGCTCCAGCTATACTTAAATCTCAACTATAGACTATTACAAACAAAGAAATGACATAAAATGCTTTCACCGTTCAGTCAGCAGCTGTTGTTGTGTTGACCGGGTGAAGGTCAAAGGTAAAGTTCGTTTGATACTTATTTTAGTTTCACAAGTCTTCCTTGGGTCTTAAAATAGTAACTATTAATTCGTCTTCAAGGTTGTATAATGTTTTTTGTGTTGTTTCCAGTGTGTAAGCACGGGTCGTCATGGCACGTGGCGGGGGCGCGCGTAGCTCGCGCCGCTTACCGTGCCTTCTCGACCGAGCGACTCGACTGCTGGCTGGCAGTGCACGTCGGCCTAAACCACGTCAACGTCACGCTTACTGGTAAGGTCCTTGTCGCAGGAGAATGTAAAAAAAATGTTTATTCTAAATTTAAATTACGAATTTAGATCAAAACTGAAATGAGTTAAATTGACAAGATCTAAGAAACAAAAAATAAGTGTTTTATAAATGAAATACTACTGTTTTTTTCTTTTAACTAAAGGGATAAACACTACAGGATTGGGAACAGTTAAATATTTACTGTAGTAGTGCTCTTGTACTCCGTGTTCGTGTTTCAATAAAGCTGAAAGTAGGTAAGTACATAGGCTTAAGTGTACCTGTTTTTGAAGATTTTATTTAGGCTCTTATCACAATTATTTAACTTCATACAAAAGCAGACGTAAGAATCTTGAATTAGAATTTATAATTTTATTTTTTTAACACCATTTTGTTCGCGTATTGCCCAGGTTGTATTAAAAAGTCTTTTTCAACATTTTCCTTTTTTTATCTTAGAAATCTTTCTGAAAATATCATTATTATCTGGACCAAGTTTCAACTATGTACATACATACCATGTATGTACATAGTTGAAACATCAACATCGTATAGTACCTAATGCATAGACTGATTTTCAGTTATTCTTACACTCACCTATTGATTTCATAAGTAACTACATATTGCATTAATAAAAAGTAACGTTGTTTGAGATTCGTGTGGACTACAGTAGTTAGCATATCTTTTGACAAGAACTTTTAAATTGTGTAAATAAATCTCTGATTTCAGCCCTGTCTTGGGGCAACACGAGTATCGGTGACCCAGGGGTGGACTATAATGAACAGTTCCGATGGGAAGAAGCGGGGGCCATTCAGGAATTTTACCAAGAGGCATTGTCGCGCGGTCTACCTTTCCCTGTGCTCTCAGTCGCAGAACATTTCGCTGTACAGCATGAGGGATTCGAATGGGGAGCAAAATATCGTGCTGCTGGGTATACGACTTCGACGTTATTATGGTATGAATATTTCAGGCAAAGATAGTCATCACCGTGCCGATGTGCGCCCTGTCGCCATATTCGCTGGGGCTGTAAGATGTGTAATGTGTTCGGGTCACGGTAAGGGCCAAGGTTGTATACAATTGCTGGATATAAAAGAATTATTTTGATTCCAGGATGACATAAATCTATACACGATAAACTAAACGCGAACTACGTATACGTCACCTACTTCAATAATTATATCACTCCTATATATCTAGCTGACATCCTTAGCGCGTAGCCTTACCTCGTACCCTTAGCACGCATGTCCTGCTTAAACGGAAAATGTAAAAATTTGCTTTCCTGAAGCCCTTTCAAACCCAAGATAAGCTAAGCTAGAGTATAAAAAACAATAATATTGATGGATTTGACACACATTTGCGTTTGTCTTCGCATACTCTTTTCGTTTTTTAGTAAATAGTTCCCTGACGAATAGTAGGCATAGCCTCTCCGCGGCAAACTCTCGTCGTTCAAACTGTCGACGTTCGACGGCAAAACCTATCAAAGTTTTTCACTTGGATAGCACTTCTTAGTAGCTGAAGTTCCTTTATTTTAAATTGATAGGATAGAGGACAGAGCAGACTCTCCACTCTACGTCAATAAACAGCTAATCCGTCCCATTCTGTCGCAATCCATTTTGGGTTATGGTTAATAATTTGTTGGCTGTTTTCATTGTAAGAATCTTACTGTTTCTTCATTCTTTAGCTTACCAGAAGTTTGCCAGTCGAAGTTCTGTTAGTGATTCGGTTGCTTTACTATTAAAGGACGGCGCTAGCCCTGTGGTTGCTGATGAACCTTCTACTGGTGGTAGTGCCCCGGTATGGTGCATACGCAATGGCCACATTAGGCGTGACGTTGTGTGCAGCAGCAGGAGGCTACTGGGCATCGCTACCTCACGTACCTCTAGTTGTGAGACTCGACGGTGCCATGCTGTTCTTCTCTCTGGGATGGTGTTTCTGGCTTGTTTTAATTGCAGGTATGACTCACATATTAATATATTTTTAACCCATTACTACCTAAACAAGGTAACCATTAGTTGTGTCTTTAAAAAATTCTCCACGATACGAGGAGGAGGAGTAATCATCAGGTCTGATCTAGGAATAGAATTGGAAAATATCCCAATGAAGAGACTTCGTGGACAAGCTAGAAAAATAGATAACTGATCCACAGTGTTCTTAATTATAATTTACTGTAAGAGTTTCCTAAACAGTTAGTTAATTGATCGAGCAAAACGAATTCATAATAAGAACTTTGCGAAACTATATAGTGTTGCAATTTTCCCGTCCAAACCGGTTGATGAAAGTTTTATTTAAAATTTAAATTATTTTTTTTGTAATTACAGGCTGTATATGCGTAACGGTGGGTCTGGTGATCGCAATACTAGACCTTGTCTGGCCACATAGGTTCTCCACTGTGCTAGAGGTGGACTACGACACTCCGTATGATCGGCACGTGCTTATTGTCGACAGTCGGCAGCGAGCAAGGCCACAAACACAAGCCTCGTTACCCACAAGGATACTTAGGTAAACGACTTATCTTAAGAATTGTTCTTGAGACGAATATATGCCAAGTTTTATTCTGGAATGTAATTTGACTTTTTATTTCACAGTTTTGAGTCAATAGTTTTGGCTAAATTCAAAATACAAATTCAAACATGATATCTATCTCTACTTCAAATTCATTTTGCTGATGTGACCAAACATGTGTAATCGGGCAATATTATTCTCTTAAATAGACAGAGCATTATTCAGTATCCTAATAAAATTTAAGCTAAATTGCAATATATAAATACAGTTAAATCAACAACTTAAAATTAATGTAGGTACCAGATCTTATCTAAAGATTTTGGATTTAGTACATTATTAATTTCAGCGGATACGCTTTGTTTCACTTTTCGTTATAACATAATTATTCAAGCTATTTTTGAAGTTATAAGGATAAATGCAAAAAGTTATTTTTTTAATCCTTGTTGTGACCATTGCAGGAGACTGTCATCAAAAACACGTGACACAGAAGGGCAAGTGTCGGTGTCGGTAGTAAATGAAAGAGGGCGCGACAACCCCGCCTTTCAGGACGAGCAGAGGAAACCCAACTCACCGTGGAGGTATCCTCTCTTTAGGAGACAGATTGACAGGTACGTAGTTACTCCATCTAAATGCAGATAAATACTCCTTCGAATATTTATTTGCATTTTGGTAGAAGGATAAGTAACTTCACAGTATAGCTCTTCACTTTAGAATGCGTTGGTGAATATTTATTTTATACAAATTTTATGAGATAATTACTTTGGTTATTGATATTTGGGTAAAAAGAAAAAGTCCTATGAAACAAGACTTTCTTCAAGAGAACTTCACTGGAGAAACCTAGAAATATATTTCGTATTTAAATTATTTAGATCTCAGATAGTCCATCATTATTAGAAAAAAAAGTTAAATTTTCACTAGCCTCTATGACGCCCCTGCATGTTCCTCTTCGTAGGACAGTCTTCGGAGCTAATTCCAGTATTCTTTGGGTGTGTAAACTGCTTAATAGCGCAATAGTACAGTGATCTTGTCAATATTCATATGGACTTGTTTAACAAGTTCCGGAAAATCACACTTAGTTTACGATATGATTAACTTTAAATTTAATTTTATATAATTATTATATTCACTATTTCCAATCCAATTTATCAGACTATTGTAGTCCACTGCTGGACATAAGGTATGTCTACACCACTATGCTTTCATGTTCATGTTGCGTTGTCACCGGCGGGTTCACGTGTTTACGTTACTAGACAATATGGGGGAAAACAAAATTAAAATGTTGGAATTTATAGAAGACTAGCCACCCGCCCCGGCTTCGCACGGGTAGCTGAGGCATCTTCAACAATCATCAACATATGTCAAATAATTTACACAAAATCTTAACAAATTATACACCTACATATACCTTCCTTTAACCTCTAACTGAAACCTCAGATTAATGAATATTTACCGATAAAGAGAAATCGAATTATTAGAAGTTTAATTTCATATTATTTGTTTGATTTACATTTACTTCAATAGCAATAATGGAATTTGTTATTAAGTTCAGAAATTAATCAAATGTTTCTCGATTTCTTCGACCGGCGCTTGGTCTGACTCCAAACTTGATTAATGTATTTGCTTAGTTAATAACCACACAGGTCATGACCACAACACCAGGAATAGCTTTCTTGTAAAAGATAAACTTCACATCACAAACGCTGACAGAACCTTAGACATGCATGCATGCATAAATGCCCGCGTGACACCACTTTTCTCTACCTAAGCATCTTCATTTCAGTAACCAAGGTCTCAAATATAGTTAATATAGGTCAAGATTCAATGTCCGAAAGGATTCTTCGCTGCTTTCTTATTTAATACCTACATTTGAACTTTCAGAGCCGACTCAGCGTCAAGTCTAGGATCAAGTATAAACGGTAACAGTTCCGGCATCAGGATGTCGCCACTGGCAACGAGTGGCGTCACAGCTGCGCCTCCTCCCTCTATCCCTCCTCATAGGTAACTAAGTATTTATATATTAACTAAATATTTATCATCATCCTCATCATCCTCCGTGCCTTTTCCCAACTAAGTTGGGGTCGGCATTTAGTCTAACTACGATACGGCCGAACTTTGATGTTTTAGGTGAAGCGACTGCCATCAGACCTCCACAACCCAAGTACTAGGCGATATCGAAGGTCTCTAGTTAGACCAGGTTGTTGGTCTTTTTAGGGCTCCAACTACCTGTAACGAATGCCACAGATGTTTGTATGGCACTCGGAACCGACGGTTTAACGTGCTCCCCGAGGCAAGGATATATATCATATTTATAATTTAGTTAAAAAAATTGAAGCTTATATAAAATTAGTTTTATTGACAAAAGTCTACATTTGAATTTGCTAAAACTTTAAACATTAACTTAGTAAGTTTTCAAATGTTTTTTTAAAATATTGTTAATTTTATCTCGACTCGTTGATATTGACCAAAACCTGCGTTTATGGTCACTTCGCCGTTGCTAAGGGTCGTAGCGTGACGTCACACAGCCTATAACCTTCCTCAGTGAATACTCTATCCAATACAAAATAATTTTTCAAATGTGTCTGCAGTTTCAGATATTAACGCACAGGATTAGTTCGTTTAAACAAACAAACATAAAACTCTTCAGCTTTACGTGAGGTACACTGAAAGTTTTGCTTAACTCATTAATAAAACAATTTACATGTAAAGTAATATATTTACTGCTTTTCGAAGTATTCTCCATTACATTTTAAACACTTTTCATCCGGTCAAACCATTTTTGAAAACATGAGGACCATGGATCTAAGGGCATGTTTTTAACTTTTAAATGTTGATGTAAGATTTTTCGAATTTGGCTCATACCAATCCCCAAATGTCCTCAAATCTCCTCATAGGTGATACGCCGGTTTTCTTCAATTAGTTGCCTAACAGCAGCCACATTTTCCTCAGTGATCGCAGTTGAGGCCCGAACTTTTTTTTAAAAATATAACATTCGAAATTCAAACATTTAGCGCAGCACTTTCAGTGTACCCTATGTATTATATAACTAACTGCGCCCCGCAGTTTTACTCGCGGAAGTCCCGATGCCGTGGGAATATCGGAATAAAAAGTAGCCTATGTGTTAATGCAGATCGCTAGCTATCAACATACCAAGTTTCATCGCAATCGGTTTAAGAGTTTTTGCGTGAAAGCGCAACAAACATCCATACATCCTCACAAACTTTCACGGTTATAATATCAGTGGGATAGTATTAGCTGATCCGACAGCGTCGTTCTGTCAAAAGTTGTTGGAATGTGGCAGTCCCACAAACTTACCTTGTCTGTCGGTCAAATTCTGGTGATGGCATCACGATTTTGCGATTAACAATCCATTTAGCCATTAATTTTATTTATTTATAGATATACATTGCAACGCCTATTAGCTTTAGCTGTGAAAAGTTGGCAAATTCGAAACTCAAATCCAAATTTATTTTATGTACCAACGAAATTCTTTGCAATTGATAACAAGCTTCTCGTTCTTAAATTTATCATTTATTCAATACCTTGGCGAGTAAAAAACGATGAATTTTAAATATATCATATTATAATAAAATGATTAAAGACCGTTTAAAGCTGTTGAGTAACTTCATTAATTTTGTTTTTCATAAAATTATGCAAGAATTAATTACGTCTATAAGCCGTTTGCACTACCTTACAGGTAATATTTCTACATTATGTCCGCCTTTGCACAAAATGTGCATGAAGTTTCAAAAAATGAATATTATTAAATTGAAAGTAACTGTCTCTCTGTTATGTTTCCACGCCTAAACCACTGAACTAATTTTGATGAATTTTGGTATAAAGATAAACGGGACATAGGCAATTCGAAAAGAGCATAAGTAACTCATATCTAGCTTTTTTCTTTGAAAGAAAACTTGAAAGGGGAGAAACAGGGATTAAAGTTGGTATGGGAGAGATTCTACGTAGACGAAGTCGTAAGCACGCTTGTAATTAATAAAAAATTATATCACTGTGTTTCAGGTACCGCCCACAAATACCGGCAGCCGAGCGGGTAAAAGACATGTGGTGATTAGATTAGTGTAATAATAGCATAATTAATCAATACTAGTGTACACTATACAAAAACAATAATCGTGTTATTGGCTTTATCAAATAAATGTCTGATCTCTAAGTGCAAAAGCGAAGGCAGCTTTTCCTTTTTGTATGAAATTGGAAGCATAATATAAAGTAAATTGATACTGTGCTATAAGAAATACAACAAAGTAAACATAGTAGGTACGAAAACAGGAATATCTTTATCCAGTCAATATATTTCACAAACTTGCCTAAAAAGGTCAAATATAACAAGTTTGCCAGTGGAAAGTAAATAAATTGTAAATATGTAAATTTATAGGTAGGTATCTAAATTGTGTGTAATGAATCCATCCAGTGTCATACGTTAAAATACCTAGGATATAGTGTTGTATACCTCTTGTGAACTAATGTAAAATAAAAGAATGACTGCATCGACACAAATGAACTCTTTGTGCCATGTAACGCTACAAAATGGATAATATTTGATTAAATTGTAATAAAATAAACCTTAATGTTATTATCAAACATAACTTGTATATAATTATATTATTTTAACAAAAGCCAGGTATATTGACAAACTTATATTCAATGACATAAATATTGTTGAAATAAATAATGGAAATTCCGACCTAAAAACGTCCTACTCTTATCTGGTATTTGAATGTGGCTTTATAGAGTTTTACATTATTTACAGGAATATGCCTAGATATTTTGTTGCTTATGCAATATATATAAAAGTATACCTACTGACTCAATAAAAAATAAATGTAAGTAATAAGTAATAAATTTTTAAATTATACTATACGAACCGTCATTGAGATGAACATGACCAGTAAAAATCTCATAAATAATGCAGAATGAACTCATACGTTCTTAAAACTGTATTACATACTTACCTAATATATATAATAATATATAATTTTCATCCGTCGTAACTTCGGCCGTGTGATGGAAGGTTTCTTCAGGAAAAATAGATCCTATTACCCGCTATTAAATTTAACTTTCGTCCAAAGAACAGATAAGAGGGGGTTCTTGTTACATCGTTTTTTATTTACATTGTAGGTATTATAAACTTCAAGAAAAGTGAAAAATTATTAGGTATCGACGTTAATTGACATATCAAATTAAATTGAATGACAACGAATTAGTGAAAATTATTCGGTATTCTATTAATAGAAGAACGAAGTCATTTAGTTATATGTTTAGTTTTTAAGTTATTTATTTCTTAAATTTTCTGCGAGTGCAAACGTATTGAGTGTAGCCATTTTAAATATCAATCACAATTTATGATCTACGTCACATAGTCGTAACTACAAACAACTTATCTACGGGACATATTCAATGTTGTGAAGATGTGTTTTGCAACAGTGAATGTGAATTGTACTTTATTATTTTAATTGTACCTAAAATATAGTGAGAATATTGTGAATGAATGTGTTTAAATTGTATTTATTGTGGTCGAAAAATACAGAAATTCCAAATATAGTACTTACTTGTTTTATTTATTTTTAACGACATTTAGGCCATTCTTCTTTTCTATCGACCCTTTACTTTCTAAACCATTAAATTGTGCTTTTATAAAATGCATGAAACTTTTTTGTTTATTTTATTCTAAACCAGAAAATGTGACAGATGATTAAAGAAAAAACCAGCCAGCTGCCAAGTACGACTTAAACTCGCGTGGAGAGGGGTCCGTACGATGAATATGCATCTACCATGTTTTTTAAACAAACTTTTAACGTTGAGTAACAAGAGTATGTTCGTCCATACATTCCAACTGCAAATGTAAGTCTACCCACTGCGCACAGTATTGAGAGATTTACCATGTTATTTTTTAAGACCATACCGACTCATATAGGTCCTGTGAACGATAAGTAAAGAACTATTTTCTTTATTATTTTAAAAATTTTGGACTCATTAATTTCGGAGATTAGGGGTGGAGGAATGGTTAATTTTCGTCTATTTTCTTAAATAACTTTAAAGCTATCAACGATAAAATAAAAGAAAACAATATATTTGAGACCTTCATAAGCCCTTTGACATGTCACACGGTACAGTTTACAATTGGCCATGACAGATAGACGGACGGACAAGTAATCGCACAATTTTTTTTCATTATGGTACCGTACGATACCCTAATTTAAGAAAATGGGTTATATTCTGATCGTTGTCGCGTTACGTATAAATAGTTCATAAAGAATCACAGCCTTTTTCGTAAAAGTATTACCACGTTCGGAACAACAAGAACACAAGCTCAATTTCCATATGTGAAATTTAATACAGTACTTAGGTACCTACCTAAGTACTGTATGTATAAACCTTTTAAATAAGTTACAAGTTCCAAAGGTATCAAGGAGTGTTCATTACTCACTCACACTCGCAACAAAGGTCTCAAATTGCCATAAATGGAGGACTTGAATTTAGTATGTACGGTACTCGTTTCTTATAAATTTATTACTTACAACCCTAAAGAGCTAACGTTTGCGTCAATTGCGTTTATGTTCACGTCGCGTCAGTGGTGTACACATTATCTAACTGAAGTTGGAATCCAGTGCATCCTATGTAAAATGACTTGATCAGGCTCCAAAAACTTGCTTATTAGTATACATACAGAGCAATCTGTCTGATCTAGCACACAACTTTAACTTAACACTCACACGTACGCATAACCCGTTTTAAAATAATAAGACTGATATACTATAATTAAAATATGTATTTCTCAAAACTCACGTACCAAAAATACAATTTACAAAAAATTTTCATTTGGACAGCTTACAAAATTGTTTATCTCGAAAAGTAGATTAACTTATAAAATATTATTAATCAAAAACTTTGTATACGATTTCTTCTAGTTTATTAAAACACTACACTCAGAAATTATTTCATTTCTGTTCTTTGACTAGATGATCGAGATTCAGCTGGCACAGGAAAGCGTTCCAATTAACGTAGCCACTTTGTATTTCTAACTCGGCTTCTGACCACTGCTTGCACTACAAAAAAAGAAAAATTGTTTTAGAACATCCATCTACAAAGAAATAAAATCAAGTAATTTTTCTCAGCTAAAAGTTTCAGATATGCAAAATACATACGTGGGTCACACTGAAAGTTTTTAGAATAGGCCAGTAAGAAAAGCAGACGATGAAAAATTTATTTAAATTTCGAATTCGAACTTTTTGGGAATCTGTAGATGTTTTGTAATTTCATATGTCATTTGTTTTTCAAATTGGCAGCAATTTAAAAAGTGTCTGTCGTGCATCGAAATGAATAGCCAAATGACTAGAGAAAATTTTCACTCAATGATTCATTACGACTTTCGTTGCGGTCTTATTCAACAACAATATTACGATAGACTTCGATTGGCATTTCATTACGAAGCCCCATCTCGTGCCACTGTTTACAACTGGTTTAATGAGTTTAAACGTGGTCGCAGCAAACTCACAGATGATTCTCGAGAAGGACATCCTTCTACGGCGACTAATAAAGATAACGAGAGAATTATGTGGCTAATGATAGAAGCGGGACATATCAACAGATTCGGGCAGCTTTAGGCATTGGTATGAGTCAAGTACAAAAAGTAGTACATGAACATTTAGGCATCAGAAAGGTTTGTGCTAGAGGGATACCTCATAATTTGTAGGAAGATCAAAAACGCCGTCGTTTGAATTGGTGCAGCTCAATGCTTGAAAAGTATGACGAAGGTGACTCGAATGCTGTGCATGACATCGTCCCAGGTGATGAATGCTGGATATATTGTTACCAACCCGAAACCAAAAGATAATCTGCGCAATGGATGTTTCCATTCGAAGATTTGCCGACAAAAGTAAAGAAGGGCAGAAGTCAAAGGAAAAAGATAATTGCTCATTCTTTGGACGAACGGGTCATTTCGCAACAATCGTTCTAGTAGATAAAAGGTCTGTTACTGCAGATTGGTATGTCAGTCATTGTCTACCAGTAGTCTTGGAAAATGTTAGACAGCAGCTCACTGCTTCAGCAAATCGTTCCATCGCAGGTGACGGTGCTTAGAAATGAACGGAGACTACTTCGAAAAGCAATAAAAATATTAACAGGCGCTTCTATATCATTCCATTTTTATTTCCTAAAAAATTTCAGTGTGACCCCCCGTATATCAAAAGAGTTGCAATAATGTATTGCTCTGCACATTTATTGACTTACTTTCTTTTTGTACGCTAATCGATTTAAATCTACACAATTATATGAGTAGACTGTAATTAGCCACATCTAGTCAACAGTTGACAACGAAGTACAGGATTACATCGTATAATATGCGAAGAACATGGCCTTCTGAGAAAAAACCTATTCACTCGTAATTTTAAGACTGCTATTCTACGGCTGGCTGGTGAGTCTCAACACATACCTCTGTATTCTTCAGGGGCGGTGCGTGACGCACCACCTTTTCATAATCAGAATCGGTCAGGTTATATACCGGCCTCGTTTTGAAGTCCAGAAAATCCATTAGGTCTTGGTAATAAATGTTACAGTTATCATCCTTAGCCAACCTGGTAAATGAAAAATACATTTAAATCACATAAATAACCATTTTGTTTCATCTCTATTAAACCAATAAAAATTGTATAACATCGGTTGACGGAATGACAAAAATATGTAGTTTCATTAAGGATACATTTTGTCTGCTAAGAAACATTAACCTCTTTCGACACTGTCGAGATACGACATTTTGCGTTTTACGCAAAAGAGTAATACTACCTTATTCTACGTACCTGGGGTCTCATTTCAAAACTGTAACAGCTGAAGTAGTGCGTTGTATTCATACTTACACTTGCAACATGCAATTCATAAGATCCACGTTAATAGGCAGCCTGTGGGCACGAAGCAACTGGCGCATGCGTTCAACAGGTAGAACGCTTGAACCCGTGTCGTCAGCGTGAAGTAGACCTTCGTGGAGACGTTCGCGTTCATCCCATAGACCACGAGTCAGTTCAGAAAAGACCAGAGACCTTAAAAACAAATTACAGAAAATAATAAAGATTTACATCTTAATGTGTGGTTCAGGACTCTTGCTTTCCTCTCATACATAAAAGAGCCACCACTCATATACAGGTTCCTGAAAGTACAAGGCGTGTCCTTACCAAATTGACAAACTTATCATTTTTGCATTACGGCATAGATACTCAAGCATTGGTGTACCCATGATGGGCCAAGTAGGCGTGCCCAAGTTTTAAGTATTGTCAGACACGCTTGGCAGCAGCTCTAACGAGCGAGCAAAAAGCAAGACTCCCAGAAGAGTAATTCGCTATTCGTGTTCAATCTTCCTATATATTAACGGAAAACGCTAGAAAAATAAATAATACAAAAGCCTTGTGACCAGCTTCTTAAAATGTATACGGGAATTAACGCGACCACGAAATAGGTATTACACACCTCTGAATTGCCTGACACTGAAGAGTCAGCCTGTGACCACGGCCAGTGCCACCTGGTGGAAACGTCAAGCTATTCAGAGGTATATAATACCTATTTTGGTCCTGTATTTATAAATAATTATGTCATAAAACGCGAGTTTAAAAGTAAGTACAACTTCTTAAATTCGGCGTACACGGAAATGAGATTCCTATTATATATAAAAAAGTGGCCATAAAAAAGTGAACAAATTTACGCGTTCACGGAGAAATTGCTGTTACCTAACCATCTCCTTGCGCGCACTTTTTTCTTTTCCTGGGTCCCCTCTGAAGAATCTTATTAGAGTTATGAACTCATGTTCGGTCATCTTCTCGCACATTATTTCTTTCAATGCTTGCCTGCAACAGTAAAGTCTTTGAATATATTTTGCCACTATGGTAACTAGCTTTTGCCCGCAGGTTCTCTAGCTTAAAAGTTATTTTTCTATTTCTCGGGAACAATATTTTGTCTTGGATGACCTTTTTCTGTACCACCGATAAAGTGTATGCAAAATTGCATTATGATCGGTTGAGTAGTTAAGGCGTGAGAGCGGAACAAACATTGAAACTCACATTTATTTTTCTTTTTTTATAGTATAGAAGGCAAACGAGCAGACGGTTCACCTGATGGTTACATTCACATTTATAATATTAATTAGGATTTATAAAACTCCATGGTGAATACTTTTTCCATTTAACAATCTGTACCACCAGATATTACTTAAAAAATAATTACTACTGTCAATCTTCTCATACGCAAACGGTAGAGATTGTTATCAGAACAGGCTAATAGAGAGCACTCAATCAAATGTAAAGTCATAGCTAGATAGAGTTGACTAAATAATTGATAATTACGCAAACTATACGCTGCTGTGTGAATCCACTTAGACAACCATTTCTATCATTCGAACGCTATAATTATACTGACCGCTGAAATGCTTTCAACGTATAAGACTGTTAAGGCAAGTGCTTATACTTACTTGAAACATCTTACAGACATAAGTTCTTTCTTTTCCGGGTGTACATTTTGCATATATCTGGCAACAAAATTCTTGTAGCCATTTTCTTGAGATGCCAAAACACGCCGAATCTTGGTCATTATGAGCGGTACATTTGCCATATGATACTATGAAATTATTGGTAAACAGTAAATCTTGTACATTACGTTACACATTACGTTATAAATAAATTAAATTATTGTTTTGGAAAATTCAAAAGTATTATTAATCCCAATGTTTTGTCAAAAATATTAGGTTTTGCTGTTACTATTGTGAAAATAAATGGATAACCTATTCTGTTTTATAGCCTACCTGCTTTCTTGTATATATTTCACAACTAGACAAAATAATTTACGCTCAAATTAGTTAAATAGTTCCAAGTGACACAATTATTACTTAACTGTTTGAGAACTATCTGAAATTTACAACTACTAAATTAGTTTACCAGTTTAAGAGTCAACGTATAGTTTATACAGAAAGTCACATAGTTTATTTTTTAATTCCGATAAAATGCACAGGCGTACTGCGGTTGAGAATTCTTGTGCGTTGCTGCTATCCTACTATAAAGCTCTGGCGACTCTTTCCCTATCTAAAATTGGCCTTCTGTACAGTGGAAGTATTTATGAAGGCAGGTGGTTCAAATTCAAGCAGAAATATTTTGTTTCGAACCTCCTTGAAACACAGCTAAAGGGCCTCACTAATAGTATACGGTTAACGCTGCTTATGAACACTTGCAACGCGTGTAGTGTTACTTGTGTATTGCCAATCTTATCTGCAATAACTTCTTTCTCAAATTTTAATGTGGAGTAAAAACGAATACCTACTGGTAACTCACCTGTTCAGAATTGAGCTCCAAATATCTGAGAGCGTACTCGTCTGCAGCCACTAGTCTGAATCGGTGTTTGTTGATAACCAACTCGTTTCCTACCCACATGTCTTTGTCTGTGTATGCCGCTGGTTCTTTAGGCACAAAGAAATTTACGTCCGGCAGATACATTTTTGTGCGACGATAAAATTTGCCACCCTGTATTAAGAGCATAACACAGGCACCTTTTGTAGTTACGAGCCTGCTTTAAGCATCTCACTTAACAGGGAAATTTTAAATATTTCACAAAGAAGGTATTAAAATATACATGTAACGTATAACACATCCCAACAAACATTTTATAGGTTGCCACGACGCGGCGACGTGCCATATCTAACTTTTGGTCCCATAACCTGGTCGCAAATACGTTGCTATCACGTCGACACTACCGAGAAAAGGCCCATTTTATACGAATCAGTGTCGTAATAGAGTCGCTAAGTGGTTGCATTAATCACTAAATAGTCATGTAGTGGTCGCGTAGATGTCGTGAAAGCCAAATAAAAGTCTTCTCATCGAGTAAATGGTGTTTACTATAACCGCTTCACGGCATTTTATCGAATTACATATATTATGTGCCATCGCGACTTTTATGAGGGATTTTGATTGACTGTGACGATCAATTTTATATTGTAATAAATTATTTTCATTGTCAGTATCCATTTTGTATATTTATGTATAGCTATTTGCATCTTCAAAACTAAGTGTCCTGTACATTAATCTGTTGGGAAATTAATTTTATCGAGTTATATGAGCAAGTTTTATCTATAAAAGGAACGCGCCTTATATATTCTTTAAATTAAGCAATATTTTCACAAATATTTTTAACGAACGTGCTAACAGTTACCTTTTTACGACTTAGAGTTCAAGACACGACCATAATACAACGTAAAAAGTCGTATAAAGTTATGAGACACTAAGCGGTATTACATAATGAAATTACTTAATTACGACGTTTATAGCACTTCGAGTAGCGTTAGTTTCACTTATGCGACTAAAATGTTTGTTGGGATGTAACGTGTCGTCTACGTATTAGATCTACCAAATACATCAAATCAAGTTTCAGTATATTATCAGTATATAGGATCTTATTAATTATCTTAGTTCACATACCGTGAAACCTGAGTTACGTTCGCCAAGTTCAAACACTCCAATCGTGTCATCACTCAAGAAATATTTAATTATGAAATAACGTGTTGCATCTCCCGGATTATCATTGATCAGTCGAGCAGCGAAACGCAGCACGTGGGAGTCAAATCCGACCCTGCCAAAATAATTAAAAAAATGTGTTTATGCTACAACTATCATGATCTCAAATAGATTTAAAAAGCCTTTTTAAATATCCAGAAACACACTCATCAAGAAATTCGTAATTCTACGCAAAACGTGTACAAATAACGTAATGTATTTCGGACAAAGCGTATTACATATTCAAAATGCAATCCTGCGACTAGGTACCTTAGCT